>VZQC01013000.1:348078-921634 GCA_009823505.1 Rhizomys pruinosus | reverse complement strand
TTCTTACTGGTAAGTGCATCTACTCTGTGGCAGCCACCGCTTTTGGCCCTCCTTAAAGACATGAGACACATCTTTTTTAAAAAATTTTATTTATTTTTGTATGTATGAATGTACTGTCTGCATGTAGGTTTGTGTGTCCGTGTCGTGCAATGCCTCGGGGGTCAGAAGAGGATCTCGATTCCCCTGGAACTGGAGTTCTCCTGGAATTGGAGTTACAGATGGTTCTTAGCCACCATGTGGGTGCTGGGGATCAAACCCCGGTCCTCTGCAAGAGCAGTTGGTGCTCTTAACCACTAGGCTATCTCTCCAGCCAGAGACACAGCTTTTTAACCTTCCAATATGGACTGAAGACTCATGTCTCTCTGAGAATCCTCCAAACCTTCAATGCCAGATGGGGACTTCTGAGATAGTAGCTTGTGGACTAAACAGCTAAGGGGATTTCAGCCTTGTCAGAATATAGACTGCCATTGTTGGACTACCTGGGCTGTATCATGGAGGCCAGTACAGGGGGATCAAGAAAGGACGTGTACTTACTGGACTTCATTTGGGGGGCTATAGGAGGGAAAGACCCCAATGTGGAGCGAAAGTGCAGGATTGATGGTTGAATGGGATTGCCAAAGAGGAACCTTTGAGCACTTCCTTAAGGAAAATATGACATCTTTTAGGGAAAAAATTCCTCCAATTCAAGTGATATGTGTATGTATGTATGCATATATTTATGCATATATATATATATATATATATATATACTGTAGCAATATGAGTTGGAAAGAACAACAAAAGAACTGAAAAAAACTCTGGAAAGACTCAGAAAAAGATACAGGACATACATGGCAGAGTGCAGGGACTCGGGCAGGGTGGGGGGTATGGAAAGTGAAGCGATTCTAGATTTGATTGAGAAATGATGTATGACCTATGGAAAAAGTTATAATTTAAAAAAATGAAAAAAACTGGACAAGAACATGTCCAGCACACAGTTGGTATAGAAGAAATGTTTGTGAAACCTTTATCAGACATGAATAATGAAGTGAAAATGTTGAAAAAAAAATCTGGTTTGATAGGTTCACATTTAATAGCAATTAGTGGTTTATGCTATAGATTTAATAAACCCATCAGAGATACTTGGTCACTCACTAAATAAAATAAAATAAAATAAAAATAAAACAGAAAAAACAAAGTATAGATAATAACTGAGGATGTGAAGTTGAAGGAGGGTTATTGAGGTGGAGGGGGGCAGGGGGTGTAAATGCACTCAAAATACATAGTATGGAATCCTGGAATCAATAAAATATTTTTAAAATATCAAAAAAGAGAAAGAAATAGTAGACTGGGCATGGTGACATGTGCCTTTAATCCCAGCACTCGGGAGGCAGAGGTAGGTGGATAGATCTCTGTGAGTTCAAGGCCAGCCTGGTCTACAGAGTGAGTTCCAGGACAGCTGGGGCTACAGGAAGACCCCGTTTCAAAAGGACCAAAAAGAAAAAAAAATAGTGTACTCTAAATTCTTTTGCTAACTGATCATTCTTTTTTTTTTTCTTTTTATCTTTTTGAGACAGGGTTCCCTGTGGTCTCAGTTGGCCTAGAGCTTGCTCTATAGACCAGGCTGTTCTCATCCTCCCACAGAGATACCTGCCTCTGCCTCCCAGGTGCTGCAATTAAAGGCAGGGACAACCACATTCAACTTTGATCAATCATTCTTTTCTTTAATGTGTTTTATTTATTATTGTTATTTTGTGGGTTTGAGTGTATTGCCTGCATGCGTGTAAGTGCATCTGTGCTGTGCAATGCCCATGGAAGTCCAAAGAAGGCATCTGATCCCCTCGAACTGGAGTTATGGACAGCTGTTAGCTGCCATAGGAGTGCTGGGAACCAAACCCAGGTTGACTACAAGAGGAGCCAGTGAGTTTAACTACTGAGCCACTTCTCCAGGCCCCTGATTAATCATTACTAATGAGCATTGGTCTATACTGAATCTGTTCCATTTCCCATTTCCATCTCCTTGGTTTATTTGAAGCCAATTATATATAGCCTTTGAATTTAACTATAAATATTTTTAGCTTATTTTTAAAACTTAAGAAAATTTCTACGAGTAGTACAAAGAACAGGTAGTGTCTTAACGAATATTTTTATAAAGTTTCTATTATTTTATGTCTGAGCTACAGTTTAAAAAATTGCATAATAATTCAGAGTCATTCCAGGTGAGTTAGCTTTCTAGTGTTATTCTAACCTAATATCATAAATTTAGTGACTTAATATTTCAAAAACATAGTGTTGTATTTTGGAGCTTACCAAGCCTCAATGGGATTTCTGGTGCTGATATAAATATGGCAGCAGGTCTTTGTTGGAGGCTCGGGGAGGATCTGTCCCCTGACTTCTCAGCTTCTAACAGTCCTTCAGTTCTTCTGGTGTGGAGTCTGCAAATTGCCTTGGGTTGGCCCTTTCTCTCCTCAAAGCCAGTACTTTGAACTCTGCTGTGTCCTCCCTTCTCCTTTCCCCCTGACATTCCCTCTTCCTCTTAAAAGCTCCTCATTTTACTAGGCCCACCATGATTACCCAGAATACTCTCCTTGTGACATCCATCATTACATCTGCAGAGTCACCTTTCTCATCTTAGGAAGCAGGTTTACAGGTCCTGATTCACACACACCATCCAGGGAGAGATAGACACCCCCTGTGTTTCTATGGGTAATGTTTATGTACACTTCCTAAGAATGAGGACTTTCAGTTTCATAATCATAGCTGTATAGTCAAAATTAGAGAATGACCTAATATATGCTCCATAATGCAATTGGACCAATTCCCCACAATTCTCCCAATAACAGACTACATCCAAAAATCAAATAAAATTCAGGACTCCATTTACAATTATGATGCGTAATACCTATTGTCAGTGGCAGAATCTAGAATCACCTCAGAGACAAGCCTCTGGACACACTGTGAGAGATCATCTAGATTAGGTTAAGTAAGGCTCTGTGCATGCTTGTGGGGGAGTCTAGGCTAGGTTATTTGAGATGTGAAGATTCACTTAAGTGTGGCAGCATCATCCTGCCGGGCTGGGCTCTGGGACTGAATACAATGGAGAGACAGAGTTAAGCACCAGCATTCATCACTGTCCTAGTTTGCTTTCTGTTGATGCAATAAAACACCCACTAAAACTAACTTAGGGAGAAAGGGACAATTTAGGTTGCCCAAACTTTTGAGCATGGTCCATCCTCTGGGTCACAGTCTGGCTACCAGTTGTGACACCCTTAAAGAAACCTGACTCCTCTCAGGGCAGCTTTCAATTGTCAATAGTGCCTCAGCAACAAGTGGGACTTTATTCCCACCTCCCCTCCTCCATGTTAGTCTTGTGCATGGTGTCACGACAGCTGTGGGTTCACATGTGTACTGTTGTTTTCAGAAAGCACTGTTTTGTTGTGGACGTCCATGGTCAAGACATCCCTGCCATGATAGACTGCCCCGTGAATGAGCCAAAATAAACCCTTTCTCCCTCACGTGACTTTTTCCAGGTACTTTGCCACACCAGAGACACATAAGTCATATGAGTTGTCACTACTATGCATACTTAGTGTTATTTTAAGTTGGGTGATTAGACTTTCTCCCTTTGCATTCTTTACTTTGACTTTTTGAAGGATATAAACCTGCTGGAATCTCCTTTCGTATTTACCACATGGTTTCTCATGATTCAGATTATGTATTTTGGACAGATATGATGGATAAATTTCATGTCTCAGCATTTCAAGGCTCTGGCACACAAGTGAAACATTAACCTGGATGTTTCTCTTAAAGCGTTTTGTAGACATGGTTAACATCTACAATTAGCTGGCTTTAAGTTGAGGAGCTGAATCTCATCTGATCATCTGAATGGCTGAAGAGCCGCCCTGAGGTATACCATGAATAAGCCTCAACATTAGAAATTCTGGCTTAGTTTCCAGCCTACTACAAATCCTGTGTCTGCCATTACCACAACTGCATCATCCATCCTCTTTGAATGCATCTCTCTGTATAACGATATCCTGTTTGCTCTCCTGTTTCCCTAAAGAATCTGGAATGACACTGCGAGTGTGGCAGAGACTGGACTCTGCACTCCTCAGAGCCTCGTAATAGGAGCCCATAATATCTGTTTGTCCCCATGCTGGAGCTCTTACCATTGGCATTTGGTTACTTTAATCACTTTGCCTCCATCAGCTCTCTCATCAGTCAAGTTACTGTTTTTCTGTTTGTAACTGGTAAGGACTTTTCAAGGCAATTCTTTCAGATTGGGTATGTGTAGAAAGTTCATGTTAAACCATTCATCAAACAGTCCTTTGCTAATTCTCATATTTATGGACTGTTTCCCACTCCTTCATTTCTTCTACATTACGGAAAATATTACTGTAAACAAGACATTTTCTCATTCTCCTATGACTGGATCCTATCACTTATTGATAATCTCTGTGTGTATATGGTTTCTCATTCCACTTTACAGTTATAATTTAAAATCTGCTCAGGCCAGCTTATTTACTCTGGAGAACCAGATTTAAGCATCTCTCTCCAATCCAGTGGCATAATGTCGATTAGCTTGAAATCACTCATAATGGGAATATTTAAACTCTTAAATCATCAAATGCTGGTAATGAGGGCTTTGTTTTTCTTGATGGGAGAGCCAGCCAGCAGCATACAACCATCTGTAACCTATTAAGATCAATGTTTATTTTGATGTTCAAGTTGCAATTTGACCAGGAGGCGCCCCACCAAACTGTATCCGGTGTCCTCTTGACAGAACCTCACCATCCGCCATTCTCTGAGTTCATCTTGATTTTCTTCCTCAATATGATATTATTTAAAGGAAATCTATTTCCTCTTCAGTGAAGAATCATGTTTAAAAGTCAAGAAGGGTACTCTTTGTAAGTGATGTTGATATCTCCATGTTTCTTCAGGAAAGAGAAAGAATGGGTTACTACACCTACATCAATTTCTATATTCATGTTAAAAACAGTCCCTGGATCCCTATATTTACCAATCCTTACCTGACAATGCAAGGTAGATTTTATTCTTTCTCCTTTTTATGCCTGCACATTTATTGTTCAATAAAAATAAACATAGCGCTCAATTTCTTCCATACAGTTAAAAACTGCCTGACCTTAAACTAAATTATAAAGTAATTTCAGAACTGTCAGCTCCTATTGCTTCAAAAATCAATCCAAATAACCAAATCATAATATTCGGTTTTAAGCTTTAAGAAACTTATACATAAAATGTATGTGATATATTTGAAATCCCAAGTTTAGTGAACTTTGACAAAGGCATCAGTTCACATTTGTACTTCTGTGATGTTAGAGAACATCTGTACTTCAGCAGAATATTCTTCTGTAGCCTTTTGTAATTAATCAGTGCTTTCCAAGGCTATCAGTTTCTGATTTTTATGTTATAACATTGTTTTGTCTGCCGTTGAACTTCATGTAAACAAGTCATCAATTATATCATTTGATGTATGTGAACAACATAATGTCTGTGAGATACATCCTTGATGGTGTATGTATTCAGAGAGTTATTCATTTTTGTTGTTAAGTAGTACTCTTTATATTAAGGCATCACCATTTGGCTATGCATTTTCTTGATTAAAATTTGAATAATTAGTAGGTCACGGATAATTCAAATGAAGCTGTCATGAATAATCTCATACACATGAGCATTTATTATCATTTATCTTGAAAAAATGAAGGAGAAGAATCTCTAGGTTGTGTGTTTAGTAGACTTAGCTTTAGATCAGACATTTTACCAAAATAACTATCAAATTTTCTCCTGACTAATATTGAAAAATAAGTGGGCTGAATTTAATCTCTGAACTTAAATAATAATCTAACATGGACATTTTTATGAAACAAGGGATGTAAAATTGGAGAGCTGACACTGCAAGATGGCAAGACTTGAGAAAAGGAGAACAAAACGAAGACCAACTTCATCTATAGCTCACAGATTACCTGGTCTTGGTTATATCTTAGTGTAAAAAATAAAAATAGCTTAAAATTTGAAAGACCCTTCCCCCCAAAATTAACAAAGTGTCAATGAATTCTATGGCCCCACTATGACATCTAACTGTCTTGCAGTGGAATCACAGCTTCTAGAATTATAGGTGAGGAGAAGAGGAAGCAGAACATTGAACAAATAATGGCTGAGTTGGCACGTGGAGATGTAAGCCTGCCACCCCAGCCCTCAGGGGGTGAGGCAGGAGGGTGGCAAGTTTGAAGTAAGCCTGGAACAGATACCTAGACCACGTCTCAGGAAACAGCTAAAAGTAGAAGAAATGTGAGAAGGAAGTGAGGTGGGAAGGAAGGAGGAAAGGAAGGAAGGTACAAAGGTAGGAGAGAAGGAAGAAGGAAAAGAAGAGGGCAAAGGAAGGAGGGCAGGGGAGAAATAAAATCCACAGAAGATATGATTGTGGGGACCCCACCAAGGTCTGTGGTGAGGCCCACTTAATCCCAGGACGATCCATGTGGGAAACACATGCAGGAAAGCACACCACATGGATGCATGTTGAAGTCCAAATGCAGAGAGAGATTTTATTTCAAGATGTCTGGTTTAATATCCAGCATGACTCATATCTCAGGACCAAATCCTAAACCTTTTCGTCACTACATCCCACCCCATGGGTGTGGCCAGGGAGGTCCCATTGGCTTAGAATGAAACCCATCTTAACTAAGTTTTCCCACATATGATGGTCAAAAAATGTTCCAAATCTGATGAACTGCAAGTCCATGGATCCAAGATATTCGACAGCCCCTGTAACAAGCACAAAGGAAAAGAAACTAAATTACCAACAATCATTCAATTTGTGAACACATACACACAAAAAAAGAGAGAAAATTTTTTAAAAAATTCTTGAAATCAAAAGAAAGATGTGTGGGAAGAAGAACACATAAAAATAATGGACTTTTTTGCTTTAAGAAAGCAAGCCATAGAAACATGTAGGAACATCTGTTTGGAAAACTAAATGCCGTTTGCCTTGATATCCTTATGAAAAATAAATAGGTAAATGAATGTCTTTCCAAACTAAAAGAAAAAGACTTTTTCAAGAACTCAAACCTGTTTGTTTTCTTTGGTTACATTTAGGACTTGACTATAAGGTCATACTGACCATAAGGTCAGTTATATGTATTACTCTTTAATTCTGTGATGATGAGAAAAGTGGCTGTTGAAATAATCAAGGATAGCAGTTGTTCAGAGGATCTAATGCTATTAAATTTTCATCCTCCCTGAAATTACCCACTCTCAGTCATTTAATACAGAAATATCAAGGAACATTGTGATTAAATGCTATCGCAAATGGAGTTATAAATTCTTTTTTTTTTTTTTTTTTTCGTCTTTTTGAGATAGCCCCAGCTGTCCTGGAACTCACTCTGTAGACCAGGCTGGTCTTGAACTCACAAAGATCTGCCTGCCTCTGCCTCCCAAGTGCTAGGATTAAAGGTGTGCACCACCATGCCTGGCATGGAGATATAAATTCTCGATCCTCACCATTCACAAATAGGAATCAAGGGGAGTCGAATGGTCCAACAGGAGTCATTATCATTCCCTATGATCTTTCTTAGCAAGAGTTCCTCTTAGGAACCACACAGCACTCAATTACTTACATCCCTTGTTTTCTCAGTTACTTTTCTCTATACAAACAGGAAAGATAATTACCATTCTTGGTAGAAAGGACAAAAGAAAGGTAAGAGTATGTAAAAAGATGTATTAAATTATAAGTGCTTGATACTTCCATTGGGGGGAAAAAAAGCAAAGCAGATTTGCATAAAATAAGCAGCAAGCTAAAAATAACATTGGAATAGAAATGACCATGGGTTCCATAGCCCTAGACCTACCCAGATTTAAATATGAAGGATAGCCGGGCATGGTGGCGCACGCCTTTAATCCTAGCACTCGGGAAGCAGAGGCAGGCGGATCTTTGTGAGTTCAAGGCCAGCCTGGTCTACAGAGTGAGTTCTGGGACAGCTGGGGCTACAGGGAGACCCTGTCTCAAAAAGACCAAAAAAATAAAATAAATAAATACATAAATAAATAAATAAATATGTAGGATATCCATTTATTTCTGGAGTCTCTTTCAGTCTATGTGAATGCTTTCTTCACTGGGGAAATTCTAGAACAAAATCTAGCTATGTTTCATTGAGCATAAATAACATATTCAAAACCTAAATTGCTTTCTTTGTAACAAAATAATTATCCAATAAATAATCATTCGATTAATGTTGATTATGAATAAACCACTAAGAGAGAGAATAGTATTTATTTTGAAAGAAAATTACAAAATTATTTTACAGATTCAATAGCATAACTTATATTGAAAAACCTCAAATTTATTAACTATACTTTTTCATTCACTAAGTGAAAAATAACAGAAAATCTATTTCTATATTTTATGTTCCTCTTCAAATTTCTATCTAATAACAAATTTTGATTTCTTCACTATAATTTCCCATAAGTAATTAAAAATGTCATATTCTAAGAGTTTAAAAATTTTATATATCCCATTTAATCCAGTTGAAATTTATATTAATTTATTTTAAAATGATTTTTGTCATATGCAATGGACTATAAAGTTCTGTGCTTTAAGATTTGACAAATATAAATATTAAGACTGTGTAATCTATTATTCAATTGACTTCTGACTATGGGTCTATTTTAGAATTTCTTCTTTTAAAACTGCCCCTTTTCATCATGGTTTTACACAATTAGATGACTCTGACCATTGCCTTGATTTGAGTCTGGCATTCTGAGAGTTCTCAGTGTAGTCTTGTGATTGCTGGTCTCCTTGAAAATAGAATGTCATGTGATCCTACCAGTATCTGTGTCTGTTGACAGTTACAGTAATGATATGTCAACATTTTATGAATAGTTAGCTTTGAAAAATACTCACATTCCAGGATGTGGATTTTTTTTTTCCAAACAATTTACTGTGCTACTGCCTGACAGCAACACAGACCTTTGTAGAAAAATGTTTTCTTTCTTCAGTATTGACCTCTGTGAGATGAAGATTTTACCAATATGGAATTTCTGATCACTGGCTCCTTCCTCCTAGAAATGGAAGGCTAGGCAGGACCTTTGCTGGTTTCCCCCCTTATGTTGCCAGAAGTCAGTGATGTATTGTAGCTCATTCCCGAGTAAAGACTTTGAAAGCCTTTAACAAAGAACAGGATTTAAGACTCTGAAACACTTTAAAGAAGTTGAAACTACACTTCTTTCCTGACAAGACTTTTTAAACTCTTAACTAAGACCAAGATAGAGGACTTTGAAAACTTAACAAGATTACACACCATAGAAAATTGGAATTATTTTGGAAAAAAATGGTATTTTTGCAGCTGAATGACAGTGATAATATTTCTTACTAAGATTCTCTTTTCAAAATTACATGTACTGCTACTACAGCTGCATGGCGGCCATATTTTTAGGTAATTAGCATTAGGGAAAATGACTTGCTTCTATCACATGAGGATTTCCTTGTTTTTATTTTTCCATTAACTTTTTTATTGTGAAGAACAGGAAAGAGACAATATGTTTCCTAAAATAACAAAATATTACCTCCAATTCTTGCTCAAACAGGAGTGAAGATAGCAAAATTAAACACTAGCTTACTGAGTATTCTATTTTCTTAACTTTATTTGTTCTTGATGAGGTTATTATAAATTGTTTTAGATTCAGATCCTACTCAGACAGTGAGCAATAAGTCCTTCCTCTTAATAGTAACTGTGTCCATCATTTCTCTGATAGGAATTTTGAATCTTTTTTTTTAAGAAATTTCTGTTGAGCTTTTGTACATCTCATACAATAGTTATTAAGCAAATTTAAAGCCCTCCCCTCTCCATGCCTTCACACTCCCCCACCAGATCTCAGGCATTCTGCCATACATGTTAAGCTTATCCACTGCAGTCTATCCACCCTATAGATTACTACTGGGTCATAAGAAAGGTAAGAAAGGTCTACTCTGCCTTACCCAGTAGTAATCAGTTTTTAACAGTTCCCAGGCTAGGGTGGGTCCACTGACCATTTCTTACACCACTCTGGGGCCCTTGTCTGATTGAGTTGAAATGGGTCTTGTGCTCCATGCCACAATTGCCACAGGTCACATGAGTAAGCTTCAGGTGGCCTGAAAGCGTCTGTTTCCCTGTGTTCGTGGACCAACAACCCTGGCTCTTATAATCTTTCCGCCCCATCTTCCCCAATGTTCCCTGAGCCCTGGTTGGGTGACGTTTAATATAGGAGCGTTCTCCAATGACACACACTCTGCAGTCTCCAATTCTCTAAAACTTAGCCACTTGTGGTTTTCTGTGTCATTCACACTCTGCTATATAAGGAAGCTTTGCTTCCTTGTATACTCAGAGATGCACTAGTATTTTCTCGAGCACAGCTTCACCAATTCCTGAACCTTAAGTGTAGAGGTTCCGCTGCAGATATTTCACCTAGGGCTTAGTATCTCTCAGACACATATTCTGTGTGAATGTGTGTGACCAGTTGTAGAACTCTGCAGTAGCCTCAATCCATTGCAAAAAGAAGTTTATTTGATAAGTGGTATACTGTATAGTTGTCTGTATTTAGGATATAGTAAAAGAGCGTATTTGTCTAGAGATATGAAAGATATAGTTTTCTGTAGGATCTATGACCTCTCCAACCATGTGTATTTGGCTGAGTTTACAGTGTTACCCATGAGTTTAGTCCCACTGAGAGGACTTTAAGTGTAATTAGATAGCTATTGATTACGCCAGATAACAGTGCGCCAAACGAGGTAGCTTGCCATGCTAGTTGTTATGCTTATTAGGCTTTAGGACTGGGTTGGACCATAGATTGATTTTCTCCCCTTGCACCTTGCATAGTATCTTCTAGAACTGTGAGAGTTAGTCTGCGGGGAAATGACTTCCAGATAGGTTCATGCTCCATTGCTACAAGTCCTGTGTCCAAATTATGTCCTGTCTTCAGCAGTATGGTCTTATCTTCCAGTTCTGGAAGATAACCCAGGGCTCAGGCAATTATAGCCTGTGCTATTTTGGGAGTCTCTTGGACTACTCTGAGCAAACACTCGAAAGGAGGTCTCTCCCATCTGGCACTGTGCTCCTTACCATGCAGCCCCCAGGTAGACGCATGTACTAATGTTCAGACGCTCTATGTTATTTCTCAAGAGGTTCCCAAACCAACACATTTCCCTCTGTCTTCCCCTGCCGCCCATTTCCTGTTCATTTCTTGTCTCTCTTTCCCTCAGCCTTCCAGCCTCCAGTTCTTAATTCCTGTGTCACATCTCATCCATAACTTACATTGCAATAAAACTGATCAGAGAGGCCGGGCATAATGGCACATGCCTTTAATCCCAACACTTGGGAAGCAGAGGCAGGCAGATCTCTGTGAGTTCAAAGCCAGCCTGGTCTACATAGGGAGCTCCAGGCCAGATAGGACTAAAAAGGGAGAACCTGTTAAAAAAAAGACGAAAAAAAACAAAACAAAACCAAACTGATCAGAAAAAAGGCCAAACACTTTTATATCTGGAATGTTACCTTACTTTATAGCAAAGGATTCACCCCTTCACCTAATACTAGATGTTTCCTAACCCCATTACTAATTGGTACTGATGTTATTAAATAATTCAATGAAGAAAGATAAGGAAATTAAAAATACTCAAACTAGAATTCAAAAGCTACAATAAAAAGTTGAGTCACATCAAGTTTTTCCAAGGTGGAATAATGGAAATGTATACAGTTCTGGCGAGAGTGAAAACCATTCCAGTCACTCTGGAACACGCTTTGCATCACCCAGCAAAGTCAATGTATACTGATTAGGTGATATAATCGCACTGTGTTACCAGTGGTCAGCTCTGGCTAGGTATTTCTAAGTTCTTGGCCTCTTATGCAAGAATGAAATAAAAGTCTACACAGGTTGAAAAGTCATAAGGAAACTATTTAAAGCAAAGACATAGAACAGGTTGGAATATACTCTGGTGGAGCAGCAGCCACACAAGTGAGATAACCAAAGGCCCCTGTTATGGAGTCCAAGAGAAGGAAAGGTTCCGTTGCTAAGGGGTGTAGTGACGGAGGGTCTCTGTTTGACTGATAGATTCACTTATCGATCCATTTTGTTACCATACTTGTTCCTTCTGGTTTTAATCACATGCATACACAATGCTGAATCAGCACAAGGTGGAGGAGAAGCAGTTCTCCTTAAAGTGCTTTTGGGGACACAGTTTTACCTTACAGCACATGCACCCAAAGCCAGGCCAGCTTGGACTTCCCCCCTTCAACTCCCCTTTGCTTTCATTTTGGTGTAATTATTGGTAAAAATAATAAATAAGCCGGGCGTGGTGGTGCACGCCTTTAATCCTAGCACTTGGGAGGCAGAGGCAGGCGGATCTTTGTGAGTTCAAGACCAGCCCGGTCTACAGAGTGAGTTCCAGGACAGCTGAGGCTACAGGGAGACCCTGTCTCAAAAAGACCAAAAAAAAAAAAAATAATAATAATAATAATAAATAAATAAATAGCCAAGCAACTTGCTCATAATTTCTCACATCTTCCTTTCTGTCATGTAGTTATGAGATCAAACATGGGGCAGCTTGAACCACGTTCAGAGAGAAAAGTGGTTATTTCCTGCTATATCTCAACACAATCACCATTTTCTTTCCTAGTGTCCCTTGAAAAATACAAGTGGTGGGCAGTAGACAAAGGAGCACTCAAGCTGTTAGGGGACCAGACTCGAGTGTCCTCTCTGCTTATGTGTTTACCCAGACAAGTCAGTGTAACATCTCTTGGCTACATCTTACAAATATATGAAATAAAGAGCTCAGTGGAAAATAATGATGACTTCCCATTCAGCTCGATTTTTCTAAATGTTCTCAATTGCTCTCTATGCACCCTGTGAGTTCCTGAATTACTGGATTGTCTATATAAGGACCAATTGAAATAGGTACCAATAAACTGATTAACATCTGTTTGCAATGGAAGTTTTACACTAGACTGAAGTCCTATTAGTACAGAAAAGCAAACAGAAAAAGTCTAGGTGCTCTGCGAAGTGATTTCTGATGAGCATGCCGGAGAGGTCTGATGAGAAGTTGTGTTCTTGCCTGTTACCAGAATGTGATGCTAGTCCTAAGATCTTATAAATATATTTGCTTAGAACGGTGGTTTGTATATATGCTGCTTGACTCAGAACATAATGGCAACATCACTATATCCTCTCTGATTACCAGTTCCTCCGAACCATCTAGTTCCATGGAAGCCATTTAAACAACAGGATTCCCCTACTGGGAGAGTTACAGAAGGGTGTCTGCAGGCCATTACTATAGCAGTATCTCAGTTATTTTTAGATAGTCTCACTAATCTGGTAATTTCTAAAGAGTTTGGTCCCTAATGTATTTAGCCTGAATTTAGTCCAAATTCAGATCTTTAAGAAAGTGTACAGGGAAGTCTCAGAGAGGAGAAAATTAAGGACTTGCTTCAAAGAATCTGCCATTTCAAAATACAGGTTAAGCATCCTCCCACCCCGCACATAATTGAGTGTTTGTTTAAACAGGCAGAGCAATTTAAAATTTTCCTTATTTAACTTTTAAATATTGTCACTAATTTAAAAATGCCCCTTGCTGGGCTCCACAGGGTGGTCTTTGAGTGCCCCCCACGACAACATTCATTCAGGAAAATATTTCAGGATGTACCTGCCCTAAAAGAAATTTAGCCAGATCGGGACGGCTGAGACATCCAACTTGTGGACTGAGCTATTACTGGGCTCAGTCCTCTTCAGAGTATAGATGCCGTTGTTGGACTACCCAAGCTGTATCATGGAGACCAGTACAGGAAGACCAAGACAGGAAGCAGTGCTATTGGACCTCATTTGGTGACCATGGAAAGGGAAAACCCCAGTGTGGAGCTCAAGGGTAGGACAGATGGTTATTTTGGCTAGCCAGGGAGGAGCCTTCAAACATGACATCTTTCAGCCTAATAAAGAAAAAAAAATCATAAGCTAAAGATGCTAAAACCTATGATATATGTGCCATGCATATATGAATATTTTGGAGTGATGGATATTGGAAGGAATATCAACAACAACAACGAAAAGACTGGATCAGAGTACTGACTGTAATGGTGAACTTCTGCTCCAAACAGTAAACTTCTGCATTGAGAATTTTGAGAGAGACTGAGAAAAAGATGAAAAATACGTTTGGCAGAATGCATGAGCTCTGGTGGGGTGGGAGGGGGAAGGAGGGGGCTAAGGGTCTAGATTTGATTTGAAATTTTGTATGAAATGCACAAAGCTTCAATAAAAATTGGCTTAATATAAAGAAATGCATGAACAGGAGATGGTGTGCCACTCGGTCTTTGAGGAATAGGAAGTACTGTGTCTTTTATGATCTCCCTAAGTTAGGAGACAGATAAGGATTGCTTGTCCTTTTTTCATAGTGGGACTGCCTTCATGTGGCCTTGAGAAAGCCAAGTCTAAACTGAGCAATATTCACATGCACAGTCACCTCAAGTGCTCATTGACTGAGGCAATTCTTTTGATTGTTGATCGGAAGAAAAAATAACTTAGTAGTTTGAAGGAATGTCTGAAAAAAAGGCCTCTTTTATTCAGTTACATTCTCCATTTTTGCCTTTTGTGCATCTCATTCTCTTTGTTTTATTAACACTATATGATTTGGCTCCAATTTCCTTGTGAACTCTAGCAGTTACTTTTAAACTTACCAAGAACTAAGAAGAGTGTCCTCTATTGCCACAACAAACACAACTTCTTGATCTCTCCAACCAGCTTCCAGCTCACACCTGTTTTTCTCATAATATGGCATTTTTAACTTCATAGGTCAGTTCCCATCACAAACACCACACTGGACACCACTAGGTCACAGACATTACCCTGTGTTACCTAGTCAAATGTAAGTGATTCTGGTGAAATCGAAAGAAGAGTGAGCGGGTGAGGAAAAATGGCTCTTAACCTGTCTTTCTCATAGTCGCTCTTCCCTTTTTCTGTCCATGAACCCCCTCTGTGGAAACAGGGCCTAAGAATGCAGTCTCTGTAAATGTGGCTCATGTATAAAGCAATTTCAAGCAATAAGAGTGAACCCCACAGAGTGATGCAGGGAAGGATGGGTGCCAAGAATGCCTTCTTTGCTTCTGTTCCTCTGGTATTCTGACAGCTGGGTTCTGGCTGTTTCAGGAGAATCTGCCCCTTCCTGGGAGGAGAATCCGAGGCTCCCAGGGCAGCTGGCTTCTAGACCCAACAAAGGACTCTCCTTGAAGTATACCCCCAACACCAAGCCACCTTTGCCATACCCTTATTATACTCCTTTCCACTTTATACCCTAGGCCAAGGGGCCTCTGTACTATTTTTCCCTAGGAAAAGGTATTAGACTTCTGTGTCCAGCTTTTATACCATGAAGCCAGCATAATATATTCAAGTGAGTGATGCCAAGCTCTTCTGGGCCTGCTTTACATCCTCGGGTTTTCCTTCTAATCAAAACCACATACTGACCAACCCCTGCCCCTTACCATACCATGATAGACCCTGGTACTTCACCACCGTTCGACCTTACATGCTGTGGTATGGTAGAACATTCTCCTCTTAGGAACTGTATCTCATATATTTGCAATGGAAGAAAATTACTTGCCTTTATCATACTTGAATAATAAGGCTTTCAGTTAAAGGCCTGTTACCTAAGTGGTAATGTTGTGTGAAAAGGTGGGTTTTAGAGTAATATAAAATTAATGGAGGAAAACGTGAATTCCTAAGCATAAAGAAAGACTGAGAGAAAGATGCAGGACAGTTATGGCAGACATGATCAGGGGTGGGGTGGGGGGAAGGGAAAAGGGGAATATGCCTGAATTGAATTGAAAAGCGATGTCTGAAATATACAAAACATCAAAAAAAAAAAAAAAAGAGAGAGAAAAGAAGAAAAGGTAGGTCTGAAACTTATTAGGAGGCTCTGTGAAGCTTTACAGAAGTTGCTTCCATATAACTGGATGAGGAGGAGGACTGGGTGGGAAGCAGCGGTTTCCTGCCTCTTACCCACTACCCTGCAGAGTCCTTGGAAGACATTAACATCCCTGAGCCACTGGGATTCACATGACTGAATGTAGGCAAGTTTTTCCAGACGTGATGGCCACCCGCATATTGAGGACGAATGGAATGAAGCTCCACTCAAAAAGCCAGAGGCCTCCAAACCAGAGTCTGCTGATGCTACTACTTCAGGGGAGAAAGGGCATTCCCTGGAGGCATCTTAGTCTTGTTCATAAAAGAATTTAAGAATGGACTCAAAGAGAAGCTTTAGGACAATTTTATTAGAATTTTACAGAAAAACGCTCAGTGGCAGGCGAGCCAGTAATCTCCGTAGCTGTCTTGAGAAGGAGAGTGGAGAAGAGGAGAAGGATAAAAGCCATGAGGCCATGCGGGCTTAGAGCCCCATGGAGATCAGACATGTGCCAGACTTGCAGCCACAAGCTGGGGAGAAGAAAGCTTTAGAGAAACAATAGAAATACAAAATGCTCAGGCAGCCCAAAGCATTAAAGAAAGCATGTTCAGAGAGGGGACATGAAGAAGAAAAGGGGAGATTATGCCTTTCAGACTTTTTCAGAAAACATGGGCAGACTTACAGAGACCTACATGTCTGTGGCCAGTTCCAGAAATACTGCACTGAGAGGCAGGACTCCACGCAGGACAAGCTCACTAGCTCATTAACACACTAGGTATGCCGTCCATCTATTTAGCATGACTTAAGGTGACCCTGCCTTCCTAGGGTTGGTCCTATGACCAGATGCTTGACCAGTGAGACTGGAAAGGTGGGTCTTCCAACAGACAGAGGTTTTATATTCTTAACTAGTTAAACTTATGAGTCATTTGCTACTCTAGCACTATTCTATTCTGAAATTAAAACCTCAAAAAGCCCTGGAAGACTGCACTGGGGTGGCAGAGGCAGGCGGATCTCTGTGAGTTCAAGGCCACCTGGTCTATATAGTGAGTCCTAGGCCAGCTGGACCTACAAGGAGACCCTGTCTCAAAAAGACCAAAAAATAAAATAAAATAAAGCTGTGTGTAGAGTATTTTGATCAAAGATCCTGTAGTCTGATGTCTGAGGATGACAACAGCAGCCGCAAACATGCCTCTTTGCAAGCTCAGTTGTGGTTTAGATTCCTACCATGCTGGCCCCCAAAGGCTGCCTCTTGCTCTTTTTTAAACACTGCGTCTTTCATTCCACTTGGCCCTGACTTACTAGGAGCGTGCTGCCAGCCACATTCTGAGTCAGAATCCTCCTGACTTGGTTTGCTCGCTCACATGCTGCTCTTTTTTGGAGACATCCTCATAGACTCATCCTGATGTGCACTCCACTGTCCCTCTAGGTTTTCTTTAATACAGTCAACTTGACACCCAAAGTTAACCATCATAGATACGATGTTGGAAAGTCACTCCTTTTGTAGATGTCAATGGTACAGCAAGCCCATTTCCAGTTTGTAATCAGTTCTGGGAAGGTTCATCCACTGTCTTCCCAGGAGAGTGTGGGTCCACTATAACCAACCTGATACCAAGTGGCTTCATCCATCTTGTAAGTAAAACCATCTTTGAGGAATCTTAGCATCAGTTTCTGGTGGAAGATTTACTATTTAGCTGTGGCTTTAGCTACTTTCTGAGATACTTGAATTTTTCTCAGTATTGTGGCAAGGTGACACTAGCATCTCCACCTCATTTCTGTGGGCCACTAGTATGATCAACTTCCAAGGAAATATCCAAGCATTCTGTTATACAGAACCTGGCTTCTGCTGTGTATCCTGGAAAGATAAGCATTCAGTCATGTAAAGAAGCTCCCATGGCAATAAATATTTACCAAGCCACACTCACATTCCACAACCCCATTCTGAAACAAAATCTACTTCCTGGTACTTAGTAGAAAATATTCTGCTGTTATTTGGAGATTTGGGTATTTAATTACCAAATGGAGTTTGTATTTGTTATTTGCCCAGTATTGAAACTTGACTATAGATATTATGCTAGAAATGATGAATGAGGGTGAAGCTGGACTCAAGGAAGATAAGAAACTTCATGTTGGTCTCCCTCCAGAGAGATCTTCATGAGTGATCACAGCATAAACATGCAATTTTCATCTGGTGAGGAGATTTTGGTGGACTCTAGGAATCTAAGATGTCCAGCCTCATCATCCCAAACGTTTGCATCCATTTCTTCTCCTGGAGCTTGTCCCTAGAATCTTTGGAACTTTGATCTGGATACTTACTGGCTTTCCACCCTTCTTTCACATTGGAATTCTCCCCCCTGGAGAGAGGAGGAAGTATCATAAAACTCAGGAAGCTATATAAAAGCTTGTAACACTCAGGAAGTTCACGAAACTCATAAGGCTCAAGACACCAAGAAGGTTTCCAGGTTCACAAGACCTCTCCCCAAAGTTACATATACAGTGAGAAATTGCTGGGGGAATGGAACTGCCTGTTAATGGGATAGGAAACTGCCTGTAAGTTGGGCAGAGAGCCCCAGAGATGAAGGTTTCATGCTGGGGTGGGCTTTTCGGTCTTGCAGCTCCCTTGGAGTCACTCATGCTCCTGTAAGTAATCCTTTACGGATGTTCCTGTAACTCTCATAACCTAGCTGGTTCACCAAGCTAGACTCGGGTAGAATAATTTCTTTGTTTTGTCACAGTGCTCTGTCTGGGATAAACATTTGTTAATGTTAATATCTCTTGATTCTCAAAAACACACAAATCTTATAATGAAATCTAACATCTGGTATTCAGCACCATCTGCCCAGTAGGTAGAGAGGATAAAGACTTTTTAAGCATGGAGACTTCGGACTTTCACAACAGATCTGAAGCTGAAGATTATCAGATCAGAACTATGTATTTGATTTTTGCAGGGCTTCTAAAGCAGTTAATGAAATCCTTCAATCAGCTGATATTGACCAGAGACTATGTATTGTTCAAGATCAGTCAAGGGTTAACTTCCACCTGCAGTTCATCCTAATCCACCCCTAGTGAGAGTCCCTGTAATTGTAATGCTATTGAAGATTAATGACCAGCTGGCCTACAGCCAACCTTGTTGCCATAGAGCCAATAAGAGGTCCATTTCCAGAATCTGCTCTTTCAAGTCTAGATATTTCTTAATATTTCTGATGCCAATTTCCATAGCCTTGGAATTCTCCTCAAAAGCAGAGTCTAAGTCGTTAGCTGACATGCAGGTGTTTATGTGTGAAGTGATTTCAGGGAACAAGAGAGGGTGACAAGAGGGACGAAGCAGAGGGTAAAGAAAAACCCAATTTATATTATGGAGTTGATCATTACTGAGGGCAACGGAGATTTAGTCCCTCTGGGGGCTTCAGAGAAGCTGCACAGAAAGATTTCTAGACTTGTGCCTCTAAGGGATGGAAGGGAAAGGCAGCCATCTGACTTACCCTTAACCTATTGCTTAAGATTGCTCCGTGATACAGTAACGCTCCGTTACTTGTCCTAGTACCTTTGTGACTTCAGTGAGTTTCTGCATGAAATCCTGGTCACAGCATCAGCAGAGCCTTCCTGGTAAAAGCCAAAAGTACAGCTGATACAGGGTGCTGTGATAGTGGCTGGAGGAACATGTTTAACAAGAGGCTACCAGGTGATATATGACACATCATTAAATCTGTGTTTTATCTATTTATTAGTGTATATTTATGGAGAACCATAAAAGTCAAAATAGTTCTTTCAAGGATCCATATTTTCAATTTCTCATGTCCTTGAAGTACTGCCAATTTGTATGAAAATGTTTTTGTGACTGGTGTGTTTCTCTAAGAATGTAGGTCAGATTATTACTCTATAGCTTTAAGTGAAAAGGAACAGATTGATACAATACTACATCCTGAAGCTAGCAAATCCAAGTCATCTGTTTACTTGACAAAAGAGGGAAGTGTAGCTCACACTGATGAAGCAGTTGCATGGAATCACTTATTAAATAAGTGTCATGTCCAAGAACATGATTGTGGTCCCTTAGCTTCCTACGTGACCTTTCCCAAGTGTTGTGTGCCACCCTGCCCATATAGCAGGGTCACAGAGAGTAAAATATTGACATTTCTTAACTGTAATTTGCAAATAATAAAATGAAGATTGGTGAGTTTCTCTATAATGTGATTCTTACTGAGTTCACTGAGACAATCTCTCTAGGGTATGAGCACAGGGAATTTGGGGGATAGGCAAATATCTATGAACAGCTGTTCTTAGTAGAAAAAAAAATCTGAGAAACTAAACTCATTCCATCTTAAAATTAAATCTTTTTTCTTCCAGGCTGTATAAACTAAGTATTCATGATGAGATGAGCAATTCCAATGAGGTTTCTCCAACCAAGCCAGGTATGTTGGTAATACATTACGATCCAATCACTTGAACTTATTTGCCCATGAGCAAGAATTTATTTGAAATATGTATAATGTGGTTTCTCCTCCTCGACAGTTACTTTTATGTAAATGTCCCACTTGCAGCCATCGTTTGCCACCCATGTCTCATGCTGTCCTAACCCTGGACATTTTGCTGTTCTAATTATTCTTCCTGGAAACAAAGGCTCTTATAGCCTATGACAAAATTTTATTAAATACATATAATGAAGAAAATATCTGGTCTGTCTCACAGTTTCTGATGTGAATCTTCAAAAACCAGTGCAATTTCTTGAGTGATAAATTTAGCTATTGTAATTCATAAAGAGCCATTTAAAACCACCCCCTAACTTTACGTTAATGCACCTGCACTGTCTTGTCTTTTATCTTTTCCTACTGTTTTAACAAAACACTTAAGATTGAATGTACACTGGTTCCCTTGTTGAAACAAAAGCTAAGAACGTAAAGGGAGGAAATATTTATTTTTGTGTGGTTTCAGGGTTTCATTCCATGGATGCTTTGGGACTGTGGTGTGGCAGTTCAACTATTACAGTAGCAAGAACATCTCTTGGAAAAGGCTGCTCAGGAGAATCAGAATCTTTGGCCTAGTTGGAGCTTTACAGTTTTACCGGGTCAATCACCTGGTCTTGGGACCACCCTTAGGGGGCAGGTCCACCTTAAGCTATGCTAAATAGATGGGCAGAATAACTGGTGCTTTAATGAGATGGTGAACT
This sequence comes from Rhizomys pruinosus, assembly GCA_009823505.1. Taxonomy (NCBI): domain Eukaryota; kingdom Metazoa; phylum Chordata; class Mammalia; order Rodentia; family Spalacidae; genus Rhizomys; species Rhizomys pruinosus. The sequence continues at coordinate 900,566 of VZQC01013000.1, read as the reverse complement.
TATTCCTGCACAGAATCCCCTGCCTCTTAGCCCAGTTCTTAAGGACCCTGGTACAGACATGAGGGTCTCCATAACTTGTCTGATTCATGACTTCTTAAGAAAGCATACACACCCTCTCCTCTGCTTCTTCCTGTCTCTTTTCTGATTCTGCTTTTCCTAATGCTTTGGGCTATCTCAACATCTTGCATTTCTTTCATTTTTTTTTTCTTTTTTGAGACAAGGTCTCCCTGTAGCCCAGCTGTCCTGGAACTTGCTCTGTGGACCAGGCTGGCCTTGAACTCACAAGGATCTGCCTGCCTCTGCCTCCAGAGTGCTAGGATTAAAGGTGTGTGCCACCAAGCCGGGCTTTTTTTTTATTTTTTTTTATCTGAATTTCCTTTCTCTTCCCTGCCACGTGGCTGCTGTTCCACCACCCTCTGTCTGACCTTTGTGGTGGCTCTAAACTGGCATGGTTTGAATGTATATGTATTTTGAACATGACTTGCATATCACAGAAAGGCAGAGAGTCAGGTCTGAACAATAAACCATGCATTCGAAAGAGACACCTGACTGCCTTTTTGTGATGTGTAAATCATGTTCAAGATACATAAACATTCAAACCATGGAAAATAGTTTTGATTTCCTTCAGATAATCTGGAAGGTAATAATTTAATATTAATAGAATTTATTGCTTCCATGATAAACTCTTATAAAGTGATGTAAGTTTTCTACTGAAAAATCTGAGAAAGTTTAAATTTTGGGAAAATCATTGCTATTCTCATATTAGAAAAGTATCTAAAGATGTTTAATCTTTTATTTATTTTAATTATATGTGCATGAGTATTATGCCTCTGCCCAAGGAGGAGGACAGAAGAGGGTATTAGATCCCTTGGAATGGAGTTATAAACAGTTGTTAGCCACCATGTGAGTGCTGGGATTCAAACCCTGGTCTTTTGTAAAACTATTATTTGTAATTATATATAGCAATGCTCTAAAATGATCAGATATGAGTAACTTATGTCTTGACTCTTCAGTGAAAATGTTAAGCATCACATATAATGAACATTTATTCAGAATTTTGTAAATTAGTCAAAGATAAAAAGTCATATCCACATATAGAGCTCAGAAAGTATATAATCATATCATGCTTTAGGTTGAGGGAGAAAAGAGTAAATGATAGCTTCTATGCACGTAGAAATGGGAATAGAGGGCTTTAGTGTCATGGAGAGTGATGGACAGATTTTCCACATTGACACAGAGAAAATCCTAGGGCCTAGATGAATAGCTGAGGGTCATTCATTAATTGTATAGACATTCCATCTTCTGTGTTTCAAAACAAATGAACATGAAATTAGACCTAATTTGTGATCTAATCATAGATCAGAGGCATTGCATGTCCCAGAAATAAAAAGGATACTCAAAGGCAGATCAGAAGAGAGGACTGGAACTATAGCTGACCTTAGACAACGGGGTTAAGGAATTTGAATCCATGTAGAATGTGGACATTCTCCCCTTTATTGATGTCATAGACTGAGAACGAAAGCCTCAGCACACAGCCAAGAGCTTCAGAAGTTTTGCATGACACAAAGTGTGCGTCTGAAATGCTGTTTCTCATATTCTGCTTATTATTAATGGTCTGAGTAACTGACCAGTCCTTACACTGAGAAGAGCTACGAAGATTATACACAATATGCTCTTCAAAATATTTTCCAAAGTTTCATTTTTAAAAATGTTATTATTTTTATTTTACGTGTATGAATATAGTGCCTGAATGTGTGTAAGTGCACCTGTGTCATGCAATGCCTTCAGCACCAGAAGATGGCTTTGGATTCCCCTGGATATGGAGTTATGGACAGTTGTTAGCTGCCATGTGGGTGCTGGAAATTGAACCCAGTTCTTCTGTAAGAGCAGCTGGAGCTCTTAACCACTGAGCCATCTCAAAGTTTCAAAAATCCAAAATGCTCAAAAAAAAAGCACTTCACTAAAATTGAAAGAGCAGATCATTCCCTAGGCTTAGAAAAGGGGCACAGGTGGATGAGAAGCAAAACTGTCTACTTTCTCTGGAGCTGTTGTCTTGGTCTCTAGTCAATTGTGGCTGTTTTCTTTCATGGGCTGCCAGCTTGTCCAGGCATAACCTTTCGATCCTACTAATGAAGCACATGCAATTAGATATATAGGTATTTAAATTTTTTTTTATTAATTTTTATTTATTTATGTATGTGTATGAATGTACAGTCTGCATGCAAGTTTGTGCACCCGTGTCGTGCAATCCAGGGTCTCGGATTCCCCTGGAACTGGAGTTCTCCTGGAATTGGAGTTACAGACGGTTCTCAGCCGCCATGTGGGTGGTGGGGATCGAACCCGGGTCCTCTGTAAGAGCGGTCGGCGCTCTTAACCGCTAGGCCATCTCTCCAGCCCCATAATATATAGCCTTTCGATCCTACTAATGAAGCACACGCAATTAGATATATAGGTATTTAAACAGTACTAATTGTTATGGTAGGTTACTTTGGTATAGACACATATGTTTGGATGGTATGTTAATCCATGAATTACATTTTCTTCTGTTAAGTATGACAGGGTCTTCGTGTGGTTTATAACATCTCCTAACCATTAGAGGATGTAAGCTTGTGGCATCGGGGAACAATCTGCGGAAGAGGGGGTGCGGTAGAATGTAAGGGCTGCGATTGGGGTGAATGGTGAAACTACAACAATATAGACTGGACACTCATTTGATCAACTTGATTGAACATACAAGCCCCCCCGCTGGATGGTGGGACCCATGAGCTGTGTGGGTTTGGGCACAACTGCTTGCAAATTGGTTTTACATGAATTATCACTTGTACTCACAAATTATCACTTATTGTTAAAAAAATGAAAACAAAACAAAACAAAAAAGCAGAGAAAGATGCAGAAAAGTTACGGCAGAATGCATGATCTGGGATGGGTAGGGGTGGGATGGGGGGGAAGGGAAGGGGATATATGCCTGAACTGAATTGGAAAATGATGTATGAAATACACAAAGCATCAATAAAAATAATAAATAAATAAATAAATAAATAAATAAATAAATAAATAAATAGAAAGAGCAGATCAAAATCCAAAGGTCAGTCTGTTTCAATGTTGGTTTTCCTTCCAGGGAAATGAGCTAATTTGGAATTGATATCAGAGAAACTGAGGTGGTGCCCACCTTGTCGAGGGTCTTAAATTTATTTACCCCCTGATGAAATCAGGATATAAATGTCAACATTTGCAAGAAAAGAAATCGGTAATAGAAGGCTTCGCATGCTTGGTTCATGAGCCTCAAGATTCTAAGCTTGAATATGTTAGTTATAGATTATTTCTGCCAAGTGGATTAAAGACTTCTCAGAAATAAGGGGCTGTCTACCTATTATAATTAGCTCAAAATTATAAAAAAAGTATTCAGATTATCAGTCACATATGCAAACGACACACCAAGAATGAGAAAAATAACAGCCATTTTTGAGAAACAATATCAATAATTAAGTGATCACCAAAACCATAATTTGTACTACGTGAAAAGTTTTTTTGTTGTTGTTGTTTCTTTGTGGGTTTTGTTTTGTTTTGTTTTTTTTTTTGTCTTTTTGAGACAGGGTCTCCCTGGAAGTCTGGCTGTCCTGGAACTCGCTCTGTAGATCAGGTTGGCCTTGAATTCACAGAGATCTGCATGCCTCTGCCTCCCAAGCACTAGGATTAAATGCGTGCACCATCACGCCCAGCTATGTGCAAATTCTTAAATCTTAGAAATAACTACAGAAAATTATCAACCACCAATGAATGAGAAAGTAAAACTTACTGGAAATAAGATTATATTAGATGTTTTTAAGCCAGGCGTGATGACATGTGCCTTTAATCAGAGCACTTGGGAGACAGAGGCAGAGGCAGGTGGATCTTTGTGAGTTCAAGGCCAGCCTGGTCTACATAGTGACATAGTGAGTTTCAGGACAGTTGGAGCTACAGGGAGACCCTGTCTCAAAAAGACCAAAAAATAAAAAAATAAAATGTTTTCAAACCTTTAATGCTATGGTCACAAATCTATTCACCTACAAAGGAACTAAGGGAGGGAACAGGACGGGAAGGGTCAGGACAGAAGTGTCCTGCTGAGCTGAGAGTGTCCTGCTGAGCTGAGAGTCAGCAGAGAATAAATTCTAGGCTCAGAGGCCTGAAGTCCTCTAACAGACTTTTATGGAACCCTGAGCTGTCAGCTTCCAGGTGCATTCCACTTTCTTCCTGTCTCAACTGGAATGCTTGTAGCTTCCTGCTAGTCTAGGCCAGGCCCTCCAATTGCATCTTGGGAATGTTCAAAGCAAGGAATTTGTTGACAAGTTTCTCAGGTCTACACATGAACTTGCATTGTAGTTCAGAAATAAATATATACCTAACTTGGAGGATAAAATTTTGCACTTTTTGTTTCATTTTGTTTTTTATTTTATTATTTTATTTTATTTTGAGACGGAGTCTCCTTGAAGCCACAGCTAGTCTGGAACTGGCTGCATAGACCAGGCTAATATCAGTCTCACAGAAATGTCCTTACCTCTGCCTTCCAAGTGCTGGGATTAAAGGTGTGGCCACAATGCCTGACCTTAAAAATTTTACACTTTTGATTCTCAAGTGAATCTGTAATAAGAAGAGTTTTTGTGGACTAGGAATCTATTAGAGAAACAGAATCAGTGGAGCTGTGTTCTATGTTGTTGGTTTTTTTTTTTTTTAAATTAGTTTTTATTGATGCTTTTCATCAAACCCTTGCAATTCAAATCTTAAAACTAACTATGGGAAAAGATTTGTTTGTTCTATGTTGTTTTATAGAGACTATGATTAAATAATTCGAATATCCTAAAATCAGTATTATTTCATAATATTGACATGTAACTAGCACATTAGTTGGCTGTTTGTAAGTTTCTTGTGTAAAAATAGGTTTGTTGGATTTTCTACAGAATGAAGAAAGATTTCTTTTTCATGGGATAAAATCTCCGCAAGTTTCTTAGCAGCTCACTTAAATGATTGGAGTTTCTTAAACAAAGGTTCAGTGGTAATACAGCCCCATTTTGTGTACAGTACATAGCTGGGACTCCACATCACCACATGGAACTTGGAATGGAATGTTAACTAAGCAAGGATATCTAGATTTAAGGGAGGGAACACCTGACTCGTCTTGGGCCTGATTGCCTCCTCATCCTTCCTTGCTTACACTCTGCTGTTATACAGACACCTATAATTGGTTTTAAGATTTTATTCTGAGCAGGATGAGGAGCAGCTAAACAGTGTGGAGCAAAGAGGTGACTGACGCGATCCAACATGTTGAGAAGTACTTTGTCTTCTCGCTGTGAATAGATGGATGAGATGACAAAGGAGCTTAGAGGTGACTGGAGGGTGCAGATAAAGGAGAATAGTGACCAGGATCAAATAGTCAATAGTTCCAAAGGCAAACACTAAAATCCTAGTTGTAAGAATTTTTGCTTGTGTATATTATTGTAGAACCTGCTAGACTGCCACCCTACAAGTTGGCAGATGTACCTTCTCCTACATCCTAGGAAGTTAGCTTATGGCTAAGACCTGGCTATTGCCTGAGATCTAAACCTTGGGACAAAGGTGGAACGATGCTGAAAATAATCACAAGAGCCTGAAGTGGCAGCAGGGAAGTGCCCAGGTCAGTAGCATCTATCTTTGGAGGAAACCTGGCCCGCCAGGATTGATTCTCAGGTCTCAGAGAGCTGTGAATTATCTCCTTTTTGAGAGTGTGAGCTTTCATGTCTGTCTTGAGTGAAAGAAGAGGTTCTAGATGAAGCTTTGAACTTAAAATGTATCATCTCTTGCTTTGCCTTTAGGTAAATAATAACATCATTGTATTTCAACTTCTGTGGTGTTATCCTCCCCACTCTACAGAGATATGGTCAGGAACTAGCAGCTCCCTCTCAAGCCCTGTTCTCTTTATTCTCTTTCATTTGTTTATTTTGCTGTTAAGGAAAGATCTCACATGAGGGTGATATTAAATAAAATATTAAGATAGAAACTGGACACAAAAAGAGCTGTGCTTGAATGCAGATGCTTTTACTGATCCTGATCCTAGTACTTTAAAATAAGCTTACTAAAGTCTAGGGTAGCTTTCCAATGAACACATTTTCCTGGAGTACTGGCATATGCAAATAAAGACAAAGAAATACAAAGATCATATCCTTAGTCTGTTTTATTTTGAGATTTTTAGTAATAGAACTCAAGGTTTCTGGATGTGTCATGAGAGCTTTCTCCCCATTTTCTTGCCTTACATTAGGAAGAGACAGCAGTCTTCAGAAGCTCCCCCGCCCTTATACCCCCAGACTTCTAAGCTCCTAGTACTCTAACACCCTTCCCTGGGTGTTCATTCTAAGGTCATTGTGCCTCAGGTCTCATGAGCTCAGAGCACAGTAATCTCATTTTGCCGACACCGTCTTCCAATGTGTAAACCTGAAGTCCTCAGATAAAACCGATTCTCAAACTTAAGAAAGTTGAACTTGTGGCCTGCTGTTCTCATTCTTCCATCCAGAGAGATTTCAATCAAGAGTAAACACAGACAATCTGAACTTTCGCCATTTCATTCCACTGCTTTCAATTCTATTTTAGTCAACTCTTTTGAAATGATGCCTCATAAAAAAATGGCTTGATTATTAATGTCTGGAGAACCACAATACTGAAAATCAGCTAGTGTTTGCATTACTGAATATTTCATTGCTAGACTAGATTCTACTGTGTTAAATTCGGGCATCTAAAATTACTTTTTTAGGAAATTTTCTACAATCTCTGTGTCACAAGTCTTAAAGTTATAGTCATAACTTTATAACTTTATAAACTTATATTTCACTGGAAAACCCCACAGATTGTATTATATCAAGGACATTTATCTTAGACAGATTTTCACACTGTAGTCCACACTGACCTGGAACTTAATACGTAGCCCAAGCTAGCTTCAAACTCGAGGAAATTCCCTTACTTCAATCTCCTGCATGTTGAGATAATTATGGGCTCCCATGCCAGACTTGCCAAAGACTTTTGTAAGGTTCAACAAATGGTTGCAAAATCAACTTCAAAATAACCTAAAATTGTATTTGACAGAGTTCACTGTACATTCTTATACTCCACAGTATATATTAAAAAGTCAACTCATCTTCATGCATGCCAAGACACAGGTGATATACATATCCCTAACAACAAAAATGAGGTAAATAATGCTTTTATTTTTATGACTAATGAATTCTATTAGTTAATGGAAATATTGTGGTATTTTCTGAGGTAATGTAGAATTTGTAAAAATTTAACCAAATAGTAAATCAAGTATTGGAAAACTAAAAACTAGAAATGTTTCATTAGAAGGTAGGAATAAAATCAGTGCTTGGGTAAGAGGTAGAGGGTGCAGTACTAAGTCTTCCTGCATGCACCTATGTGCCTTATTCTAAGTATACCACATCCTACTCCAAGCATTTATGAGGTCCACTGAGAAACAAAGAAATATAATTCGAGTTAGCTTATTTACTTTTTGACAACCTTAAGAACTTTATTTGAAGTTTCCATCATGCAACGCCCATTATTTGATTAGGAATGCATTAGCAGAGCAAACATTGCTGTAAAAATAAATAAAAATCTTATTATATTGGTGGGTTTAAAACAGCACTTAAATTCTTAAACTAAAACCTAATGTTTGGTTTGCTTTCTGTTTCCTTTTCTAGTATCAGTCCCCTAAGAACACTTGACTTGTGTCTAGGATTTATATTGAGGGAGGAATTCCAATTCAATTCAGAAACCTCATAAATACCTCAGTGGAACAAGATATTTAATATTCTCTGTGAAATTTCATTTTTCCTTTATATAGAAAGATAAATTTGTTTTCACACTACCTGAGGGACACACTTTTGGCATTTTTTTTCAAAATAGTGATGGATGCCTACTGACCCAGACACATCAGATCATTTATATGTTTATCCACCGAAAATACTTATTTTTCTTTCCTGTCCACAATGTTTCAGGCAGTATATTAATTGTTAGGAGCACAAGAAATAAGAGGGGCCTTGCTCCCAAGAACGCCAAAGTCTAGCAGAAGAAACGGTGAATGTTAAAACAAAGGAAAAAGAAACAAAGGCCTCTCAAAATGTGCAAAGTTCTATAGGAAGACAGAAGATGAATAGTCACAATGGGCTGAGGGGACTGACAGAAAGTATTATTTAATCTGCTTTCAGTGATGATCCTGAACACACAGAGGGCTATCAGGAAGAGGAGAGAATGCAGGGCTTTAAGGGAAGGCTAGCAGTTCATTCCTGAGGATTAAAAAGAGAAATAAAGGCCTGAGGTATGGCTTCAAGGTAAAGTGTTTATCAAGCATATGCAAGGCCCTGGGTTTGGTCTGCAAATCCTAGAGTGAAAGGAGGTTGGAGGAAATCATTTAGAGAAATAAAGGCATGGAATAAACTCTTAGGACCAGCATCTAAGACAATTCTATCCCATTAGATTAGAGGTGGATCGCAGAAGTCATCCCATAAAGGATATTTGTGTTCATGCAGGAAAATAAAAAGGAAGAGTTGAACCAATTGACAGCACTGAATTAGTGAAACACAAAGATGAGAAGTGTTCAGATGTTGCTTTGGATGCAAGAAGTTTGGGTTGCCGAATTTTCCTGCTGGGAAATTCAGTAATGAGATGATTTAGATCAGAAGTAAAAAACAATACTGGAAATTAACTGTAAATGTAGGAATTTTCAATGACATAGGTTTTTAATGAAGAGTTTCACTGAATGAATAATTTGTCTACCAGGAAGAAGAAAAATAGAACAACATGGAACAAAAGTGGCATGAAAATCAGTCATTTAAATGCATAAAGGAATATGAGAAATAAAAGAAGTCAGGAGACATACCAGTGACAGTTTTCAAGGAATCATATGACAGCTAAAAGCGGTCTTTTCCTAATATCCAATAAACTACATTAAAGTATAACATGCTCTTAAAGTAAAATGTCCTGCTGGGGGTGTAGCTTAACGTCAGAGTCCCTGCACAAGGTCCAGGTTCAGTCCTCAGGGTTCTATAAACAAACAGGCAAACAAACAAACAAACTAACTGACTAAAAGAAAGATAGACTGTGGAAAGAAAAGAATCTTGGATATACATAAAATTCAGAAAGTTGGAGCTGGAAAGATGGCTCAGTTACTGAGAAAATGTGCTGATATTCCAGAGGACCAGTGTTATATTCCCAGCACCCATGTGGCAGCTAACAACTATCTGTAACTCCAATTCCAGGGGATCTGACACTCTCTCTGGCTTTTGTGAGGCACTGTACACAAGTGGTGTACTAACATGCATGCAGGTAAAAACACTAATACACAAAAAATAAAAATAATAAAGTTTTACTGGCAGACAAAACACTAATAAACATAAAATAAAAATAAGAAAACCTGAATAAGTTGCAAAAATGTCAATTACAAGTGTGAAAAGGGTCTGCTTATAAGATGACTCAGCAGATAAAAACTCTTGCCCCATCCATAAGCCTCATAATCAGAGTTCAGGCCCTGGAGCAAATAGTGTAAGGAGAGAATTGATGCCCTAAAGTTGTTCTCTGAACTTCACAAGTGTGCCATGGTATGTGTACCTCCACACTTACATACACAGACACACATAGACACACATAGACACACATAGACACACACACACACACACACACACACACACACACACATACATAGTTTAAAGATTAAAAAAAAAATCAAAGTATAGACCATGAGCCAAGGTACATCTAGAGTTCCTACTATTCCCATTATTAATAGAGATAAGCCAAAAAGTGAAAAACTTCTAGGGAAATATCAAATTAGCTAAGACAGAATGCCCCAAGCAGGCAAGAGAAAAAAAAAAAAAAGAAATCCAATTAAAAAATAACATCCTTAAGTTAGCTTCAGTGCCTTTACTTAAATCCTGAAAGGAGAATTGTACTTAAAAAGGAAATCTTCATCATGGGATTTGCCCTTCAAGTCAGACTTGGAGTTGTACCCATGAGTTGGCTCCTTCTATTCATCAACACCCCAAGACATCTATCAGTAGAATAGAGGACAGTAAGGAGCATCAGTTATGGAGATCCTGAGAGCATTAGTTCTGCAAAGAAAAGTTACAGACAGGTACAAAAATAACAAGCGACACAGCATTTATCTGAAATGTGGCCTGTTTGATATCTGTCACTCTAACTGCATTCCTCACAGATTTTGCCTACAATTTCTTACTAAGAAACATGGCCCTGGGAGACCTTAAGTAATGATGGCCTGGTTCCCTCCCCACCCTTTCTGTCCAGGCCGATTATCAGTATTCAACACAAACAACAATATTCCTGTCAAGAATAGACATGGAGAATGGACTTTGACAGGACACCTATAGAGAGAGAATGATGCTCCTTCTGGTTCATCTTGATTGACAGAGGACAGTTGATTACTTATATAAATGCTAACTAAACCAAAGAGAATAAATAACAATGAGATGAAATATAAGTGTGGGGATTAATCAGGATAGCTTGATTTTTATTGAATTACCGGATCATTCCTGAACGAGTTCTAAATAAATTCCAGAACCACTGAAGGTTTGTTCCTGAGATTTTGAAAGATAATCTGTTTCCTTTACTGCCTTTGTTTCTGGAGTGTGTCTGTAGAAGAAAGAGACTGCATTAAATTGTCCTTCCTTGTGTTAAGACCCAGGCTGGGGATGATGGTTCATGCCCTGAATAGCAACACACCAAGAGAGAGGTATGCCAGTGTCTGTGAGTTCAAGCCCAGTATGGTCTATGGTCTGCATAGCAAGTTTCAGGCCATCCAAGACTACCCACTGAGACTCTGACTCAAAAAAGAAAACAAGCAAGAGAGAGAGAGAGACAGAGAGAGAGAGAGATTAGGACTTTTGAGCATCAACCTCATAATAAAATTCAGAGACACAGAAGGTAGTCATCAGTCTCTAGAAAGAATCCATGATAAACATTTCAGATGTTCTTCTCATTGATAAACTCATACTTACTGTATTTATCGTGATATATGTACAAAATTATTTTGTCCTTCAATGACTATTAAACACAAAAATGTTTCTAAGGAATGGATTTCTACACAAAGGTCCTGGAACATGAACAAATTAAAAATAGCACCCTAGAGATTTGATTTTTGTTTTTGAAACAGTGTCTCCCTATAGCCCCAGCTAGCCTGGAACACCCGGTGTAAACCAGGATGGCCTTGATCATAGAGATCAAGCTGTCTGCCTCCTGAATGCTTGGGGGGTAAAGGCATGCACCACCACACCCAGATGAGATTTGGTTTTAATTTTTTAGAAAACAGAAGAATCATATACACACAAAATATAGTGTCTATACTTAGGTGAAAAAAATCCTTTGTAACAAAAAATTGAAAATAGATACACAAATAAAACAGATAGGTGGAGATAATTCCAAAGATTGAATGGAAGTAACAGAAGGTTGTAGAGAAACAAAAATGAAAATAATTACATTAAAAAGCAAATAAATAATGAATAATTATCATACTGTTTTGAATCAACAGTATGAAGAACAAATCAATAAAAAATCACAAAATGTAAAAGAATGGGGTGAAAAAAGTTATGAAATGGTGACAGATATTACAACACTGCACAATTGTACTATTACAGATAATAAAGCATATATAACTTGATACAGTTTACACAAAAAGTAAAAAATGACAGAGATGAGACATGTGATCATCTTCTTCCCTTTTTCAGATATTGGTATAATGAATAGCCCATAAAAAGAAAAACATTTGGGCTCAGTGTGGTGGAGCACACTTTTAATCCGAGCACTCAAGAGGCAGAAACAGGTGGATCTTGTGAGTTTCAGACCAGCTGGTGCTATAGGGAGACTTTGTCTCAAAAACAAAACAAAACAAAAAGAAATCACTTAGAATCAGTAGCTATGTATATGAATTAACTTTACATCAGCACACAGTGTATTTCTGTATCGACTCTAGATATACACCTTTAACATGCCTGTAAGACAAAAGGAAATTTTTATATAGTCCAAAGTTATAGAAATTTTAAAAGTAGCACACACTATAATGAAAAGATGTAAATATTACAAACTTGTTAGAAATAGTAAAGGCCAGATTCTCTCACTTAACCAACATAGACTGGTAAAGTGCAATATTAATGCAAAAATCTGAACAAAACATAATGTATATTTTTCCTAAATGAAGCAATAGAAGCCACATTGACCTGACTTGAATGTCAGTTAAAGGGAAAAATTTCAGAGGCAAATGTAAAATAAAATATAAGTGCAATGTAAAACTTAAAAATCAAAATGAGCTGGGCTTGGTGGCGCATGCCTTTAATTCTAGCACTCTGGAGGCAGAGGCAGGCGGATCTTTGTGAGTTCAAGGCAAGCCTGGTCTATAGAGTGAGTTCCAGGACAGGACTACAGGGAGACCCTGTCTCTAAAAGACCAAAAAAAAAAAAAAATTAAAATGAACAGAGTTTAAATTAATGAACCATAAAACATAATATTAAGACATGGTTATTTGAAATATATTTAAAGATCTAAAATAAATTTGAATTGTCTTATATTTATGGTTTATTTAAAAATTTTGGATTAAGTTTAAAAAATATTGATTTCAAGATTATCATAAGTACTGATTATATCACACTATTAGATAGTTTTGAAAGTGATTAAGAATTAATATTCATCAAGAACTCAGTAATAAAATGTGAATTCAGTATAGACTTTACTGAGTTTTCTTCTTGTAGAAAAGACACATCTTTTTAAAAAAAATCCTGTCCTTGGAGGGATCATTCCTCAATGTAATCAAAGCCATATACAAGAAACCCACAGCCAACATCATCTTACAATGGAGAAAAGTTAGAAGCATTCCCTTTAAAGGCAGGAACATGGCAAGGCTGTCCACTCTTCAATATAGTGCTTGAAATGCTTGCTAAGGCAATAAGGTGAGAAAGTGAAATTAAAGGAGTACTAATCAGAAAAGAGGAAGTAAAACTATCCCTTTTTGCAGATGATATGATAGTTTACCTAAGGGATGCTAAAAACTCCACCAGAAAACCCCAGAAACAGAAGTTTCAGTTAAGTGGCAGGATACAAAATAAACCTAGAAAAATCAATAGCCTTTTTTTTCTTTTTATTGATACTTTGTGTATTTCATACATCATTTTCCAATTCAGTTCAGGCATATATCCCCTTCCCTTCCCCCCACCCCACCCCTACCCATCCCAGATCATGCATTCTGCCGTAACTTTTCTGCATCTTTCTCTGCTTTTTTGTTTTGTTTTGTTTTCATTTTTTTTAACAATAAGTGATAATTAGTGAGTACAAGCATCCTTCATGTAAAACCAATTCTTTACACCAACAATAAGCAACTGGAGAAGGAGTATAAGGAGACCTTCCCAATCACAATAGCCTCAAAATAAATAAATAAATAAATAAATAAATAAATAAATAAATAAATAAAATACCTGGGAATAAACCTAACCAAAGACACCAAAGACCTCTATGACAAAAAAATTTAAAACCCTGAAGGAGATTGAAAATGCCATCAAAAGATGGAAAGACCTCCCATGCTCATGGATTGGAAAAATTAATATAGTAAAAATGTCCATTCTATCCAAATTAATATACAGATTCAATGCAATCCCAATCAAAATCCCCATGAGCTTTTTCACAGACTTGGAAAAAAAATCCTTAAATTCATATGGAAAAACAAAAAACCCCGAATAGCTAAAGCAACCTTGAGCAAAAAGTGCAATATGGGGGGTGAGGGTGGTGTGGGGAGGATTGCTTTACCAGACTTCAAACTATATTACAGGGCTATAGTCATAAAGACAGCCTGGAACTGTCAAAAAAAATCAGACCTATTGACCAATGAAACAAAATCGAAGATACAAACTTGAGCTCATATAACTTCAGCCACCTGATATTTGACAAAGGGGCAAATAAAGCTCAATGGAGGAAAGATAGCATCTTTAGCAAATGGTGCTGGCAAAACTGAATCACCATTTGTAGAAGAACAAAATTAAACCCCTACATCTCACCCTGTACAAAAGTAAATTCCAAGTGGATCAAAGATCTCAACCTGAAACCCAAAGCCCTGAAAGTGATAGAAGAAAATGTTGGCAGCAACCTACAAGATATAGGTGTAGGAAAAGACTTTCTAAATCAAACAGCAGCTGCACAGGAAATAAGGACAACAGCTGAAAAGTCGGACTTCATCAAACTCAAAAGCTTTTATTCAGCTAAAGAAATAATCAAGGAAGTGAAGAGAAAACCCACAGAGAGGGAGGAAACCTTCACCACTGATACATCTCACAGAGCATTAACATCCAGAATATATAAACCACTTAAAAAACAAAGTAAGAAATCAAATGACCTACTCAAAAGATGGAGTAAAGAGCTGAACAGAGACTTCACCAGTAAGGAAGTAAAGATGGCTGAGAAACATCTTAAAAAGTGTTCAACATCAGCCGGGCCTGGTGGCACACACCTTTAGTCCTAGCACTCGGGAGGCAGAGGCAGGTGGATCTTTGTGAGTTCAAGGCCAGCCTGTTCTACAGAGTGAGTTCCATGACAGCTGGGGCTATAGGGAGACCTTGTCTCAAAAAAGACAAAAAAAAAAAAAAAAAAAAAAAGTGTTCCAACATCATTAATAATTAAGGAAATGCAAATTAAAGCCACACTAAAGTATCATCTCAATAAGACTTGGCCAAAGATCAGAAAGAAAAAAAAAGACATCAAATGCTGGAGAGGTTGTGGGGAAAGGGAAACATTCATCCATTGCTGGATGCAAACTCCTACAACCACTGTGGAAAACAATGTGGAGAACCCGTAAAAGACTCAAAAATGAGCCCTACCACCTGAACACAAGCCCCATACCACTCCTTGCGGTATATACCCACAAGATGCATCCTACCACAAAGATACATGCACAGCTATATTTATTGTAGCACTCTTCACAATAGCCAAGAACCGGAAACGCCCAAATACCCCTCAACTGATGACTGGGTAACAAAAATATGTACATCTACACAATGGAGTTCTATGCAGCAGTAAAGAAAGATGACATCATGAACTTTACAGGTAAATGGATGGAACTCGAAGCTATTATGCTAAGTGAAGTAACACAGTCTCAGATAAATAAGAGACAAATGGTTTCCCTCCATTTGTGGCTGCTAACACCCAATCCCAGTTGGAGGCAAACTGAGTAACTTTATTTATTTATTTGTATCTAAAAGAATCTGTGCTAATATAATGTGAATCTCTTAATGGACCTCTAGAATTGACCACCACTTATAGGTCCCCACACATTGTAATTACCATATATCGGGTGGAAGATATGTGTTCATATTCTAGAGTAATAAACAATTAAAGGGAAAATGTGCAATCCCAAAACATAAAAAAATAAAAAATAAAAAATCCAATCCGTTAAAAAAAAAAAAAATATATATATATATAATTATATATATATCAACCACAAAAAATAATGTTAACTTTCTAAAAGAGTAGGATTGTTTAAAAAATACCATGTTAGAAAAATATTAAATATTATTAAAACAGGTTTATATGGCAGCACACAATATCTGTTCTAAGTAGTAATAAATCAGTCTTAGGTATTTTAAACTATTAAATTATATGAGCCAGTAATAAAATCATATATAAAATGTCATGTTCCATAATATAAATTTTGTATGATAAAACTAAACCTAAAGTAGAATATTTATACATGGAAATAATCTCATTATTAATCCAGGAATATAATTAAGCATATATCCACCTTCCTTCAAATCAAGTCCAGAGTCCAGTAAGTTCTCATCATTACTTGTAGCCTCTCTACTGTCTTTGTCTGAAAAACCATCATGCACAGGGGCATTTTAAAAATTATCTTTGTGGGGCTGGGTACAGTGGTGAAAACCTTTAATCCCAGCACTGAGGAAACAGAGGCAGGCAGATCTCTGTGAGTTAGAGGTCAGCCTGGTTTACATAGTGAATTCCAGGACAGCTGGGGCTAAAAAGAGAGCCTGGCTCAAAAAGACAAAAAATTCTTTTGAAAAAATTAATTATGCTTGTGATTGGAGGAGTCTCCATTTTCATCTTTCTAGTTTTTATTTGCTTGTGTTCAACACCATAACTCTTTCTTGTCCCCTCACAAATGCCTACTAATCAGCTTCTTTTTTGTCTTTTCCTTTCTTTCTTCAGTCTTTCTTTTTAATTATATCTTTCTTTCTTTTAATCTTTCTTCTTTCCCTTTCATTCTTTCTTTTCTTTCTTCTTTCTTTCTTTCTTTCTTTCTTTCTTTCTTTCTTTCTCTCTCTCTCTCTCTCTCTCTCTCTCTCTTTCTTTCTTTTTTCTTTCTTTCTCTCTCTTTTCTTTTTTCTTTTCTCTTTTTTTTCGTTTCTTTCTTTCTTTCTTTCTTTCTTTCTTTTCTTTCTTTTCTTTTCTTTCTTTCCTTTCTTTCTTCCTTCTTCCTTCCTTCCTTCTCTCCTCCCTTCCCTCCTCCTTCCTTCCTTCTCCTCTTCCTTCCTTTCTTTCTTTCTTTCCTTTTTTCTTTCTTTTTTTCTTTCTTTCTTTCTTTGTCTTTCTTTTTCTTCCTTCCTTCCTTCCTTCCTTCCTTCCTTCCTTCCTTCCTTCCTTCCTTCCTTTCTTTCTTTCTTTCTTTCTTTCTTTCTTTCTTTCTTTCTTTCTTTCTTTCTTTCTTTCTTTCTTCCTTGCATTTTGGTGATCATCTATGTTTAATTACGGTGGCCTATGGGAACATGGACATCTGACCAGCAGCTCCCTCTCTGAAAAAAAAAGTCTTTCCCTCTTCCAACAACAGTTAACTGCCCTTATTTCCTCAGGGATGGATGGGGCCCCATGATTCCCTCACCTCTCTGTGATGTAATAGAATATAGAATGTTGATGGATCCACCTGAGTGCATAGTTTGTGCTGATAGTCATAGTTTCTGAGAGTGCCAGAGTACAATGGCCCTGTCATTCCTGAAAGAAAACTAGAACCAAAGTCTTTCTTGTGGCTAGAAAGATCCTACAAAGTATGCCCTTTAGTTCTGCTGTGTTTTATTATATCCTCTCTAATTCTCTTATGTTGCAACTGGGTCACACTATATATCTAAAGCTGCCCCTGAATCCACAGTTCTCCTGACTCAGCTTCCCAGAGTGCTGGAAGTAAGTACGGATCTGCACAGCCATGACCTGCTCCAATGTCTGCCCTTGACATATTCCTGATTTTCTTCCCTGTTTTCTGGTTCTCTTTCTGACTTCTTCTATCAACATTTTCTTTCACTCTGCTCCACAAACATGAGCATCCTATCCTCACAGTTGTTCCATTGTCTTAGGATTGCTTCTGTTTTCAAAGCTGTCCAGAATGACCAGTCCTTCAGAAAAAATACTTGTCTAAGATATTTGCTTTAAGAACTTGGGAGGGGGGTCATCTTTGTAGCCAACATCAATTACTATTTACCTGATTTCAACTACAATCCTGCTACTAATGCCAGATTCTGCACTATATTCTCTACAGCACATATTACAATTTAATGTATGATACCCCTACTGATTCGCTGATAAATTAATTTTTTTTAATCTTTTTTTTTTTTTGAGACAGTTTCCCTGCAGTCCCAGCTGGCCTGGAGCTCACTATGTAGATCAGGCTGGCCTTTAACTCACAGAGATCCACCTGCCTCTGCCTCTTGAGTGTTAGGATTAAAGGCGTGTGCCACCACACCTGGCTGATAAATTAATTTTTAAAATTTTGTGTTTCCCTGGCATAAAATGTTAACAGTAAAATATTTATTAGGATTATGTGTTTGTTTTGTTTTCACTTTATTCTTTTAGGAATAAAAGTGATCATACAGATCAGATACTCACTAGATTCGTGATAAACAGATGATATTAAGAATCCATGTGAAAAAAAAAAGCCAGGTGTGGTGGTGCACACCTTTAATTCTGGCCACTTGGGAGGCAGAGGCAGGCAGGTCTCTGTGAGGTCAAGGCCAGCCTGGTCTACAGAGTGAATTCCAGGCCAGCTGGAGCTATAGGGAAACCCTGTCTCAAAAAAAAAAAAAAAGAAAGAAAAGAAAAAAGAATCCATGTGGGCTCAGCATGGTGATGTACTCCTATCATTCTAACACCCAGGAGGCAGAGGCAGAGATATGCAGATCTCTGTGGGTCTGAGGCCAGCTTTGTCTACATAGTAAGTTCTATGCCATTCGGTGCTACAGAGTAAAACTCTGTCTCAATTTTTTTTAAGTCCATGTGTGGATGTAAATAGCTGACTACATAGCTTTAAAGGCATAAATATTAGGGAAGTAGAAACATATTGACAAAAATATTTAAACTGAAACAGAAAAATGTTAGACATGATGGAAAGCAAAGACCAAGGCTAGAGGGTGCCTTTTGAATTCCATGCATGTGTCATGGCATACACATGCAAACATGCTTACTATACACACATAAAGACACAACACACTCACACAACTTCAAAAAATACACATCAAAAACATAGTACTAAAAGAAGAGAGAATTGCACAAAGTGTGACTGATTATACTTTTCTCCATCTCCCTTTAATACACATGTAGAAGTTGTGAACAACATTACATTCATTATTGTTGGACATAAGGTTGACACAGATTTACTAATCTCAGATGTACAATTTCTTCTTTTAAAAAATTATTACTTTTCTCTTATGGGTATGAGTGCATTGCCTGTGTGTATGTGAGTTTGCCTGTGTTGTACAATGCCCACAGAGGTCCAAAGAAAGCATCAGATCCCCCTGGAACTGGAGTTAGAAAGGGTTGTTGGCTTCCATGTGGATGCTGGGAGTTGATCCTGGGTCCTCTGCAAGAGCAGCCACTGTTCTTAACTGCTGATCCGTCTCTCCAGCCTCAGCCCCAGCCCCAGCCCCATAATTTCTTATCTCATGGTTTCTATGGGTTAAAAGTCTTGGCATTTCCTGACATGTACTCTTTCCCTTAGAGTACCACGGGAAAGCTATGATAATCAAGGCACATTATGGAGCTGTAGGCTTATCTCAGATCTTGATAGGTAAGGAGCCACTTCCAGAGTGACAAACGTCTTTGCATTATTCTTGGCTTTGTAAGTTCTTTGACCAAGAGCACTCCAGCTCCTCGCTTCTTGTGTGGCCCAAAGTTATCACCTTTACATCTTGTTCTTAGCCTCAGTTGCTTGTCACATTGCCCTCCTCAACAGTCCTTCTTCTTTCATCAAAACCAGCAAGACTAAGTAAACTTGTGCAACCAATGGCCCAATCTTATGTAACATAATCATTTACTGGTAGCAAGAAGCCAGTACTAGGAACCACCAGTATTCAAGAGTTTGATTATCTGGGGCCAAGGATAATTGAATATGTTCTCCACTAACCCACTTACTCATGGGATCTAATTGACGTAAGAATACTTTAACCAATGAGGAGAGCATGTGACACATTTGCCAAAATGGACTAGATGCTGTACCATAAAGCAAACTTCAAAGGTTTAAAGACATTCGAAGTATATTCTTTGGCCACAATGAAATTGTTAGATGTTAAGGAAAGAGTAGAAAATCTCTCAACTGCTCAGAAATTAGGTAATGTACATCTAAGTAATGGATTGAGTTTAAAAAAATAGGTGAAAGAATACATCTTAATTAAATAAAGGAAAACATAACATTTCAGAATGTTGGGACATGCAGGTAAAATGCTTAGAAAAATATGTATAGCCTAATGGCCATATTTTAAAAAGAGCAATGTTTTAAGACAATGATTCAATCCACCCCCCTTAAGCAAAAAGTTAGAAAAAGAATGCACATCTCTGCTCAGGATCACAGAAATAAGATAACAAAATAATGAAACTCAAATACGTATGAGTGTGCTAGTCAGGTATCTGTCACTGTGACATGATACCCAAGAAAATAAACTTAAAAGAAAAAAAGATTTACCTTCTTTCAGAGCTTCAGAGATTTACATCCCAGGCCACTTAGTTCTTCATTAATGAAATCCTGAAGAAAGGTGGACAATTCTTTTTTTTTTTAGGTGGACAATATTTTTAGGGTGTTTCTTTTATTTATTTATTTATTTATTTATTTTAATTTTATTTCTGTATGTGTATGAGTGTACTGTCTACATGTAGGTTTGTGCACCTGTGTCGTGCAATGCCGCGGAGATCAGAAGAGGGTGTCGGATTCCCCTGGAACTGGAGTTCTCCTGGAATTGGAGTTACAGACAGTTCTTAGCCGCCAAGTAGGTGCTGGGGATCGAACCCGGGTCCTCTGCAAGAGCAGTCGGTGCTCTTAACCGCTAGGCCATCTCTCCAGCCCCTAGGTGGACAATTCTTATAGAAATATTCTGTAACAAAAGTTACATGACTGTGGTCTCTCAGGAGAGAATGTCTTTTACAGGCCCTCCACTCTGATTACTACACCATTGTGTAAGAAAGCTTGAGAGGCCTACATTAATCAGCAAAATATCCTCTGACCTAAAATTGCTGCAAACCCTGAGTTACTCAACATAAGGCTATTTATTGTTTTCATTTCTCCTTCTCAATGTCTATATTTAAGTTTTTGATGAAGAACTATGAATGTGTCTGCATGTTGGATGCTACTTTAGACAACACTGGAGTGCCAATGTCTTCTCTGTGCTCTCATTCATGTCACATATTACTTTGCTACAACCACTGTATATTCTATCAAAAGCACAGAATTATGTCACTACAACATGGTAGAAGTTCAGATATTTCTCTGCATGTTAATATTTTGAAACAGGGTAAGTTTTTCATACTTAAAGATAAGGTGCTGGTTGGGAATGTAGCTTAGTAGTAGAGTACTTATTCTCAACACTGTAAACACAAACTCATCACAAACACTTATACATGTATGTGTACACACACACACACACACACACACACACACACACAGCCTGAAAAGGCATTTTCTTAAGAAAAGAAGCTGAGGGGGCTAGAGAGATGGCTCAGTGATTAAGAGTACCTACTGCTCTTGCAGAGGACCCGGGTTTGATTCCCAACACCCACATGGTGGCTAAGTGAGTTCCAGGACAGCTGGGGCTACAGGGAGACCCTGTCTCGAAAAGACCAAAAAAAAGAGAACCGTCTTTAACTCCAGTTCCAGGGAAATCTGACACCCTCTTCTGACCTTCGCGGCATTGCATGACATGGGTGCACCAACCTACAAGCAGACAGTACACTCATACACATAAAAATAATAAATTAAATTTTTTTAAAGTTAAGAAAAAAAGAAAAGAAGCTGAAAAGCAAGGAAAATAGCTGCATACTGTAACAACATTAGCAGTTTCTAAAATCACCAGCAACTTTTAGAACCATTCCATTTAGCTACCTGAAAAAGCCCCAATGGAGATTAAAAACTTCAAAACAACTTATCTTCCCGTAGTGGAATACATGATTAATATAGAAGACTGTGACTTTGATCCAAGACAGTCCTTGTGATAAAAGTTCGTCGTATGAAAATGATGTTACGTCCACACAGAAAAAGGAGGGTTCAGGACTTTTATACTATAAAGGATTGGTTTACTGGAGAGCTCTGTGCACACAGACCCTTTGTGCTACACATTTACTAAAACAGTTATTTTGTTTTTATTGTTAAAGCTCTGATTAAAAAAAAATCTATTGGATTTCAGTGGCCTGCCACAACCTGTTTTCCCCATAGGCTCTATTAAGTTTAATGCACCATATTGCAGAACACAATGTTATCAGCCCCACACATATGGAATCATAGCAGGGATAACTCTGTTGACATCAGCACCATATTCTCTTTCTAAACCACCTCCAAATATGGACTCAGAAATTATCTTGCTTCTAGGGCATCTAATAAAAACTGTGTACCAAAATAGGACAACCATACAACTGTCCAGGAGTCACAAAGCAGGGTATGGCAGTGAATTCATTTGATGGCACAATAGGGTTTTAACAACTCTTCCACAAGCTTAAGCAATGAACTAAATCTAATAAGGTGACATTGAACAGAGAGAGACATGTTCCAGATTGCCCATTTTAGTTAGCTAGGTATAAGTATAGGTAGATATTTAGTAATGACACAATTTTAATTCTTTCAGAAGTTTTCTTTTTTTTTTTTGAGACAAGATCTCCCTGTAGCCCTAGGTGGCCTGGCACTTGCTATGTAGACCACACTGGTCTCAATCTAGTAGAGATATGTCCATCTCTGCCTTCTGAGTGCTGGGAATTAAAGATGTAAGCTAACATATCTGGCTCTTTTACAAGTTTTATCATAAGAAAATAGTAAGAAGACAAAATGTATCATGATATATCATCAGAGAATTGCTTACAATAGTGAACAAACAGAAATTACCTACAAGAAACAACCGGGCATTTGAGAAATACGGTAGAACCAAAACCAGATTGTTCACTAGCTATTAAGAATGGCACAGTAGCTATTGATGTAAAAATGTGCCTAAGACAATACATATGTGAGTTAAATGGATGATGAAATAACAGAAATGATAGAAATGATTGCATTTTGGCACATATGTTTCTATATTTGTGTTGGTTAGTTCTTTGCCAACTTGAGACACACTATAGTCACCTCGAAAGAGGAAACCTCATGACCTTTGGGCCTCTCTTTGAGGCATCTTCTTGATTATTAATTGAGGGAGGAGGAGGTCACGACCAGTTGTGTGTGGTGCCACTCCTGGGCAGGTGGTCCTGTGTTTTGTAAGAATGCTGGCTGAGCATGAAGCAGGGAAAGCAAGCCAGTAAGCTGCTTCTTTCATGGTCTCTGCTGCAGTTCCAGCCTACAGATTCCTGCCTTGAGTTCCTGCCCTGCCTGCCTTCCCTCAGTGATGGACTGCCATCTGGGACTGTAGGATGAATAAACCCTACCATCCTCAAGTTGCTTTTGCAATAGAAAAGTAACTAGAACAGCATTCATATATGCATATATATACTTATTAATTTATTACACATGTAGCAAAAGACAAGCTCTAAAAAGAAATGTGTAAAAGAGGACTAGGAATCACTGCTTATCCTTGCAAAGGGAATGTATTTGTGTATATTTTGCTTTGTGTTTCCAAGCGTTCCTCACTTTCCCTATTACCACCAAATTTGATTTTGTAATAAAAATCCATCTCCTATGATTCTTTCTTTAGATTCAAACAAATCAATTTGTAGACATCTTTTTTTCAAAAACAGAAATGCCTTCCAAGTTATCACCAAGCCAAGGAAGTGTCTGTCCTCTGGACAGGCTAGTGAGAACTGCCATGATCATAGCCCTTGCCAGTTACAAGGAGCAAGATGCATTCTGCAGCTTCTCAGTGCCCAGCTCAGCGCCCAGGTTCTGAGGCCCACAGTCCATGTTCAACCCACACCTTCCCCCTCTCGCCTAGCCTTATGATTTCCAGAGCTATGGCCCTTCACCCCAAGATTTCCCATCTTTAATGATTAAGACGATAATTATAATTTACAAGATGTAATGTTATGATGACTTCACAAGTCCCTGTAAATTCTGACTCTTCCTGGAGGTTTTGATGATTTGTTTTTATATAGTTTTGTCTTTCAAGGATTTAGAAGTAGGTTGAGATATAAAAATGCTAGCTTTAGACATAAAAATAAATGATTCACAAAATTGTTAAAATTTAGGATCATTTCAATACTTTAGAAATTATATGCCCAGCGAGAGCCTATTTAAGTATGTATTCTGTGGGGGGGCATTTTTAAGCCACTGTTGTCTTCATGCAATACCATCTCGAGGATTTGGGTGTTAAGTGCATACTGAAAGATTAATGCTGTGCCGTCACTTTTGAGGCTTAAATAGTGGAGTTCATGTGGTACTGTCAATAAATGTGTGTAAAAAATTGAAGTACTACATGAAATATGTATTCCAGCTCTGTCAGTCTTTCTTTTCCTGCTGTCAAATGGCCCAAGTTTTAGATTAGAATAAAAATATGCAATGGTTTCATTGTCCAGCTGACACTGCTTTGGAGTGGTACAGATCAAGGCTCCAGATATCTTCCAGCCATTGTCACATCATGTTACAGCTATTCCTTCTTACTTGAGAAGACACTTTCTCCATTTAAGGCGACCCCTGGTGACAATCAGCATAAGTATCCATGAGTTCCTCATCTCTCATAAGTAACACAATTACATCTCACAAGAATCTCCCAGGGACACCTTAATTCAAAGAAGTTGGATTAATGGTGCATATTCTCTGTATCAGAAAAGATGGCTTATTTAGGGATGTAGGACTTTCAATGTCTCACAGACTATCCATCACCAGATGTCAGTGAACCAGAGTAGGAACAATGATTTATCTTTTAAAAGACTAAAAATATGAAGTCAAAGGTATAAATAAATCAGGGCACCTTAAAACACAACACAACACACACACACACACACACACACACACACACACCATATATATTTTCTAGCCAACTTTAGATAAAATTGGTCTATCCTACAACTTCATGCACCAGGATGTGTAACAGATGTCAACCAAAGTGACAGGGTTTAGCATGATGTTCATGAATTAAAAGGGCAGTTGTCATTTTCCAGTGACATGTTTCCTGTGTTTTTCTGGGTCTCTTTGTTTATCCTTCAGACATAATCTTTAAAGCTTCTGTTCATCTATTTAGTCTTGGGTAGGGCATAGAAATGCAAGCCAGATCTCAAATTTAGTTTGCCGTTTGCCTTCTTGAAAGGAGATGTGATTTATGTTTATAATAAAATATCTGAAATGTCATTTAATAGGAAAACAAATGGCAGAAGGATTGCCATGAGCCCTAAAATAGGAAGAAAGAAAAGAAAAGAAAAAAAGGGAGGGTTTGAAACTTTGAATTAGGCATTTTTAATCTCACCACTGTTTAAGTTACATATTTCCATTCTAATTGTAAAAATTATCTCTCTTGATCTATCTTTTCCATTATTTTTTTCTGAGAAAATTCATCAGCTGGGTTAATGATGACACAAAAGTTTAATATATGCATTAAACATTTAAGTTTTAATATGTTAACATGTCATAAGATGTGAATAATAACAATGTTTTATATATGAAGTGAAAACATATTTTATGTTAGAAATAGTTATAATGCCTAGAAAGTGACTTATATCCATAACAATTTCATTTAAATATTGCTTTAGCTCCCCATCTATCTTAGATGCAATTTTATAGTCCTTTTAAAAAATTCATTTCAGTGTGACCTCTTCGAGGCTGCAACTTAGTGCCTCTAGCCTACATTTCCAATTGTACTTGCACTAGCTCCTATTCAATTACCTTTTAACATGCAGAGAGCAGCCAGCACCCAGCTTGGAACTGCATTTCCCATTCTGAAACTCTTCAAGAATTACAACTTTGGTTTAGTTCCACTGCAATAAGAAAGAAGGGCAAAAAGGAATCCATCAGCCTACTCAGTTGTTAGATCCCAGGGGTAGTTTTTAATATCCCAAGTCCAGGCTCGTACCTGGCCCTAAGAATGGACTTCAGTAACTTTATTCTGAATAGCATAGAAATAGATTGTTAAGGGAAACTTTAGAAGATTTCTAAGGTTCTTATATAGTGGAGCAAAGAAGGAGATGCCTGATTCAAGAAAGAATTGGTATCATGGAATAGAATCACAAAGCTTCCCTTTCTTTAAAGATTTGAATTTGATGCCTGTGTTAAGATTCAAGTTAGTATAGTAGAAGAAATGGATGGTAAGCATTATGCTTCTTTTTCTGAGGATGAAATGATAAAATGAAGAAATATGACTACAGTGTTTGAAAAGATTCCAAATTTTCAAATAATCAAACATTAATATTGCAAGACACCTATCCTAACCCAGATTTTGAGTGGAGTTATATGTTTGTGCTTGGAAAAACATTCCCCCTGGTGTTTTAATATCACACCAACATCTTTGGCATCAAACTTATCCTGTTGCAAACTATCTGTGCCAGGAGAGTATTGAATTGCTTCGGAGTGCAGTCAAAACATCATGGGATACAGACAAGAATCAAAATACCACATTATCCTTCCTAAACACACACAATTATGATTTCTCATTTCAAATGTACTGATAAAATACAAATAAACTAAAAAAAAAATGAATTGCCAACAGAACATCTTGCCCTTCAACTGTGTAGGGGGAGGAGGGGGATAAATCTTGGACTGGATTTATTCATGGAAATTCAAACTAAAAGCACCCCATCAGGATTTATTGTTCTATAGTTGTTAAGTTAGATTAAACTCTCAACTGCATACTTCTTTGGCAGATTGCTTTTGTAGCTGACTGTGAGAATCATAGAAAGTTGGCTTTTACTGTGTCTTCTTTTTAACCTCTGTGTGGAACCCTGGGCATAAGACAGCCGTTTTAAAAGATTGTGTCAAAGGTACCAAGTCTGTGAAAGCAAACAAGCAATAAATGGAAAATATGCTCTCTTATATTAAAGGGTACTGTATTTCCATTCATTGAATGGCTTATATTGCTATGGTGGACAATGTTGGCCAAAATAAAAAGCCTTAATTAAGGACTGTGAGTTTTCAGTGGTGGGCTGTGTGACAAGGAACATCTCATGATGAACCCTGTCCTGAAGCTGTGAGTAGCTTCCTCCTATGCCAACTTACACTTCCAATTGTACTTGCACTTGCACCTATTCAATTACCTTTTAACAAGCCATGCGTGCCCTTACTTTCTCACATTGCTCTCCATGGATGGGACTACTTTGGATGAAGCAGTGACTGAACAGGCCTGGTGCTTACTCATACATTCATTCTGTTTTGTTTGGTGGTGGTGCTGGGGATTGAACCCAGAGCCTCAGAGTGCTATGTGAGTGCTCTGCCTCAGCTGTGGTCCTAGCCCTATCTGCTTGTGTCCTGTCAGGACTCGCTCCTCCAGCTACTGGGAGAATTATTCATCAGTGGCTTCATCTCTACCAGTTACTCTTACAAATTTGCTACATGGAGCTGTTTCTCTCCTTCTGACTGTACTGTGTTTGACAGGGTTTCTTCACTAAGTGCATTGAATACTATTTCTCTTGACTGACTACAGAAGGACAGAAACCAAACCCATTCTCTGTGCCCAGTTTTGCTAGATTCAATTATTGACCTGAAATGACTCTTTGTTCATAAATGGAAAAGCCACTCTTCCACAAATGTCTATACTGCATTGCATCCAATTCTTTTCTCTTTCCCACCTCAGACAGCTGGCTGTCCACAAACATTGCCTCTGGTGGAAATGCACCCACGGAAAGATGTCTAAAGGAGCAACACTTGAAGAGAATACTTTCTTCCGGATTGCTTCCCAATCCTCTGGCTACAAAATTATCATTGTGTTTTAAAATGAAAATAAAAATGTCATTAAAATAGCTAAAAGACTCCTTTAGAACATAAAAAATCCATTAAAAATAATATTGCACTTTAGCAATTATAACAGTTGATCAATAAAAACATATGGGTCATTTTTTCCCTGAAACAACAACCTGATTTAAAAGTACATAAAAATAAGTTTGAGGAAAATTCATTAATCAAACTTTGGGTCTCCAAAATTTAATAGTTCAAGGTATTCAAACATTATGAAATAATAATGCTTAAAATAAACATTAATTACAGTATGTTTTATATATCATATAGGGACAGGAATGAACCAAGCACGAATATCCTGTGTCTGGCTTGTATGGAAAGGACAGCAGAAGAGCTTAAAATAGCATCATTTCTAATAGACACAAACAAAGTTACGTTCAGTCATCTATGCTTTCTGAGTACTCTGCCACTCACTACCCATTGTCTGGCGTCTATTGATTCTGTGGCTTACGATATCATTTCACTATCCTAATGCCAGCTTCTAGAAAACAAGGACCAAATCCTAAAGACAGTGCTCCTATACATGCGCATAATGCAGTGTGAGGCCCATGGCACACATATACAATAGCAAGATTTTAGAAGTTTTTCTTCATCGAAAATGTGAGAATTTTGAATTGTGGGAAAGTAGAAAAGAATGCCAAGCAATAGCATTGTCCTGTAGAATGTGTTTCTGGACTATCAGATACTCAGATGTGTAAGATGTGGTGTGTAGGTCCCTCATAAAGTAGGGGTCCTGGAGGCAGCTGGGGGTTAAGAGGTCTTGGTGCTCTTTCAGAGGACCTGAGTTCCATTCCCAGGACCCATGCTGGGCAGCTCACAATAACCTGTAACTCCAGCTCAAAGGGATCTCTTCTCGTCTCTGTGATCACCCCCACACATGTGGGCACATTCAGGCACACAAATAAAATACATCTTTACACAATAAACAAAGTGAAGTTTTTCATGCAAACCTCCTCCTAGTTAAATGATCTCTAGACTATTTATAGGACCTAAATGAGGTGAGTATTCCCAAATAGTAGTACATTGTATTGTTTACAGAATGTGTCATGGAAGGAAACTGTACATGAGCTATATAAACATGACCATTGTAGACCTAACTACATCGTAAGTATAAACAGAAACATGCCTTTTATCTCCCAAATGACTTTCATCCATAGTTGGCTGAATCTGTGGCTCTGGAAAACCATGAGTTTGAAGGGACAATTGCACTTAAAATTTCAGACTCATCAAAGTCTCTTTTGCATGTGAACAATTTTATTTTATTTTATTTTTGTAAAATCTTATTTGAATCTTATGAAATATAGAAATTGTGATTATAATGCAAATCTTGACAACTAAGACATTCTTCATTTTTATTCTAGACTGAGTCAAGGTAAAAGTTTATAAATATCTTCCCCTTAATATTCTATCCTAGATCCAAGTTTTGGGGACTTATCTTTAAATCCAACACATTCATCTCTAAG
The DNA here is from genome assembly GCA_009823505.1 of Rhizomys pruinosus. Classification (NCBI taxonomy): domain Eukaryota; kingdom Metazoa; phylum Chordata; class Mammalia; order Rodentia; family Spalacidae; genus Rhizomys; species Rhizomys pruinosus. The sequence goes on along the minus strand of VZQC01013000.1, from coordinate 871,793 downwards.
TATTTGGCATTCCATTTTCTTGAAGATAGGGAAGAGAGACAGAAGCAGCTGGGAGAAGACCGAGGTGCAAGAGAATAAATAAATAGAAGAGAGAGAGAAGGATAGAAGAAGGAAGAAGAGGGAGGGGAGAAGAAGGGACAGAGGAAAAGTGAGAGGGAAAAAGGAGGGAGAGAAGGAAGGAGAGAGTAGAAAGGAAAAAAACACAAATATTACAGGAAAAAGACATGTGCTTATGGTTTCTGCTTTCTAGGCTTAGGTTCATTTGTATCATAGAAGAATTATATTTTATTTGGTCTCATTTTCATTACCAGTAATTGGAGAGAAGGGGGGACAATTCTCTTTATTTCTTTGTTTTGCCAAATAAAATAATAAAACCCAAAGGAACTTACTAAGATGTTTTGCATTTGTTACTTAAAAATACTAAGCAGTCCTATCACATAATACAGTCGAGCAAAATGTATAATCTTTGTTTTAAATAAAATGAGCTCTTGTCATATTTTCCGTTCTTCTGCTCTAGTAGACATTCTTTAGTTTCCTCTGATCTCTGCGATAGTGAGGTTCAGTATCTGACGTTGAGTCTGCTGCTAGAGGAGACTTGGTACATCCTGTTTGAATTGACTCATTCGCTTCAAGCTTTCCTTCTGACAGCAAATATATACACATTTTCCCTTCCTTGGTAGGAATCAAAGAAAGTGCTTGACTCTATAGTTACGAGGGTAATTTCCTATAGCCACATCAAAGTTGTTTTCCCTGGGTATCAGCTGGCAACTGTTTTTAACCAGAACTTTTCTTTGTACTGATACTTTCTGGATGGCAGTTTTGTACGTAATCATGTTTGGGTTAATCAAACTTTTTGGCTGCAAAACTCTCTTCCCACTTTTTAGTCATGAACAAATGTTGTCTATTCCAGAGATTCTCTTCATGTGAGTAGATTGGCGTTTTATCTTAATACTTCTCTACTTCCATTGACCCAGATGTCTCAATAAGGCTGTGAAGAATGGCCACCAAATGCCTGTCGACAAAAGAAGAGCCAATAAATTTAATGGAATTGAAATCAAAGGAGATATATTCTCCAAGTACAATGAAGTTAAATTAGAAATCAACAAGATAATGGAATTTGGGAAACTTACAAGTACTTTCAAATTAAACCACATCTAAATTATTCATAAGACATCAAAGAATGGCAAGAAAATTAGAAGACACATTTATCTGAATGAAAACAGATATTAAATATAAAAACTTATAGACTGGAGTAGATGTGTTTAGAGGGAAGTTTACAGTTTTAAACACTAATATTAAAAAACTAAACTAATAGAAAGCTAAGTTTAATTCATTCAGAAAGCAAAAAATTATATAAACTAGTAAAAATGGACCACAATATAAAAAAATACAAAGAAAATAAGTAAAAATTAATTAAACTTAAAGTTGCTTCTTTAGTCATATTAATCAATTGACAAAAATTTAGAGGGAATCCCAAAAGAACAAGAGACACTATGCAAATTATTAAGTTCACAAATGAAAGGAAGATATATCTACTAATTTAGAGCAAGATTTTGCATTATAAGTGATTACTAACGGCAGCTTTATGGCAACAACTTAGGTGACAGGAACAAGTGATAAATACTTAGAAAAACACAAACTATTAAAACAGATATAACAAAACATACTGCTTGGATATTTTACAGTAAAATGTACAATTAGCAATGAAAATATCTTTCTTTTAAAAATATTTCATTTTTATTTTTATTTTATCTATATCTTTATTTTATCTATCTGTATTGCCTGCATGTATGTAAATGTATACATGTTGTGCAATGCCTGTGGAGGTCAGAAGAGGATGCTGAATTCCCTGGAACTGGAGTTATAGACAGCTGCTAGCCACAATGTGGGTGTTAGGAATCAAACCTGGGTCTTCTGCAAGAGGAGCCAGTGCTCTTAATTAACCAGTGAGCCAACTCTCCAGCCCCTGAAAAGATTTTTTCACAAAAATACTAAGTCTAAATATCTTTATTGATAAGTTCTATTTATAGTAAATGAAGCAATAACAACTTATCACAATTTTTTCAGAAAAAAAGAAAAACACATGTAAACTTATCCTGCAAAATTAGAATAAGTCCTCATATTAAAGCCAATCAAATTCATTATAAATTATGGGCAAATGTCACTCATGAATATAGATATATAATTTCTCAACAAAACATCAACATATCAAAGTCAGCAATGTGGAAATAAGGTTACAAATTATGGCTGAATGAAATTCTTACTAGAAATGCAAAATTTTATTCAGCATGAAAACCCTGATTAATGTCACATATCTTATTTTTAGGATAAAGAAGAAACATGATTTTAAAATCTCAATAGACACAGAGTAAAATAACATATTACCCACTTAGTTACAACCAAAATTATGAACATATAAACTATGAAAGCAATTTCTTCAACATAATCAAAGACATCTAAATAAAATCCCTTCAACTAACACAACACATAATATGAAACCTTAACTGGATCCCTCTAGGGGATCAGAAACACAATGAGGGGTCCATTCCCATCACTTCTATTTAATCACATTCTTAAATTAGTGGCTAAGGGATCAGATAAGAAAAAGAAATGAGAAGGCATTCAATTTGGAAGAGAAAGAGAGGTTGTTTTATTGAAAAGTTAGATAATCCACAGACTGGGAGAAAATATTAGCAAGCCATATACTGAAGTGCATGTAGTATAATAATGGAGGAAGAAAATCTTAAAATCAACCCATATCCCATCAGAGGTGAGGAGACAAATTAAAGCAGTATACTCAAAGTTAATTCAACAAACCCAAGGGCATAGAGATAACGTCAAAAATAAGTTACATTTCTCTGTATTCATAAGGAACAATGCAAAATGAACTAAAGAGGACAAGTTCATTCATGAAAACAGTGATAACACAAAGGAAGCTAAGTCTAAACATTTAAAAAGCAAGTGGAGATACAAGGCATGAGATTTTAAGGAATGTCAAAATCAAGACCCACTTAATTTTCATCAGTTGGGGACCTCAGTATTGTTACGGTAACTCCTGAAATTGATCATATGCTTCTAAATATTCCAAAAACACTTTTTGTAGCAAACGATTAACTGAAACACACATAAATACCAAGACTTAGGATGAAAACACAGATGTTAAAAACGTCATGCTGGAGGATTTATGCTTCCCTACTGTAAAACATGAAGTTTGGGACACAGTTATCAAAGCAAAAGAGTATTTGTGTAATGGTAGACACTCCGATTAAATGGAATGGAGCTGAAAATCCACAAATGGGATTAGAGTTATGATCAATTAATTTTCAAAATTGACAAAGGAATTTAAGATGGTTTTAGACAATCTTTTTAATAGAGAGTACTGGAAAAATTAGATACCTATTTAACAAAGGACAAATTAATATCATTATATAATACTATACCCCAAAATGAACACAAATGGACTATAAATATAGGCATAAGAGCTAAAATTATAAAAATTCTGGAAGAAAATATAGGAATAAATTTTTGTAACCAAGATTTCTTATTTTATGTAAGAAATATATTTCTTATATATTTCATATATATTTGATAGAAGAAAAAGTCGAGGCATACTTGATTTCATAAGTTTGCAAATGTTTGTGCATGAAACATTTCCAATAAAAAAATGAAAATGTAGATAGTCCACAGACTGGGAGAAAACATTAGCAAGCCATATACTGAATAAAGTCCTTGTAGTCAGAATATATAAACAAACTAATTTTTCTGTAGAAATATGTCAAATAAATTTTAAAATGAATGAAAGATTGGAGTATTTACTGAAGACAGTGTACAGATCAAAATGTGTTTACAAAGGTCAAATACAAATCAAACTATAAAGAAATACCACTTTCAAATACTAGAAATGATACAACCCCCAAATCATCAGCTATGGCCAGAAATGATGAGGCTGGGCTTCTGCCATGGTCCTAGAGCTACCAGAGATGGGGAAAATTTTTCAGTGATTTCTAAACGCTGAAATCAAACAATACAACACACAAAGCCATATAGAGATGTTCAAACCTTCATTATTCCTAACAGGGAAAACGAGCAAAACAACAATTTATATTAGTGGATAGACCAACAGGTGCATTACAGGCATCTGATGAAGTATTACTTGGCGATAAACAATGCAGTTGTAAATACACAGCATGTTTGAACCTCTAAAGAGGGTCTTAGAGTTTGACGTAAAAGGCTATGTAGCCCACAGCCCATGAGCTTTTTCACAGACTTGGAAAAAAAAAAAACCTTAAATTCATATGGAAAAACAAAAAAACCCAAATAGCTAAAGCAACCCTGAGTGAAAAGTGCAATACGGGGGAGGGGGGTACTTTACCAGACTTCAAGCTATATTACAGGGGTATAGTCATAAAGACAGCAAATGGTGTTGGTAAAACTGGATCACCATTTGTAGAAGAACAAAATTAAACCCCTACATCTCACCCTGTACAAAAATAAACTGCAAGTGAATCAAAGATCTCAACCTGAAACCTGAAATCCTGAAGGTGATAGAAGAAAAAGTCAGCAGCAACCTACAAGTTATCATCTTACTCCAATAAGACTGGCCAAGATCAAGAAAACAAAAGACACCAAATGCTGGAGAGGTTGTGGAGAAAGAGGAACACTCATCCACTGCTGGTGGGAATGCAAACTCAACTCGTACAACCACTGTGGAAAGCAGTGTGGAGAACGCTTAAAAGACTCAAAATGAGCTTACCACCTGACCCAGCCATACCACTCCTGGGTAAATACCCACAAGACAAGACAAGATGCATCCTACTGCAAAGATATATGCACATCCATGTTTATTACAGCTCTCTTCACAATAGCCAAGAGCTGGAGTTGAGCCTGGAGAGTTTATAGATGGTTCTTCTTCTGATTTCTCTCTGCTGGTGGTTCAGGCTGCCACAACTGGTAGGCTTCCCCTCTAATGGACTCACCCTTGTGGTACTATGAGTTCAAATAAATGCTTCATTCTATAAGTTGCTTTGGTAATGGTATTTTATCACAGGAACAGAAAATTAACTAATACTACAAGTAACATCCATTATCTAAATGGAGGATTTATAATGATAAAATTAAAAGCTGTTATCAATAATAATTTATGATTGATTTATGAAATTTAAGTTGTACTGACACGGAAATGACCATTGATACTTGACTAGACATTTAAAGATAACTTGAAATAAATTTCAATCTAGACACTGTCAGAGTATAGATATGTCTTAAAATTAGATTGCTGATGTGTTAGATAGCTTCACTTGTCAACTTGACCCCTGGGAAGAGAAGGCTTCAACTGAGGAATTTCCTCTATTGGATTCAACTGTGGGGATGTCTGTGAGGCATTTTCTTGACTATGAGTGATATGGGAGAGCCCAGCCCACTTTGAGCAGTACTACCTGGGCAGGTGGTCCTGGGTTGTATAAGAAAGCATGCTGAAGAGGGGGCGTGGTAGAATGTAAGGGCTGCGATTGGGGTGAATGGTGAAACTACAGCAATGTAGTCTGGACACTCATTTGATCAACTTGATCGAATAAACAACCTGTCACCCCCCACTGGATGGTGGGGCTGTAGGGGTTTGGGCACAACAGCCTGCAGATTGGTTTTGCATGAAGGATGCTTGTACTCATGGATTATCACTTATAGCTAAAAATGAAAAAAAAAAATGAGAGAAAGATGCAGGACAGTTATGGCAGAATGCATGATCTGGGATGGGGTGGGGGTGGGGGGGAAGGGAAAGGGAAATAAGCCTGAACTGAATTGGAAAAAATGTATGAAATGCACAAAGCATCAATAAAAACTAATTAAAAAAAAAGAAAAAAAAAGAATAAAAGCAGTGCTGAGCACAGCTAGGGAGCAAGCCAGTAAACGTAGCATTCCTCCATGGTCTGTATTTGTGCTCCAGGCTGTCCCACCCTGATGAACCTAAATTCTTGGCATTCCTTTCCTGGCTTCTTTCAGTGAAGGATGTAAGCTGAAATAAACCCTTTCCTCCCCAAGTTGGTTTTGGTCAATGCTTTATCACAGAAATAGAAGTCTAACTAGGGCAGCTGACTATTCTAGTTAAGGCTTGTTTGCAGATAGTTGAACTGGAGGCTTCAGCCACATGGTATTTATAAAGTTTTGGTTAGTTGGTGTTACACTATTTAATTCCAAACATTCTAAATTGAACTAAGCATATTATTTAATGTAGGGTGAATTCTGTTATGGATATTTTTCTATTACATGGGTGACAATATTAATGACATTGTGGGAAGTAGCCAGATACCACTCCTGGCACTATTGTTATTAACAAAGAAACAAAACAACTGCTTTTGATTTATGAAACTTCAGATAAAAGAGAATTTAAGACATATAAAAGACAAATATAAACGTGGGTTTTAAGAAAGTTTGGTCCTTGTGCCTTCTACCTATTTTTCCCCTATAGAAAGAGAAAGCAAAGAATCTATGTATTATTGTAGGAACAGTTATACATTGTTTGTGTATAAGAATTTACTGATTATCCAAATATACACAAAAGTTTCTCATTATAGTCACACTTGTTTTTATTGTCTGTTATTAATAAAGTATGGAGTTAATTTCTAAACCACAACACTAGTTTGGCATATGTTGAAAAGAATTAGAAAAACTGATGGTCCAATAGATATTTCCAACTCTAAACATTTGTCCCAAGGGATGAGAGTGGAGCACTGCCTTGCCTAGCACTGCAGGCTGCCCTTCACTTCTGAGGGCACTGTCGAAGGAGCCAAGGGGATGTGCACTCACAGTCCACCCTCCAGTGATGCTGAGACTTGTCCCTGAAATTTTGGTTTTACTAGGTTTTACTAGCTTGTCCTATAGATCTCATGTTCTATGGGAGAATTTCTACATCCCAGATGTCTCTAAATAACCACGCCCTGGTTTGAAGACAGGGTAAACTTCATGGAGAAGGCTGCTGCAGAAATCCAAATGTTGATGATTTCTGTCCCCAATCTCTGTGACTCCATGGGTATAGTCTCATGGATTTCTTTGTACAACCAACCAATGAGGAAGGAGAATGCCGGACATGGTTACAGATGGTTCTACATGATACTCAGCCACTGGCCAAGCATGGACAGCTGCAGCACCATAGCCTCTTCCTGGGCCACTCTTAAAAGGCAGTGGTAGGGGCTGGAGAGATAGCCTAGCCGTTAAGAGCACCGACGCTCTTGCAGAGGACCCGGGCTCGATCCCCAGCACCCACATGGCGGCTAAGAACCGTCTGTAACTCCAATTCCAGGAGAACTCCAGTTCCAGGGGAATCTGAGACCCTCTTCTGACCTCCGCGGCATTGCACGACACGGGTGCACAGACCTGCATGCAAACAATACATTCATACACATACAAAAATCAAAAAAAAAAAAAAAAAAAAGGCAGTGGTAAAGGAAAGCCTCCAAGTAGACAGCAGTTAAGGCAGTGCACCTGACTATTTGCCCTAAGGGAGAGCTAGCAAGGCTAAGGCCAAGTTGACCCTAGCCACAGTTGAGTGCCCAACTTGCCACGGGGACACTTAGTCCACAGTCTGGCACAATTCACTTGAGTGATCAGCCAAAATGATGTCAGCTTGCTTCCATTGGATAATTTCCTTCATGGAAAGGACAGGAGTTTGTTCTTGTTATTGTAGACATTTTGTCTGGATCTGCATTTTCCTGACCTGGACACAGTGTGCCTGCTGGGGATAGACTTACAGAACACCTACTCTAATGTCACTCTATTTCATAGACTATTGCTTCTGATTAGGGAACTGACTTTCCTGCATAAGAAGCAAGGTAATTGATTCATGCTTTAGAAACCACGGATGCCATGGGCCTCAAGCGGCAGCTTGATGGAATAGTGGGCTGACCTTCTGAAGGGGGTTACAGTACTGTGTCTGAGGCAATGCCTTAGAAGGATGGATCAGAGTTTTTCAGGAGGTCATAGAGTTCCTTTGACTTGGCATCAATCCTATAGGTGGGATTCATACATCACAGTTGGGATTCTTGGGTCCAGGACTCAAATGATGGGAATAAGAGAAGCAGTATCCACTGTTTCCGGCAGGGAACCACACAGGATGTTTGCCCACCACTAATGTAACTCAAGCATAGCTGATCTTCACCAAAAGGGAGAGATGCCTCACCACCAGAGCACACACCAATGTTTCTAGTGAACTCAAAGTTCAGCTTGTTGCTCTGAGATGCATGCCTTTGGCTCAGTGGGGACAAGAGTTGGTATGGTCTCTATCAGAGGATGATGACTGATATGGAAGGACATCTAATTGCCCAAAATCCTCTAATCATGAAGGTTTGGACCACTGCCAGAAACAAAGAAACATAATTAACTGAGGTGTTTGATGATGAATAAGTGACTGTGAAGTAGGCAGTGGGAGACAGTGGTGACACACACTTTTACCATAGAACTGTTTGGAGAGTTAAACATCCTTTTTAAAAAAAATGGCTAGGACCAGCTACACTTCACCTGCCTGGAAATACTGTGCAGCAGAGGCAGCCATGTGCCTGTATATCCCAAATCTAATTGGCTGTTGGCTCTCTCCTTGGAGGAATAACCCATGGCTGATGCCACAAGCCTACATCCTCTACAGGTTAGGAGATGTCATAAGCCACAGTAAGACCCTGTTATATTTATCAGGGGGTAAAAATATAATTCATGAATTAACATATCATCCAAACATATGTGTCTATGCCAAAGTAACCTACCATAACTATTAGTGCTGCTTAAATACCTATATATCTAATTGCTTGTGCTTCATTAGTAGGATCGAAAGGTTACTCCTGAACAAACTGTCAGCCCATGAAAGGAAACAGCCAGAATTGACCAGAATCCAAGTCAACAGCTCCAGAGAGAGAGGACAGTTTTACTTCTCATCCACCTGTGCCCCTTTTCTAAGCCTAGGGAACAATCTGCGGAAGAGGGGGCGTGGTAGAATGTAAAGGCTGCGATTGGGGTGAACGGTGAAACTACAGCGATGTAGTCTGGACACTCATTTGATCAACTTGATTGAACAAACAACCTGTCAACCTCCACTGAATGGTGGGACTGTGGGGGTTTGGGCACAACAGTCTATAGATTGGTTTTGCACGAAGGATGCTTATACTCATGGATTATCACTTATAGCTAAAAAATGAAAAAAAAAAAAAAACCCGGAAAGAGCATGCGACAGTTTATGGCAGAATCATGATCTGGGATGGGGTGGGGGGTGGGGGGTGAAGGGAACAGGGAAATTGATGCCTGATCTGAATTGGAAAATAATGTAAAAAATGCTCACAATACAGCCAATAAAAATTAAAAAAAAAAAAAAAACAAAAAAAAAAAAAAAATGCTAGGTTTATATTGTGTGTACAACCATTTTATTCTAATATTATCCTTATCTAGTATAAGATATATTATTCAAATTAGTTTTTTTTATATTTATATCATTTAAACTACAGAAAGAATCAAGGAGAGGAGAGAATGTCGATGAATGACCTTTCCATCCCCTCTGAAAGAGAACAACACGCCATGAATTTTTGTTGCAGACAGCAATATTTTAAATCATGTATAAAGAAGTATGACTTTCTTTCATTGGGTGCTTATTTGAGAACTAAATGTTGATTCAAGATGTTGTTTGCATGGGGTCAAGTAACAAGATATGTATTAATTAAACTTTTCTTGTGTACAAATTAACTATAGTGGATTGGAAGGGTTGTCCTTTGGCACATGTTTGCTGGCTCAACCCACTTTTGGGAGGGAAAAGGGCAGAAGAAATGTGAAGTAACAACCCTCGGTTCACATGGCATCCAGCCAGCCAGGAAGGGGAGAGTTGAATGCCGGTGATCAGTTTGCTTTCCTTCTCCTTGCTCTGTTCAGGACGGCAGCCCAGGAGCTGGTGTTTCCCACATTCCAGGTTTGTCTTTCCTGCTCAGTTAACCCTTTCTGAAAATACTCTCACAGACACATCCCCACCAGGTATATTTTCAAGGTGATATTAATCACCGTCATATTAGGCTGACAAGATGAAACTGGTCACAACAGCCTGAGCTGGAAAGTCAGTTAATATTGGGAAGGTACTTAGAGATGACGAAAGACCAACATCAATGAGCAATGAGGGAGGGAGACATCCTGGGTAACCTGGGAAAGCTTATTTGCCCAAGTCCCCCCAAAAAGTTTTTGAAAGAGGCCCCCCTAAAAAACCCCCCAAACAGGTTTTTTTTACACCCCTTGGGAGGGGGGGGACAAAAAAAATTTTGTTTTTTGGTTTTATCTTTTTTGTGGGAGAGACCCTAGTGGGTTTTTTTTTTTTTTTTTTTGTGTTTTTTTCCCCTCCTTATATTTCTTTTTCGCGCACAAGGGGGTTTTAAAAAAAGCACTTTTTTGTTTTATGGGGGGGTGTTTCCACCGCATATGTCACCCCCCGAGTGTGAAGTTTTTGTTTTCGCCCCCTTTTTTAAGAAAAAAACCCCCCCCCCGCCTTTTCCCCCCTCCCCCCCCTTTTGTATTTGTTTCTCCTTCCCCCCAGGGATTGAGCCCCCCCCCCCCCCGTTTTTTGCCCCCCCCCCTTCCCCCCCCTTTCCCCCCACACACACCAAACAAAAAAAAAAAAATGTGTTTTTTTTTTTTTTTCCCCAAGAAAAAAGAAAATTTAGTGCTTTTTTTTGAATAAGCCCCCTTTTTAAACAAAAAAAAATTTATAAAAAAAAAAAAAAAAAAAAAAAAAAAAGTTGTTTTTTTTTTTTTTTCACCCCTAAAAGAAAAAAAAGGGAAAAATTATTTTTGGAAAGAGGAATAAGCCCTTTTTTTTTATTTTTTCCAAGCCAATTTTTGTGAGTTAAAAAAGCCAAATTGGGCACTTAATGGCCCCACTCTTTTTTTTTTTTTGTTTGGCCCCAAAAAAAGAAAAGGGGAGAAAACACACCCCTTTTTTAAGGGATTTTTTTTTTGTTTTTTTTATTTTCACATGTTTTTTTTCTTTGGTTTTTCCCCCAGCAAAAAAAACCCAAAAAAAAAAAAAACAAAATATGGTGGGGGCGCTAAAAAACGAAACTTTTAATCTTTTTGTGTTTTTTAAAAATTTTTTTTTTTTTCAAAAAATTTTTTTTTTTTTTTTTGGTTTTGCCCCCTTAGGGGGTGAGAAAAAAAAAAATTTTTTTTGGAAGATTGGAAAAAGCCCCCCCCCTTTCCGTTGTATATTTCCCCTAAACCCCCCCACCCCCTCTACCCCTTTGCGCCCCCCCCCCCCCAAAAAACAATTTTGCCAAAGTGGACTGGAAAAATGGGGAAAAAAAGAAAAAAAAAAAAAAAAAAAAAAAGCAAAAACAAAAAAAAAAAGACTACATAGCAAGATCTTGTCTTAAAAATACCAAAACCCCCCAATAACCAAAAAACCCCATAAAAAATAAAAAAAAATTAAATATTTTTTTTTTTAATAAATGTTTTTTAAAAGATTGAAAAAAAGCCCCCCCCCCCAAATTTTTTTATTTAAACCCCAAAATTGCCAATAAAAAGGATAGTGTTTTTAATTTTAAAACCATTTTTTGGGGCCAAAAAAATTAATATTTTTGTTCAATTAATTGCCCCCCCCCCCCAAAAAAAAAAAAAAAAAAATGGGCCCCCCCCGCCCGCCCCTACCCAAAAAATTTTTTTCCCCCCCCCCCCCCCCCCCCTTTGTTGGGGTGTTTTTTTGGTTTTTTTTTTTTTCCCTTTAATTTTTTTTTTTTTTTTTTTTTTTTTTTTTGTTTTTTTTTTTTAAAAACTTTTTTTTTTTTTTAATTTAATTTTAAAAGTTAAAGAAAAAAGTATCTTTGTTATTAAGAAAAAGCAAAATTTTTTATTTTTATTTTTTTGTCCCCGCCACCCAGCAAAAAAAATTCCCTTGTTTTTGTAAACAAATTTTTTTTTGATATTGTTTTTTTTTTTTTTTTTTATCACCCATATTTGTTTTTTTTTTTTCCCCCCCCCCTTCCCCTATTTTTTTCTGCCCCCCCCCCCGTTTTGGCGCCCACAAATTTCCCCTTTTGGGGCCCCCCCCCCCAATTGAGAGGCCGCTTTTTCCCCCATTTTAAAAATTAGAAAATGCCAAAATATTAAACCCCAACCGGTAGTTTTGTTTGTTTTGTGCATAGCAACCCCTCCACACCTGAAAAAGTTTTTGTTTTGTTTGAGTGTTTGTTGGAAAAAAAAGAAGAAAACGTTTTTTAATTTTTTTGAAGGAATGACTTAAAAAAAAAGGTAAATGGATGGAAAAGGAATTAGTGTTTTTTATACAGTTTGTTTTTAGGGTTTGGAAATTAAATATTGGAAAAAAGAAAAATTGTTTTGTGTCATAGAGTCCTTTATGACCAGCAACCTGCCCCATCATATTTTTGTTTAGAAAGAAACTTTGAGACTTACTGGGGCCACCCCCCTCCTGTCACTTGAAATTTTTGGGGTAAACCCCCTTTCAAAGGGGGAATCCCTGAAAACCAAATGCCTTCCCAAAATGGAAAAATACCCAAAGGGAAAAAAATGACAAACAAAAAACACCCTTTTTAAAAATTGTCCCCCCCCCCCTATTCCCCATTTTGGATTCTGGGTTGTTGTGGTTTCCCGTCATGATTATTGGGAAATTAAAGCCAAAAAAAGGCCCCCCCCCCACCCATTTTTGTAAAAAAGGCAGTTCTTTTACTTTACAAAGGCCCGACACGCCCCCGGGTGAAAAAAAAAATGGGGCGCCACAATGCCCGCCCTTGTTTGATTTTTTTTTTTTTTTAACATTTATTTTTCCAGCTGCCTCCAGAAAAAGGCCAAAAAAGGCCCCCCCAAGGGCCCAGTAAAATGCCTCCTGGTTTGGAGAAAACTGAAAGAAAAAATAAAGTTCAATTCATTCTCCATGGAAATGTGTTCCCGCACAAACCCGATCTGGGGGTTTTTTTTTTTTCATAAGAGGATGTTCCCTTTTTTCTCAAAAAGAACACGTAAAGAAATAAAATAAAATAATAATAAATAAAATAAGAATAAAAGTTGGCAGTTTGTAAGCCCCTTGGTGGTTTTAAGCAGAATGAATTGGCCCCCCCCCTAAAACAAGTTTTCCCCCTGCGAATTTATAGAACATAAACCACCTGGGGATACAGCAATCCTCCCTTTTGATTTTTTGTCCCCAAAAAGAAAATGTGTTTGTTTTTCCCGGGGGCCAAGGAAAAAAAAAATTTTTGCCATAAGATACCAGAAAAACTTGGGTTGTAGGAAAGTTGGGGGGACAGAACCATGAAAAATGAGAAGGGAAAAAAGAAAATGGAAAAGTTGGCCCAAATCGCATGCCCCCTTTTAGAAAATGGAAAAGAAGGGAAAAAAAGAAAAAAAAAATGTTTTTTTTTTTGTATGATGGGCCCCCCCCTTTCCTGTTTTTAAATCATCAGAGTGCACTTTTGGTCTGATTTAAAAAGAAAGGAGAAAGACGGGATCGTGGAGCCCCATGTGGCGGAAGGTCCCTAGGGAACCCATCCTGGTTTCACAGACAAAAAAGAAAATTGAAGAAGAACCAAAAAAGCTTTAAAATGTGAGTTAAGGACCAAAAAAAACCCCCCTGGCCCCTCCTTAAATTCCACAGAAAAAAGAACTGGTTGTTTTTCTGTTGGGTTGTGGGTTTGGGAGCGCCCCTTTCCCCGGTTGCAAAAAAATGTGGTTTCCTCCCCCCCGATAAGGGGGCGCCCGCCAATTTGGCTTTTGTTGGAAATTTGTTGGGCCCCATTTGGAGCTGTTTTTGCCCTTTTCTTTGCTTTAGTAACTCTTTTTCCCCCCCTCCCCCTTCCTCCCCCTACCCCAAACGCAACAACTGTTTTTTATTTGTGTATTATATTTTGTTTTATTTTGTTGATTTTTTTTAGTGTTTTCTTTTTCCCCCCGCCTTTAATTCTCCCATTAAATTTGTTTATTGGTTTTTATCATCCCAAAATAGCCCCCTTGAGCAAAAATCCCAGCTGTTTTTATTTTTGTTGGTTAAAAAGATCCAACCAAAGGGGTTATATTTTTTTTCTCCAGCCCCTAAAAAGGTTTTTTTTTAAAAAGAAGTGTGTTGTTTTTTTTTGTTTTTGCATTTTTTTTAAAATCCAAAATCCCATTAGGTTAACTCAAGTAAAAATATCTTGTGGGGGAAAGGTTTAATGGGCGCACGGCCCAAAATTGGTTCCCTCCCTGGGAGTGAAGAAATTGACAAAAACTAAAATTTTGCCCCAAAACGCAATGAGGGGGTTGAGTTCCCAATTAGATTGTGAACATCTGGTTCCAGGGAAAATTGTTAACATCGGTTTTTTAAGAAGAAGCATAAACCCTAGGCCCTGTTTTCCCCCCCTGCCCCCTTTCCGGCCTTTTTCCCCCCTTTTTTTTGTATCCCTTTTTTTGGGATACCTTGGGGGTTCCCGTCCCCCAAAAACCAAATTGGGGGATTAATCTTCACCAAAGAAGTTCCCAAAACCAAAGTTTTTTTATGTAAGTTTTTTTCCCATTGGAGGCCCACACCAAAGAGGACCCAAATCCCCCAGCCAAATTTGAAGCCAGCCAAAGGTTTTCACAAGAAGAGATTTGGCGAAATAATAGTTTGGGGCTTTTGTTCATTCTTGAAAGTTGTCCCCCCAGCCCTGGCCAAAAAGAAAGGGGCCCCAGGGAAAAAAATTGCAAAGAAATAAATCTATGGTTTTGTGTAGCCCACCTGTTTTTGTTTGGGTTTGTTTTGTTTTTTTTTTTTTGTGCCCCTAAAACAATAAAAATCTCAAGTTTTTTTCCTTCCCCAAACGCAAAAACAAAAAAGAGTTTTGCCCCCCCCACTATTTTTTTTTCTATTTCACAAACAACCCAACTGTTTGTTTTTTTTTTTTTCCTTTTATTTTTTTCTTGTATCCCCATTGAAATTTTTTCGGTTTTTGTTTAATGTGAATAACATAAAAAAACTGGATAGGTTAAAAACCTTTACACGTTATTTTAGCCCTTTGTTTTCTTTAAAGGAGGGAAAACATGGAAGAATTGACTTTTTTCCCCGTGAAGAAAAGGCATGGGGTGAAGGCTTTGGAGACGTTGTTTATGTTTCCCCCGCCCCCCCCCCCTTTTTTTTAGAAGAAACCTGGGGGTTGGGGGAAGGTGGAAAGAAGCAAAACGTGCTGGGCCAATTCAACAAATACGACCTGGGAAAGGGAGTTCGGTCCCCCCCACTAATCCAAAAAGTTTTTTTTTTTATGTTTTTTATTTTTTTTTCCCCCTCCAGCCTTTAACGAATAAAAATTTGTAAAAATAAGGATTTTTGTGCAAGTTTTTCCCCCTTTCTTTTATCCAGAGAAAATTTTAATTAGGTTTATAAATAAAATCATTTTTTTGTTTTTTTTTATTTGTTTTCCCCTTGAGGAAACGTTTTGAATGAAGGAAATTTGGGTTTGCAAATAGAGATTGGCCTGTGGGGCCCCAAACCCAAAAAAATGTTTTTTTTTTTTTTTTTTTTAATATAGTATTTAAGGCAGAGAATTAGAAGTTTTAATCGTTTTTGGGGCAACATTAAAAACATGCCTGTTGGTTTTTTGTTTAAATGTTTGAATGTGTCCCCCATAGGCTTTTTTTTTGTTCCATGAGCCCCTAAATATTAAAATAGAAACCTTTTTGTTAGTTATTACTAGAAAGCCTTGGAGAGAAATGCTCAGTTGGGGGGTTTAAAAGCCAACTGCCTGGTTGTTACTTCTTGGCAAAGAAAATAAACAATCCTTAGTTTTTTATGTTGTTTTTTTTGTTTTGTTATTTTTTTATGTTTTGTATTTTTTGTATTTCTTTCCGTCAAGTTAAAAACAACGCAAGGGGGGGGTTTTTCAGCCCCAATTTTTTTCAAGCATGGGTCCGCCCCTGTAAGTTTTTGTTACATTTTTTTTTTTTTTTTTTTTAAAAAAAAAAACAACACCCACACCCCCCTTTTTTATCCCCTTAGCCCGCCCCCCTCGCCATTGTTTGGGGCAAATTTTGGCAAGAAAAAATGCAACAATGGTTTTATACATAACATACAATGACCCCAAAGAGGCAAAAAACAACTTCAGAAAAAACGCATAACAAATTTTGCAAAAGAAAAAAAAAAAAAAGTTGGAAAATAAGTCTAAGAATGTAAAAATTTTTTTAGATAAAGGAAAAACCCCATCTGTTTTTTTTTTTTACTTTTTGGTTAAAAAGTTGGTGGTTTGTATCCAGTAATGGAGAAAAGGGGGGGTCTTGAGAAACGTTCATCCATGAAAGTTGCCTCCCAATTTTGTTTTATTGTTGCCCCATGGTGGAAAGAAAAACCGAAGGTTTTTTAAAAAAATTTGTTTTTAATCAGAGTTTTTTTGCCCAAGACTTTTTTATTAGAAATTTTTATTTTTGTTTTCATTTTTTTTTTTTTTTTTTTTTTTTTTTTTTTTTTTTTTTCTTTTTATTTTTTTTGTTTGTTTTTTTTTTGTTGCTTTCCCCTTTACATCCCGTCTTGATGCTTTTTATTTTTATTTTTAAATTTAAATTTTTTAAAAAAAAAGAAAAATTGTTTTTTTGGGAAAAAAAAAAAAAAAAAAAAAAAAAAAAAAAATTTTGTTTTGGTTTTTTTGCTTTTTTTTTTTTTTTTTTTTTTTTTTTTTTTTGTGTATGTGTGTGTTTTTTTGTTGTTTTTGGTTTTTCTCATCACCCATTTGGACTAGGCCCCAATTGGGAAATGAGAAACCAAACCCTGGTCCAGCAAAACCCTTGTTAGGCCCCACCTGAAAATTTTTTCCCAAAATCCATTTTTTTTTTTTTTCCCAGTTGGCCTGGAGCTCTCCACGTAGACCAGGCTGCCAGCTTAAATAATTTTTTTAAGTAGTGAAACTTTTTGTTGTGTTAGCCCCCCTACTCCCCCCCCTTTACAAGAAGAAAAAAATTTTTTTTAAAAAAAAAAAGATTAGAGAAGTCAACATTCCATAACCAAGGAGAAAAAAAAAAACGCAATGCTTCCCAAAATCCCTGGTTTTGCCAAAAAATTATTGTAACTTTGCCCTACTTTTAATGTTAAAAAAAACGCTTTTGAGTTAAAATTTTGAATTTTTGACCCCTAAAAAATGTAAATTTTTTTTTTTTGGAAACTTATTTCCCCCCCTTTCCAAGAACCACACCAAAAATTTGCCACCCCCGTTGTTTTTTTTTTTTTTGTAGAAAAATAATATTTGTTTTTTTTTTTTTTTTTAAATTTATTT
Source organism: Rhizomys pruinosus (assembly GCA_009823505.1). Lineage (NCBI taxonomy): Eukaryota > Metazoa > Chordata > Mammalia > Rodentia > Spalacidae > Rhizomys > Rhizomys pruinosus. The sequence goes on along the minus strand of VZQC01013000.1, from coordinate 854,565 downwards.
TGGTTTTTTTTTTTTAATGAATGTTGCCTTTGGGCATTTCCAATACATTTTGTTTTTATTTTCAATGTTCAATTTCAAGGCTACCCTCTTTTTTATTTTCCTTGTTCGCCTTTTATTTTTTTTTATCTGCCCTTTTTTTTTTTTATCCCCCTTGTCCCGCCCGCCCCCCCCCCCCCCACCCCCCAAACACCCCATCCCCCTCCCAAAAGGAAAGAATCCCCAAAATGGGCAAAATTCTGGCCATAAAAAAGCTGTTCCCCCCGTGCCAAAGCCCTTTTGTCCCCCCCTCTTCCAGTGTTTTTTTTTTTTTTTTTTTTTTTTTTTTTTTTTTTTTTTTTTTATTGTTTTTTTTTTTTTTTTTTTTGCTTTTTTTTTTTTTTTTCATTTTTTTTGAGCTTATTAAGTGAATTAATCCAATTGAAGTTTACAAAAGCAAAAATTTCCCTTTTCATGCAAAAAAAAACCCTATTTTATCACTGGGCCAAGGCCCCTTTTTGGGTTTTTGTTTTTTTTTTTTTTTTTTGGGGGGTGGCGCCCAAAAAACCCACCTACAAAATAAGCCCCACCCAAACACCCCAAATTCCCCCCACCCAGTTGGGGGGGTGGAAACCAAGGTTATTTGTTTTTTTTTTGTTTTTTCCAATCCAAAAAGTTTTGAATTTCCCAAAATGGAGTGGCCCCAGAAACCCTAAACAAAATTTTTTTCCTGGTAGTTTGTTTTTTCCAGAAGAAAAGAACCCATTTTTCCACTCCCAAAAAAATAAATAATCCAGGCAGCCGGCTTTTTGTACATGCCTACCACCGGCCCCCCCCTTCCCCCCCCCCCCGCAGGTGTTGTTTTTTCCCCCTAAGGCCTTGAGAAAAAGGGGCCACAAGTTGGGGAAATGAAAGAGTAAAAAAAACAAAAGTCCCAACCTCCCCTCTGGTCTTGAAGGAACCCTTGTTTTTTTTTTTTTTTTTTTTGAACTTGGGGGACCTCATTTGGAGGTTTTTTTTTCCCAATTTCCTCTGGGGGTCCTGTTTTTTGTCTTTTTGTTTTTTTTCTTTTGTGTTTTTTTTTCATGGGCTTGAAAACAAAAGGTGTTTGTTTGTTTCCCCAGGGAATAACCTTTTGTTGTTGTTTCCGATCCCCTACGAATGAGAACAAAAAGGCAAATTAGATTTTATTGATAAGGTTTTAATGTTTAAGAGCCGCCCGCCCCAAAAAACTTAAACTAAATAATTTTATGGTAAAAGGTTTTACTCTTTTAGCAATATAGAAAGACCACAATGTTTTTTTTTTTTTTTTTGGTGTATTGTTTTTCTTTTGTATTGTTTTTTGGAGTATGATTTTATATTAATTACCCATGAATTTAACAAATCTTTTTTTTTTTTTTTTTTTTTTTTTTTCCCCCCCCTGTTTTTTTTTTTTTTTTTTTTTTTTTTTTTTTTTTGGCCCCCCCCCTTTTACTGTTTTGGGGGGCCCCTTATTTATTTAAACAAAATAAAACAATCTTCCCCCTAAAAAACCCTTTTGTAGAGGGATTGTTTAAAGCCCCCCCCCCGCATTGAGTGGCATCCAAGCCCCTGGGGTTTTTTTTATGTTTTTGTTTTTTTTTTTTCCCCCCCCCCCCTTTTCCCAAGGGGGGAAGACCAATTAGCCCAATTTAAGATTTGGATTAAAGTAAACAAGCCCCCCACAAAATGGGGGCCCTTGCCCCCCTCCCTTGCTGGGCCGCAAGTTAACAAAATTTCCAGGGCCAAAGTGGGGTTTTGGGAAAGAGGATTGTAGCCTTTGGTTGTGAAACGCGGGTGGAAGGGGTCCTTGGCTTGGAAACTCCCAAGGGGAAGAACCGCCCCAATTTTTAAATTTTTTGCCCCCCCCCCTTTTTTTTTTTTTTAAAATGGGTTTTTTCGTGGGACCTATTTTTTGGGGTGGGGTACAACAGCTCTCTTTTGCCCCCCTCCCTGGCCATGCATTTTCCCCCAAGAAAAAGGCCCCCCCCCGAATCCCTGGTAACACTTGCCCAAAATTGTTTTGGTTTGGTCTCAAAATTAAACAATCCCCCGCGCCCTATTTTGTTTTTTTTTTTTTTTACCACACCGCGTTCAGGAGATTCCTATCCCGCGCCCACAGCCCCCAGGGTTTCCCCTTTAAAAAATTTGCCTCTGCCTTTCCCCCCCCCCCCCCCTGTAAAAGGGTTTTTAAATGGCCCCCCCCCGTACAACGTTTAGAAAAGGGCAAAAGGACACAGCCCTTTTAAAAAACTATTTGTTTTTGGTGGGGCCCCTTGGGAACATCCCATGGCCCCACAATCCCAAAAAACCCTTGGTTTAGAACCCCAATCCATTTGGGGCGCCCCCTAGAAAATTGAGTTTTTCCCCAGGGAAGCCTTCCCGCCCTGTAATTAATTATAAATTTTTTTTGGGCCGCCTGAAAAAAGGGTGCAAAATATCCCCCCCCCCTTAGGACCCCTTTAAAAAGTTAAAAGTAATATTTTTTTGGTTCCTGGAAAACAGAAGAAGTAAAAACTCCCCCCCTTTTTTTTACCCACCGTTTTTTTGTTCCACAAGTGGGGGTTTTTCCCCCCCCCCCTAGTAGTCAATTAAAAGAAAAGAAAGGCAGTTTTATTTAAAAAATACAATTTTTTGAAAATTTAAAAACACATTTGTTTCTCCTCACAACTAATCTTTTTTATTAAAAAAGTTGTTTAAAAATAAAAAAAAAAACCGGGGTTTTTTTTGTTTTGATATTTTTTTTTTTTTTTTATAAGGAAGGATTTTACCCTATCTTTGATTATGTTGTTGTTTTTTTTTTGTTTTAGGTTAATTTAGACGCTTTTTAAATAAAAAATCAGTTTCCCCTTGGGTTTTAAACGCGTAGGTCAAATGTTTGTGTTGTGTTTTATTTAAAAATTTTTAAAAAAAAAAAAAAATGGGGTTTTTTTTTTTTTTTTAACATGTTTTTTTTTTTTTTTTTTTTTTTTTTTTTTGCAGATTAGTTTAAATTTCTATACTTTATTTTAAGGTAATATAGTCTCAAGACGAAAAAAAAAAAAATGTTGGAGGTTTTTTTCCAAGAATAATTAAAGTGTTTTTGTTTTTTTCCTTTTAGGGCCAATAATGGTGAGCACCACATGCCTTTTTATCCTAAGGCAAACTTTTTCGGAACAAAACAAAAGGGGTCCCCCCAAAGAGGGGGGCAACAACAAGGGGGCCTAAAAAAAAAAAAAACCTTTTTGGTGTGCAGTTGATATTTTGCCCAAGGGTTCCCACCCCCCTTTAGGGTCTACCAGAGTGAGTTTTTTCCCAGGGCCAGCAGTGGGACTTTACAGGGAGCCCCCCCCCTTTGTCCCCAAAAAAATCCCTCCCCCCCTCTCCCCCGCCCAATTGAATTTAAAGAAAATAGGGAAAAAAAACAAACATAACTTGATAATAACTAATTGATTAAAAAACAGATTTTTTTCCCCTATTTTTTTCTGTTTTTTGATAAGTTGTTTTAATTTTCCCTGAAAAAGTTTATCCAATAGTTTAATGTTTTTGGTTAAAAGTTCCTAAAAATAAATCCTTTGGAATATGAAAAGCGGGCCCCCCCCCCTTCCCTCTTCGTTATTAGTAAATTGAACGCGCAAGCTAAGCTTTTTTTTTTTTTTTTAAATAACTCAAAAACTCTAAATTCCTCATAGGGATGAGCCAACACCCCTGTTTTTTTTTTTTTTCTTTCCTAAAAAAAAAATGCTGGTTTTCTGTTTCCCTCCCAGCCAAAAAAGGAAACCTGTTTCAAGAAGAAAATGGCCTTTTTGGTGGGGGTTTTTTTTTTTGGAAAAGAAACACAATTTGTTTTTTTTATGCCCTGCCCCCTCCCCGTCCCCCTGCGTTCTTATTGGAACATTGTTGTTTTGGGTCCAGGTTTTTCCCACCATTTAAAGAAGCATTGGTTTTTTTTTGCCCCCCCCCCTTCCCCAGTGGTTTAAGATATTTTTCCCCCCAAACCCACCCAAAATGGGCAAAAGTTTGGATTGTGTTTCCCCCCCCCCCCAATTTTTTTGTTTTTTTTTTTTTTTTTTTTTTATTTTAGTTTTTTAAATAAATATTTATTATTTGAAAGTCAAAAACACAACAAACAACTTTGTTTTATTGGGACCCCCGTGTTTGTTTGGGGCGTTTACAAAAATAAGTTAAACACAAAAAAATGAAAAAAAGGGGAAAAAAAAAAAAAAAAACACAAGTTTTTTTTTTTTTTTTTTTGTGCTATTTAAAAATAAAACTTCAAAAAATGTGTTTTTTTTGCCCCACTTTAATTCCCCAACTGTTTTTGTTTTAGTTGAAAACTAAGGCTTTTTTTGGTTTCCCCTTTTATTTTTTTCCCCCCTTTTAATTTTCCCCAAGGGCCCCCCAGCTGCTGTTCCCAAAAGGCCCGCGCCGTCTTCGGTTCATAGTAACCAGCCCATTGTTGCTGACCAAATGGGGGGGTTTTAAAATGGTCCCTTTGTCCCGCCCGGCCCCCCCCCCCCTCCCACAATGTTTGTCCCATCCCGCTCCTGGTCCATCCCTGTCCCTAATGGGAAAGAAAGTGGGAAACTTGGAAAATCTTTTATTAAAGGGTTTTTTCCCCCCCCCCCTAGAAAAATTTTTTTTTTTTTTTTTTTTTTTTGTTTTGTTGTTTTTTCTTTTCCTTCCAAACCAGCCGCTTTTGGTTTTGTTGTTGAACCCTTGGGGGTAAAGAGAATTGCCCAAGATAGGAAAAAAAGGGCGCGCCCCGTTGTTATCTTGGGCCGAGACGCTCAAGCCCCTTAGCCCCCTATGCTTTTATTGTTTTATTTCTGGTTCCCCCCCCCCTTTGTTTTTTCCCCCCCCCCCCAAAAAAAAAAAAAGTACTTTTTTTTTTTTTTTTTGTTATTTTTTTTATATGGGAGAACAAGAACCTTCCCCTTGGAAAAAAACGCCCCCCAGCCAAAGGGGGCACTGGGAAACTCCACCCCTGGAAATGGGAATAATTAGGCCCCCACCTGAGTCCCCCCACGTTCAATCAGTGTACCACAAGAGAAAATCCCCCCTGGCCCCTGGGCTTCTTGGCCCTTTCCCCCAAAGTTAGTGGTTTTTTTTTTTTTTTTATTTCATGATTTTGGGAAAAATTAAAGAAAACATGCCCCCCAAACCAAAACACACCTTGTGGGGGCCGCTTTGGTATTGAGTCCCGGTTCCCCCCGTCGCCCTTTAGAAAATTTTTCTACCCCTCCCCGCCTTTTTTTTTTTTTTTTAGTATAAAAATAAAAGGAAAAAAATTTTAATTACAAAAAAAAATCACAAAAAAAAAAAAAAAAGGAAAAAAAGGAAAAAATTGTGGGTTTGCCGGGGCCAAAGAAACCCAAACTGGAGTGGAAAATTTCGACCTGAAAAAATGCCTTAAACAAGAGCTTGTTCTAGGGCCCCTGAGAGAGGGCCAAAAACCCTGGAACAAAAGAAAAAAGGGGGGGCCCCCTGCCCCCCCCCCAAAAAAAAAAAAAATTTACCTTTTTTTTTTTTTTGTTGTTTTTTGTTTTTTCCCCCCCCTTGAATTAAGAAGCCATGAGACCCCCATTTCAAAAAAAGAAACTTTCTTTCCCAGCCCCAGCCGTTTTATCGCCCCCGTTTTTTTTTTTAACTGATATATTTTTTTGTCTTCCCCCCCTCCACCTGTTTGCTTGTTTTTTTTTTATTTTTTAAAATTCCTTTATTTTTACTGTAAATTTAAAATACAATAGGGGCATTCAAAGGTTTTTCCACCCCCCTTTTTTTTTTTTTTTTTTGGAAACGGAAAAGAATGAAGTTTGAAACAAATTTAATAAAAATTAGCCCTTTAAATTTTTTTTTTTGGTCCTTTTTTTAATTTTTTTAGAAAATAGCTTATATTACCCAAAAGTCCCCAAATAATCCATATGTTTTTGGATTTTAAACCCTTCCAAAAACAAAAAGTTTTTTTTGGTTGTAAAATTAAATTGCTTAACCCAATAATTTTTGTCCCCCCTTATGTTTTGTTTGTTAATCAATAAAAGCATTGCAAAAAGATATAAGTAAAAAACCTTTGGCGTATTGAAATATTTGTACCTTTGGTTTTTGTTTTTTAAAACAAATTTTTTTTTTTTTTAAAAGAATTAGAATTTTTATTTTTTTTATAGTTATAAACATTAAAAATGGGTGGCTTTTGGGGTTTGTCCCGTGTGTTTTTTTTTGTTTTATGGGGTTTGAAAAAATGGTTGCCCGTTATTGGTGCGTGAGGGCCCCGTTTTACCCCCTATACCCCAACTGGGGAAGGCCCCCCCGAGCTTGAGGGGGGGGGTTCTCACCCCCAAGACAGCGCCCAAGGAAAAAAAAGGTTGTTTTGGATTTCCCCTAGAAGGCCCCTTTGGGAAAAAGTGTTGCACTATGTTTTTGTTTTGGAGAAACACCCTATAGGAGGAAAAAGACTGGGGGGATTTTATTTTTTATTTTTATTTTTTTTATTGTTCTAAAGACACCTTGAAACTCCATGTTGTGGGGTTGCCCCCCTCCCCATGGACAGAGGAGGAAAGTTATGAAAAAAAGTTTTTAACGCACTGTGTGTGCCCTCAAGCTTTGTGCCCCCACCCCCCCCCCTTTCTTCCCCCAGCCCCCACCCCAAAAACAAAGAAAACCCCCTTTAAGTTATTAAGAAAACAAATTTTTCACCCCCCCCCTTTCCCATTTTTTTTTTTTTTTTTTTTTTTTTTTTGTTTTTTTGTTTTTTTTCCCCCTGGGTTTTAATTTAGTCTTATGGGTAAACTTTGGGGTTTTTTTTGATTATAAAACACCATGGAAAGTTTGTTGGACAAAAGGCCTTTTTTTGTTTCAAAAAAAAAAAGCCGCCTTGTTTGTTTCCAAGCCCCATTTCTAATTTGATTGTATCTGCCTAAAAAACAAACCTTTAAAAATTCTAAAAAACTGTATTCATTCCTTCAGCTTTTGAAAAAATTCTAAAAAGCGCAACCCCAAAGAAAAAACAATGGAAAAGAATTGGAGGAAAAAACAAGCCAATTTTAAAAACAAATACTTATACACCTGGCGGCGAATTTCCCCCCCTGGAATGAAGAAAGCAATCCCCCTTGTTTGTTGGGTTCCCCTGCCCCTTTAGAGGAAACAAGTGGGGTTTTATTTTGTTTTTTTTTTTGAGTTTTTTTTTTCCCCTTTTTTTTTTTTTTTTTAAAAGCCATTTTTCTTCCTTTTTTGGGGATGGTTTCCCGTTTTCTTTATTAGGGTGGGTGTGTTTTTTTTTGAAAATTGGTCCCCTAAACAATTGGGGTGCATACAATTAAACGCAGAAATATTTTGTGTTTAATAAATTTGTTTGGGTTCTTTTGGTTTGTTTTTTTTTCATTAAATTGTGCCCAAAAAACAAAACAAATTTTTTTTTTAAGAAAATTCGTATCCTCCAGCCCCTGCTTTTTCTATTTTTTTTTTTTTTTTTTTTTTTTTTTTTTTTTTTTTTTTTTTTTTTTTTTTCTTTTTTCCTTGTTTTTTTGCCTTGGTTTTTTTTTTTGTTTTTTCATAAATTTCCAATGAACCCGCCCTTGTTGGGTTTTTCCCCACTGCCCTGATTTATGTTTAATTTTTTGAATTTTTGCTACTATTGTGGTTTTTTTTGTTGTTTTTTATTTTTTGGTTTTTTTTTTTTTTTTTTTTTTTGTTTTCGTTTTTTTTTGTTTCTTTTTTCTATTTTTTTTTTATTTTCGTGTTTTTTATATGTTATTTTTGTTTTTTTTTTCTTTTTTGTTTTTTTTCTTTTTTTCTTTTGTTTTCTCAGTTTTTTTTTTCCTTTTTGCTTTCTTCCGGGGCCAGCAGTTTATGTGCAAACACAATAAAAATGAGGGTGTCACTCCACACAAAATGGCCCGCTTTTTTTGTTTCAAAAAATTGTTTGGGGAGAATAAAATCCCCTGAAAAAAGCCCAAGCAAAAAACGAGAGTCCCTTTCCTTTTTCTAATTTTTTTGCCCAATAAGAATTTTGTTTGGTATTCTGCCTGTGGGGAAAAAAAAGAGAAATATTCCATGCGAAATAAATTTTTTTTAAAGTTAAAAATAAAAATGCCGCAAAGTTCCAAACTTCCCCCTACAAAATAAAAATTAAGAAGCCACAATTGGGCCCCGCTTGGAATTGGGGAAAGAGAAGAATGGCCTAACATTGGGTCCCAAGGCAGAAAAGACCCCCCCCCCTGAAAGGAAGGCCCCACGTTTGAAAAAATTCTGAGTGTTTTAAGAAAAGTGTGTTATGCCCAAAGCTATAGTTTTAGCTAGTTTGGAATTGTATTAGCCAGAAAAAAAAAAAAATAATCCAGAAAAAAGAAGGTTTTGTTTTAACCCTGTGTTCAAAGCATGGTTGGTAAGCCGAAGGGTCCGGCAAAAAATAAGACAAATTGAAAGGGTTTTCCACCTTTGAAGGAAAAAAAAAATCAACAAAAAAAAAAAAAAAAAAAAAAAAAAAAAAAAGTTTCAAAAAAAGAAAGAACAAAACAAGAAAAAAAAATTTTTTTTTTTTTTTTTTTTTTTTTTGTTTGTTTTCAGTTTTTGTGGGGTTCCCCCCCCCCCCCCACCATTTTTAAATTTTAATTTTTTTTTTTTTTTTTTTTTTTTTTTTTTTTAGGAAAAGACTTTTTTTTTAAAAAAGAGCCAAAGAGCACCATGGAATCCAGGTTTTTAATTGTTATTTGGGGGCCAAACAAACGGCCTTTATTGTAAATCCTTAAAGCGAAATTGGGAAAAAAGTCCGCAGAGGGCCAGGCATAAAGCTTTCTTGGGTTTTAGAATCCATTCTTTTCTAGCCCCCCAGGTTGTTTTTTTTTTGGTGGTTTATGCGCCCCCCCAAAAATCTGTAAGGTTTGGGGGCTAATAGTTGTTACTTTTTTGTTCCATTTCCAACAAATCCAACACCACCCCAAAAACAATAAAAATTTACAATTTTAATAATAAAAGATTAAAAACCAAACAAACCAATTTAACAAAAGAACAAAAAAAAGGAAAAAATAAAGAAGAGAAAGTTGGGCCCCCTATGTGGGGGGGACAAGAAAGTTTTGAAAGAACAAGAAAAAAAAAAAGTTAAAGATAGAGAGCCCCTTGAAAGGGGGGAAAAATGTATTTGTCCAGAGACGGAAGCTGAAGAGCCCCCCACCCCCCACTTTGGGTTTTTTTTTTTAAGTTTGTTTTTTGTTTTAATTTATGTTTTGGAAATTTTGAGGGGAAATAGGGGACCTCCCGGCGTATGCCCCCCAAAAAGAAAATTGGGTTTTAAAGACCCATACAAGTTCCTTAAAAATTTTGTTTTTTTTATTAATTTTTTTTTTTTTTTTTTTTTTATTTATTTTTTATTTAAACAAACAAACAAACCCCTGTAGGGAAGAAATAAATGATGGGAAGCATTCGCCCAACTTAGGGGTTTTGTCCCCCCCCCCGCAATTGGGGACGCTCCAAAGAAAGAAACAAGAACATGGGGGGGCATGGGTCCCAAAAAAAATATGGGCCAAAGCTTTGGGAAACAAAAAAAATTTGGTGAAGTTTTGTGTTTACAAAGTTTGTTTTTTTTGGAAATCAAAAAACAGTTCAGAAAAATTAAAACTAGCCATGGAAAACCCTTCCCCAAAAAAAATGAGTGAAAATAAGAGGATATGGGTTCCAGATGCAAATCCGCAGGCCTAATGAGCAATATTTTGTTAAAGTTTTGTTTTCTGGGTGCCCCAAAGGATAGGCCCAGGAAAAAAGGAAAAAACCAGAAAAAAAAGAAAAAATATTGTTAAAAGATAGTCTTTCTATGTTGCATATGCATATATATTATAAAAAGATAAAAAGATTAAAAAAAAAAAAAAGTTTGGGGGGGGGGGGGGCTTTTTTTTGTTTTTTTTTTTTTTGGGGGGGCCTGGGGCAATTTGTTCCAGGGGGTTGTTTTTTGCTTTTACTAAATTGAAGGGGGTGTAAATGTGAGAAAAGTTTTGCTACAAACCAGAAAATGAAGGGCCTCAGGAGGAAAGGTTTTTTGTTTTTTTTTTTTTTATCGAAAAGAGCAAGTTTTTTTTGGAAAAAGACCAAACCAAAACCAAAGATCTTTTTTTTTTTGTTTTAAGGGTTTTTTTTTTTTTTTTTTTTTTTTTTTTAAAAAATTAAATTAAGAAGAAAGAAAAAATGAAAGAAATTAAGAACAACATAAAAATGCCCGGAGGTTTATAATACTTTGGAAGATCCTGTTTTATATTTCCCGTTTACCAGTTTTTTTTTTTGGTGGTACTTAACGCTAATAATAAATAAATGGTTCCACTTGTTTTTTATTTTTTGAATTTTGAAATATAGAATTGTAGGGACCCCAGCAAAAATCAAAAGTTGAACCTAAAACTCCAAAATCCAGCCCGCGGCGCACCATGGCTTTCACAAGATTGAAAAAAGAATATCTTTGGGAAGGTTTTTTTTTTTGGGGGGGTGGGGTGGGGACATGGGTCTAGATTTATTATAAAAAAATAAATAAAAAAACGAAAAGCCACAATTCCCAAGGGGAAAAAAAGCAATTTTTGGAAAACACCTTAAAAATCATTAATACAAAGGGACGTTGGTTTTTTTTTTTAAAAAAAAAAATAAAAAACGCCCAACCTCCCCCAAGAATCTTGAAGATCTTTGGGATCCACCAAAAAAAAGTATTAAATGTTTTATTGGAGATACCAAAATTTTTGGCCCCCGGCCGGGCCGTTAAGGAAGAGAAAGACCTTTTTTTTTTTAAAAAGAAAAAAACATTTTTTTTTTTTTTTTTTTGGGGAAGAAAAAAAAAAAGGCCCCCCCCCCCCCCTGGGTGGCCAAAAGAAAAAATTTTGCCATCCTATTTAAGAGAGTAAAATAAAAATTTTGCAAAGAACCCGCATTGTTTTTTTTTTTTTGTCCTTGTTCCAAATTTGGAGACTTGGGGGAAAAATTGAGGACCTTCCCCTTGACCATTTTGTTTCCCCCAAAAAAAATTGGGAACAAAAAAAATCACAACCCAAGGGGGAATAAACAAGCAAAATAATCCCATTAGAGCCAAAAAATGGAAAAAATTCCACCTAGGGGGGGTATCAAAAACTAAAATGGGTCCTTTTTTTGTTTCTTTTGGTAAGGAACTTTCCTTCTGTCTTTTCTATGAAGGCCTTTTATGCGCTAATGAAACCCCTGTCAACCCTGCCCTGGTTCCCCCACTTTCCAAAAAAGACTTTCACCCCTGCCAAATACTTATCCAAAAAAACACGTGGGGCCCCCCTTTTTTTTTTCTTTTTTCCTTATTTTTTTTTTTTTTTCCCCTTTGTTTTTGTTTTTTGTTTTTTTTTTATGTGTTTTATTTTAAAAGCAATTTTTCCCCCCCTTTTTTTAAAATTTTTTTTAAAAACAAAAAAAACCCCAACTGTTTTACTGCCCTCTGCTGGACAAATACAAGACAGTTTTTGTTTAAAAACAAAAAAAGGAAAATAGGAGCTTTTTTTTTTTTTTTGGAGCCATTTAATTTTTTATGGGGGCCTTCCATGACCTTTTTTAGACACGGTAAAATGAAAAAACCCTTTTTCCCCCTGGTGGGCCCTTGTTTCCCCCCCCCTTTTTTTACCCCCCCCCCCAAAAAAAAAAAAAAAAAAAAAAAAATTTTTAAAAAGTGTGGAAAGGGTTTTTATACCCACTGTTTTTCTTCCCTTTCCTTGAATCATTTTTTTGTTCAGCAACTGTTAAAAAATAATAAATGAATGTGTTGTTTTTGCCCCTTTTTTTTTGCCCTAAACAAACATTTTGAAAATTAGTGTTCCANAAAAATTAAAAAAAAAAAAAACAAACAAAAAAAAATGGCTAGGTTTATATGTGTATTAACCATTTTATTCTAATATTATCTTATCTAGTATAAAATTTATCAATATAGTTTTATTTATATTATATCATTTAAACTACAGAAAATCAAGGAGAGGAGAGAATGTCAGATGATGACTTTCCATCCCCTCTGAAAGAGACACGGCATGAATTTTGTTGCAGACAGCATATTTAATCATGTAATACAGAAGTATGACTTTCTCATTGTGCTTATTTAGAGACTAAATGTGATTCAAGATGTTGTTTGCATGGGGGTCAAGCTAACAAGATGTATTAATTACTTTTCTTGACAAAATAACTGATAGGGGATGAAGGGTTGCCTTTGGCACATGTTTGCTGGCTCAACCCACTTTGGAGGGAAAGGGCAGAGAAATGTGAAGCACTCGGTCACATGGCATCCACAGCCAGGAAGGGGAGAGTTGAATGCCGGTGATCAGTTTGCTTTCCTTCTCCTTGCTCTGTTCAGGACGGCAGCCCAGGAGCTGGTGTTTCCCACATTCCAGGTTTGTCTTTCCTGCTCAGTTAACCCTTTCTGAAAATACTCTCACAGACATCCCCACAGGTATATTTTCATGGTGATTCTAAATCCCGTCAAGTTGAGGCTGAAGATGAACTGTCACACAGGCCTGAGCTGGAATAGTCAGTATATTGGGAAGGTACTTAGAGATGACGAAAGACCAACATCAATGAGCAATGAGGGAGGGAGACATCCTGGGTAACCTGGGAAAGCTTATTCAAGCAGTTGAAGAGCCCTACGAACAGTCCTGAGGGAAGATTCTGGAAGACGGAGTTCTCTCCAAGGTAAAGCACTTTGGGTCATGCCCAGGAGTTCTAGACTTCTCCCAGATAGCTGCTCCTCAGAGTCCAGATTTGCTTTGAGAGCTACAATTATAGAAGTCATTTCCTAGAGGATGGAGAGATAGCTCAGCAGTTAAAAGCATTGGCTGCTCTTGCAGAGGACCTAGGTTCAATTCTCAGCACCAACATAGTGGCTAACAACTATCTGTAATGCCAGTTCTAGGGGATTTGACGCCCTCTTCTGACCTCTGCCACAATTGCATGATATGGATGTACTTACATGCAGGCAATACACCCATACACATAAAATAAAAATAATACAATATTTAAGATAAAGAAAGCATTTTATTAAAACATCAATAAGATATGTACATTGGCATATATTCATATGCATGGCCCTACATTTCCTTGGGTTCTATATTTGAAAATTTAACCTATCATGAATTAAGAATATTAGAAAAACATTTTGTCACAAGAATCCTTGTATTTTTTTCTTGCCATCTTGCCATTAGCTTCTAAATATGAATGCAATATAACACCTATTTGCATAGCACCCTCACTGAGTTTGATGTTTGACTTTATTGAGAAATGACTTAAAGTATATGGAGGATATTTATAAGTTTGTGAAGTATATGGAAAGATGTTTATAAGTCCTATGCAAGCACTGCATCATTATGTATGAGAAACTTGAGACTGCTCTGATTTGGGTACCCTCAGGGGATCCTGAAACCATGCCTTCATGGATACCAAGGAATGACTATGTCTTCCATTGGATCTGTTTCTCTTGAATTAACAAAAGCCATTTAAAAAGCAGTTACTCAAGGCCAGGCGTGATGGCACAATGCTTTTAATTCCAGCTCTCAGGAGGCAGAGGCAGGCAGATCTCTGTGAGACTGAGATAAAGTATCATCTTCATGGGAAGTTCCACACCATCTGGGTTCATAAAGAGATCTTTTCTCAAAAGACTAAATAAATAAATAAATAAATAAATAAATAAATAAATAAATAAATGCAGTTATCTTTGTATCAGATAATGCTACAGTCTCTATTAGACATACCACTGATACAGCACCTCTTTGTCAGATTGTTCCGGGGCAGGATCCTAGAAACAGAGCTGTGAGGGAAGTGACATGAAGAGAGGAAAGAATGAAGTGGCATCGCAGCCCCTTAGAATGAAGAGGGATGTTTGGGCTCTGTATCACAGAGTAGCACTTGTCTGATTAAAGAAAGGACGATCGGGCATGCGGAAGTCCTGGACTCTGTTCAGAAGAATGGAGAAGACAAAATTAATGGTAGTAAGAGGAACCAACCCTGGCTCTAAGTCCAAAGAAGAACTGTGTTCTGTGGTTATGGGTGGAGCCTCTGGTGCATGTCATAGGGCATGGCTGTGAATGTGGCCTTGCTTGCTTCTTGCTTGTATCTTTTCCTTCTCCTACCACACTTTTTCTCATTATTGTTATTGTTATCATCAATAGCTATCATCTTTTAAATCTCAACAGGGTTATCAACTAAGGTTTAAAGAGTTTTTGCATTTTATCCATCCAGTGTACTCAAGTATCTTGGAAGTATGCCATGTTCCTCTTGGGGTGAGAATACAAATAAATTGCCCAAAGCAATGGGGTAAGTCAATAGATTGTGAACATCTGTCAGGGATACAGCTAGAGAGCTTACCCTGCTTTCTTTCTTTGGAATACTTGGGGTCTCACCATTGGATTATCCACCAGTCCAAAAGCAAGTAGTTTCCATGGAGGCACACAGAGGACAATTCCAGCCAATGAAGCAGCAGTCAACAAAGAGATTGATAATAGTGCTGTCATTCTGAGTGTCCAGCCTGCAGGAGGCCAGGATGCATATCTGTTTGTTCCTAATCATTTTTCCTCCACCAAAGAGAGTCTATTTTCACACAAATTTCCTTTCATGAATTCAGGTTTATTTGATAAAATAAAAACTGATAGTAACCTACAGTTAGCTTTGTTCAATAAGGAGGAAACATGGAAGATGACTTCGTGAACATGGTGAAGCTTGAGACGTGTCTTTAGGAGACTGTGGAAGTGAGAGGCACGTCTGGCTATCATCACCTGAGGAGTCGGTCTATCCAAAGTTTCCTCCAGCTACGAAATAGATTTATAGATTCCCAGTCTTTCTATCCAGAGAAATTTATAGGTTTATATCATTTTCTGAGGAACTTGAATGAGGAAATTGTGCTAAATAGATGCTGTGGCCCACATGTTAGTATTAAGCAGATTAGAAGTATCTTGCAGCATTAAACATCTGTTTTATTTTTCCAATAGGCTTTTCTGGCCTATATTAAAAATAACTTCTAGGAGCTGGAGAGATGGCTCAGTGGTTAAGAGCACTGGCTGTTCTTGCAGACCATCTAGGTTTGTTTCTCAGTACACGCAGGGTCATTCACAGTGGTCTGTAAGTTCAGTTCCAGGAGATACAACACCCCCTTCTAGCCTCTGTGGGCATTGCATGCACATGGTATACATACATACATGCAAGCAAACACTCAGACACATACAATAAAGATGAATAAATCTTAAGAATAATTTATAAGACACTGTTCTTGTAGTGGTGTATCCAGTAATGAAGGGGTCTTAGAAAACTTCTCTGAATCCTCATTTATTTCAGTGAGACGAAGTATTTTATCAGAGTCCAGGCTTAGAATTTCATACTTATATATTCATCTCTCTCTTCTTTTTTTTTCAATCTGGACTATGTGTTAATTAATTTCCTTAGTTGGAAAATTGCTGCCAGACTTTGCCCCATTTAAAAATGTTTTTCTCCATTGACTAGGCATGGAAATAGACAAACTGTCAGCACTTTAGCCACTGAAATTTCCAAATCATTTCCAATCATTGAGAAATCATATGTTCTCCTATATTTTAGTAGTACTTTTCCCTACTCTTAACAGAGATTTTTAGGAATTGATTTAGACAAGGAAAACAATGCTCAAATCTGTTCCAAATATGTACTTGCTATTAATGTAAACAAAAACTTTGAGTAATTTGATTTGACCTAAAAATGTAAATTTTGACTTAGTTCTTCAAGACACCATGCTTTTTAGAAATAATATGTTTTTTTTAATTAGTTTTTATTGATGCTTTGTGCATTTCATACATTTTTTTCAATTCAGTTCAGGCTTATTTCCCTTTCCCTCCCCCCCCACCCCCACCCCATCCCAGATCATGCATTCTGCCATAACT
Source organism: Rhizomys pruinosus (assembly GCA_009823505.1). Classification (NCBI taxonomy): domain Eukaryota; kingdom Metazoa; phylum Chordata; class Mammalia; order Rodentia; family Spalacidae; genus Rhizomys; species Rhizomys pruinosus. Next base: position 838,729 of record VZQC01013000.1, on the reverse strand, counting down.
GTCCTGCATCTTTCTCTCAGTTTTTTTTTTTCATTTTTAGCTATAAGTGATAATCCATGAGTACAAGCATTCTTCATGCAAAACCTATCTGCAGGCTGTTGTGCCCAAACACCTACAGCCCCACCATCCAGTGGGGGGTGACAGGTTGTTTGTTCAATCAAGTTGATCAAATGAGTGTCCAGACTACATTGCTGTAGTTTCACCATTCACCCCAATCGCAGCCCTTACATTCTACCACGCCCCCTCTTCCGCAGGTTGTTCCCTAGGCTTAGAAAAGGGGCACAGGTGGATGAGAGGTAAAACAGTCCACTCTCTCTGGAGCTGTTGACTTGGACTCTGGTCAATTCTGGCTGTTTTCTTTCATGGGCTGACAGTTTGTCCAGGAATAACCTTTCGATCCTACTAATGAAGAACAAGCAATTAGATATATAGGTATTTAAGCAGCACTAATAGTTATGGTAGGTTACTTTAGCATAGACACATGTTTGGATATGTTAATCCATGAATTACAATTTTCCCCCCTGTTAAATATGACAGGGTCTTACTGTGGCTTATAACATCTCCTAACCTGTAGAGGATGTAAGCTTGTGGCATCAGCCATGGGTTATTTCTCCAAGGGGAGAGCCAATAGCCAATTAGATTTGGGATATACAGGCACATGGCTGCCTCTGCTGCACAGTATTTCCAGGCAGGTGAGGTGTAGCTGGTGCTGACGGTGGAGTCTTGCTTGACTCAGGGAGACCCATATTTGCTTTATTGGTTTAGTGGCCTTTGGTAACACTCTCTGGCATTCCAGAGGCCATCTGTACACTTGCATGTGTGGTCTCAATACATCCCTCCCATGTTAACGTCAGGTCTTCGGCAGCAGGGTCTTATTGCCTCTCCTCCTGTAGGTATCCCAACTTAGAGGCAAGGAGCCCTTACCTTTTGTGGGGCCTTGGATCCCCTGGCCAACATCCACCTGGTAGAACAATCCATTGCTGATGTCAGAGCTCCTGTATTAATATATTTTGCCTGAGTGCATAGCCCTAGGACTTTAGTATTATATTTGGTTCTGAACAGAGAGTAATCCCTTCCACAGTTCCCATGTCTAGTAGTCAATTAAAGAAAGCAGTTTTACCGGTTTTATAAGAGATTACCTCTGATATGTTTTTAGAGATAATTAGACTTATATCAGTCTTGTACCAGTAGGTATGTTATCAAGAAAGAAACATGGGTTTTTTAATATCTATCCTTTGCAGATTATTAATGTCTACTTTAAGTATATAGTCATCAAAGCTAAAAATGTGAGTCAAGAATAATAAAGTTTCTAGGCATGGTGGCACATGCCTTTAATCCTAGCACTTAGGAGGCAGAGGCAAGGGCATCTTTGTGAGTTCAAGGTCAGCCTGGTCTACAGAGTGAGTTCCAGGCCAGCTGGGGCTACAGGGAGACCCTGTCTCAAAATCTCCCCCCCCAAATAGTTAGAATAGGACAAACATAACTATATAACTATGATAAAACAGATTTCTATTTTTATGATATTGTAATTCTAAAGTTATCATAGTATGTGTAGTTCCTAAAAATAAAATCTTGAATTATGAATAGCTGCCTCTCTTTATTTGACCAGCAAGCTAGCTTTTTACTCTATTCTCCTAGGGATGATCAAACTTTTCTTCTAAAAAATCTGTCTCCAGCAGAACTTCAATAAGATGCTCTGTGTTTTGAGACAACATTTGTTTATGCCCCTGCTCCCTCTCTTATGGAACATTGTTGGTCAGGTCACTAAGCATGTCTCTAGTTTAGATTTCCCACCCAAAATGTGGCAGTGATGTTTCCCATTTTAATGGCTAGTTATGGTAATAAATAATATATTGAATGCAAAAACACTTTATGACCTGTGGTATAGTAAACACATGACCTGTGGTAAACACAAGTTGCTTAATAATCATGTTTGCACTATCACTGTTTAGTGAACTAGCTTTCTTTAAAATGTCAAGCTGCTTCAAGCTCTTCTAACCAGCTGCTACCATGGTATGTCCTGCTCCACATTCCATTCTCTGTCCTCTGTCCTATGGAAGAAGTGGAACTGGAAATCTTATGGTCCCTAGAAAAGCCCCGTCTTTCTTCCAAACCAGCTGTGTGACCTTGTAGAGAATGCCAAGCCGTTTCGAGACTCAAGCTCCCTATTCTTTCTTTCTTTTCATTTTAGTCTTTTTGAGACAGGATCTCCCTGAAGCCCCCAGCAGGGCTGGAACTCACCGTATGAATTAGGCTAGTCTCAATCTCACAGAGATCTGCCTGTCTCTGCCTCCCAAGTTTTGGAATTAAAGACATGCACCACCACACCTGGCCTTTAGTCTCCCTCTTTATAAAATAAAAGGATAATCCTAAATCCAGTTTGCAGGAGGATGTGCAGACCAACTGGAGTGATCTGATGCTTACAGAGCTTCTAGGGCTGAGAGGCACCTGGAACAGAGGCTGCTCTGACTTACTTTCCCCGGATAGAACCACTGAACCATTTCAAAGAACTTCCGCTTTCCTTTTACTTGATATTTCTCCCACTGCTTTATTCTTATTTACTGTATTTAAAATACAAGGCATCAAGTCTTTTGACTAAAGATGAAGTTGACAATATAAATTGCTTATTTTGTCATTTATTTTAGATACTTAGTCAAAAGTCAATAATCATTTGATTACCTTCAAAAACAAAGTTGTAATTAATGCTTAACATAATTTCTTATTTTTAATCAAAGCAATGCAATATAGTAGAAACTTGGCTATTTAATTGTTAACCTTGTTTAAATTTTTTAAAAGATAGATTTTATTTTTAATTATACATATGTGCTTGTGTCCGTGTGGGTGTATGTGCGTGTGAGTGCTGTTACCCTGGGAGGCTGGAGGGGTCAGACAGCAGAAGGTGGATTCCTAGAGCTGGAGTTGCATATGTTTGTGAGACACCTGACCTGGGTTCTAAGACTTGAACTCTGTCCTCTGAGAGAGGAGTATGGAGTTTTAACTTCTCAGCTGTCTCTCCAGCCCACAAGACTTATTTAAACAAATTCTTCCATTTGTTCTAGATGAAGTTTCTGGGTTATTAGTCTATGTACTGTTTAGTACACATGAGTTGTCGTCAAAGCTTTCAGCCATTCTATGTTATCCTAAACACTTAATTCAAAACTGTAATCTTAAGCTTGAAATTCTAAAGCAACCCAGACAAATGGAGATTGAGATAACAGCATTTAAACATACTGCGATCCTGAGCATCCCTGTGTCCTGCTTAGAGGACAAGTGTTTTTGAGTTTCTTCTTTGGATTTTCTCTATTAGGGTGGTGTTTTGAAATGTCTTAACATGGTGCATAACAATTACCAAATATTTAATAAATGTGTTTCTATTATTGTTGCCAAACACATTTTTAAAAAATCTCCTCCCTCTTGTTCTTTTTCTTTCTCTCTTCATTTCTTTCTTTTCATAATTCCATGACCCCTTTGTATTCTCTGTGTATTTGATTTCTTAACTATTGTTTTTGGTTTTTCCATTTCTCGGGCCATCAGTTATTCACTACATGTCTCACACATGGCTTTCATTGTGATAATCCCTGACAAGCAAAAACAGAGTCTTCTCTAATTTTGCATAGATTGTATTCTGCTGGAAAAGAAAGATATTCATCAAATAATTGTGTAAGTATATGCAGTCACTCCTACAATAAAAATTAGAGCACATGCTCTGGAATGGGGAAGAGAAATGCTAACATTGTCCCAGCAGAAGACTAGAAGGAGGCCACTTGATCTGAGTGTTAAAGGGTCAGCTATAGTTAGCTAGGTGAATGTGCAGGAAAAAATAGATCCAGAAGAAAGAGGGTACCTTCAACATTGTGGTAGCGAAGGTCACATAGACATGAGGTCCTGAGAAAGGAGCTAGTATCGCAAAGGTCAAAGAAGAACACAGAAAAAGCTTCTGGTGGTGATGGAACTGTCCATTATTTCTTTCTATAAGTACCACAGGAGACTTAAAGAGCAGAGCAACATGGAATCAGGTATGGTGGCACACGCCTTTAATCTTAGCACTTGGGAAGCAGAGGCAGGCAGAGCTCTGTGAGATCTCTCTAGCAAGTTCCAAACTAGTTGGGGCTATAGTTTGTCTCCAACAAACAAACAAACAAACATAAATTAATTAATAATAAATAAAACAACAATTACAACAAAAAAAGATAAAAGAAGAGAAAGTTCCTATTGACAGAGTGAAAGAAGTAAATAAAGATAGATAGCTGATAAGGGATTCAAGAAGAGAGAAGGCTTGTTTTAAGTTTTGAGATTTGAGGATGGACTCGGCTGCAGAGATGTAGACATCAGTCTTAATTGTATTAAGCAAAAAAATTGATGATATTGTTAAACCCTGTAGGGAAGATATGATGAAGGCTCGCCACTGTTGTCCCATGGGACTCAGAGACAGATGGGCTTGGTCCCAAATGCAGCTGAACAAATGTGAAGTTACAAAGTTGGGATCAAACAGTCAGAAATTACTAAGAGGAAACCTCATGAGTGATAGAGATTATGGTCAATCCAACCTAACAAATTTTTGGCAAAGATAAGCCAGAAGGACCAGATATTACCTGAGATCCAGTGTAATCAGATATCCAGAGGTGGGGGGGGGGCTTTGGCTGGGCAGATTTGTCAGGGTGCTTACTAATGAAGGAGTTAATGAGAAAGTGCACAGATGAGCCTCAGAGAAGGTTCAGAGCAAGTTTGACCAAACCAAGAATCTTTGTTAGGTAGGAAAAATATCAGTCCTGAATTTAAGAAGAAGGAAATGATAATAGAACAACATATGCGGAGGTAATACTTGATCTTTATATTCAGTTGTGTATAACTATAATAAATAATGTCCACTGTTATTGATATTAGATGTACACCCAACATCAAAGTTACCTAACTCATCCAGCGCACCATGCTCATGAGAAACTTGAAGGTTTGGGGTGGAACAAAACAGACATTAAAATATACACCACATTCAAGGAGCATATTGAACTTTAAAAAATCATATACACGTTAAAATACCCCCATCTTGAATGATCTCACAAAGTATAATGTTATTGAGATACAATGCCGTTAGGAAAGAAAGACTTTAAAAACATTGATTTAGAATGCCAAGGAGGCCTGTGGCAGAAATTCATCTTAGAGAGTATAAATCTGCAACCATTTTTGCCTTCAATGAAGACCTGGAAATTGAGACTCTGGCATTCAAAAATTGGGACATAGGTGAATAAACAGCAATATCATTAGCATGATCCCTAGGTAGCACTAAATGGTCTATTTGTATCTGGTTAATGAACTCTTCTAGAGCTTTAGCTAGAACCCTGCTGTCTTCAAAAGACTTCTCAATCTCACAAGACCGTGCTTTTTCTTTCACAAAGCCCTTTTATTTACCAGTCTTTATACACTGCAGGAGAAAGCATGTTTGGGAGGTATCCAGTACTGACAAGTAAAGGAAATGCTTTGCATTAATTTATGGCCCAAACCTTTAACAAGTATGGACATTTCTGGTGGCCTTGTTTTCTTCTTATGTACCTAGTGATAAGGTATATCACTTCTTCTCATCAGTGTGTCACAGCTATAAAATAATAATGATTTTCTACATTTGATGATGTCATTGACCTACAGCTGGAAGCTCTTGAGTATTGAGAGAGGTGCAGTGGTCAGTCTAATAAGGATGACCCTGGCTTGCAGAATTCTCTGGGGATGAGGTTTAGAACGTTATTTTAAAAAATTATTTATTCTTTATGTGTATGAATGTACTGTCTGCTGTGCACCTGTGTCATGCAATGCTGCAGAGGTCAGAAGAGGGCATCAGATTCCCCTGGAACTGGAGTTAAAGAAGGCTCTCAGCCTCCATGTAGGTGCTGGGGATTGAACCTGGGTCCTGTGCAAGAGCAGTTGGCACTGTCATTATATGGATTATTATATGGATCTCTTGTCATTCATATGGATAATGAACACTTATGAGCTCTCATTATATACTAAGTAAATGTTTCTCTGAGCCACAATTATGAGAGGCAAATGAAACAAAGCACATAACTACATACTCTCCAGTAATGTAAACTGTAATAACACAAGCAACTGGTTTTATCTGAACAGTTCACTCTGCTTTCTAGGTTGAAACAAAAGTACAAAATAGAAAAGGGAGCATGAGTTCCTTTATTCAAGGCTGTCTCACCTTTATGTCTGTCTTATGAAAAGAACAGGCTATCTTTCCTTTTTTTATTTTTTTAATATATATTTTGGACAAGATTATCAAATATAGACCTGTGTCCCCCATCCTATCCTCCCACCTCACCAGAGCATGTAATCTGCCAAACATGCTTTTCATCTCTTTCTCAGTCATTCTTGATATTCTCCATGTGGAAGTTGACTGTTTTGAGCAGAAGTTCACTGTTTCAGTCAGTTCTTTGATGCAGTCCTTTCTATTCTTGTTGTTGTTGTTGTTGTTGTTGTTTCCAATATGGATCACTCCCAACTGCTTAGACAAAAGCTCAAGGGGCCGTGCACAATAAATACTTACAACTAGATATTAGCACTACCATCCACAGATGAGGGATACTTCACTCAGCATGATGTCCTCTAGCTCCAGCCATTTTCCTGCAAAGCTCATGATGTCATCTTTCTTTACTGCTGCATAGAACTCCATTGTATAGATGTACCACATTTTCTCTATTCACTCATCAGGCATTTGGGTTGGTTCCTGCTCCTTGCTATTGTGAAGAGAGCTGAAATAAACATGGCCGTGGATGTATCTCTGTGGTTGGGTGAGTCCTGAGGGTACATGCCTAGGAGTGGTATGGCTGGGTTGGGTGGCAGGTTCATTCCAAGTCTTCCAAGGGTTCTCCACACTGCTTTCCATAGTGTCTGTACAAGTTTACATTCCCACCAGCAGTGGATGAGTGTTCCCCTTTCCCCACAACCTCTCCAGCACTTGGTATCATTTGTTTTCTTGATCCTAGCCAGTCTTATTGGAGTAAGATGATATCTTAAAGTGGTTTTCATTTGCATTTCCTTAATGATTAGTGATGTTGAGCAGTTCTTGAGGTGTTTCTCAGACATCTCTAATTCCTCGCTTGTGAAGTCTCTGTTCAGTTCTTTGCTCCATCTATTGAGCGGGTCGTTTGTTTTCTTTTTTCTTTGTTTTTTGAGTAGTTTATATATTCTGGAAATCAATGCTTTGTCAGATGTATCTGCAGTGAAGGTTTCCTCCCACTCTGTGGGATTTCTCTTCACTTCCTTGATTGTTTCTTTTGATGTACAGAAGCTTTTGAGTTTGATGAGGTCCCATTTGTCAATTGTCGACCTTAATTCTTGTGCAGCTGCTGTCTGATTTAGGAAGTCTTTTCCTACGCCTATGTCTTGTAGTCTGCTGCCAACTTTTTCTTCTATCACCTTCAGAGTTTGGGGTTTCACGTTGAGGTCTTTAATCCATCTGGAGTTGACTTTTGTACAGGGTGAGAGGTAGGGGTTTAATTTCATTCTTCTACAAGTGGTGATCCAGTTTTGCCAACACCACTTGCTGAAGATGCTGTCTTTTCTCCATTGTGGTTTCTTGGCCCCCTTGTCAAATATGAGATGGCTGAAATTGTATGTGCTCAGATTTGGATCTTCGGTTTTGTTCCATTGGTCAACAGGTCTGTTTTTGTGCCAGTACCAGGCTGTTTTTATGACTATAGCCCTGTAGTATAGTTTAAAATCTGGTATAGAGATCCCTCCTGTGTAGCTCTTTTCACTCAGGATTGATTTGGCTATTCGGGGTCTTTTGTTTTTCCAAATGAATTTAAGAACTTTTGTTTCCAAGCCTGTGAAGAAACTCTTGGGGATTTTGATTGGGATTGCATTAAATCTATACAAGAGTTTTGGTAAAATGGACATTTTTACAATGTTAATTTTCCCAATCCATGAGCATGGGAGGTTTTTCCATCTTCTGAGGTCTTCTTCAATTTCTTTCTTTAAGGGTTTAAAATTTTTGTTGTAGAGGTCTTTGGTGTCTTTGGTTAGGTTTGTTCCTAGGTATCTTATTGTTTTTGAGGCTATTGTGAGTGGGAAGGTCTCTTTGAATTCTTTCTCCAGTTGCTTGTTCTTGGTGTAAAGAAAGGCCATTGATTTTCTAAGGTTAATTTTGTATCCTGCCACTTTGCTGAAGCTGTTAATCGTTTCTAGGAGTTTTCTGGTGGAGTTTTTTGCATCCCTTAAGTAAACAATCATATCATCAGCAAATAGGGATAGTTTGACTTCCTCTTTTCCAATTAGTACTCCTTTAATATCCTTTTCTTGCCTTATTGCTCTAGCAAGTGTTTCAAGCACTATATTGAAGAGGAGTGGTGATAGGGGGCAGCCTTGCCGAGTTCCTACCTTTAAAGGGAATGTTTCTGTCATTTCCCCATTTAGGATGATATTGGCTGTGGGTTTCCTGTATATGGCTTTGATTACATTGAGGAATGATCCCTCCAATCCAATTCCTTCTAGGACTTTAAGCATGAAGGGATGCTGGATTTTGTCAAAGGCTTTTTCAGCATCAATTGAGATGATGGTGTGGTTTTTGTCTTTGATTCCGTTTATGTGTTTGATGATGTTTATTGATTTTCGTATGTTGAACCATCCCTGCATCTCTGGTATGAATCCAACTTGGTCATGATGGATGATCTTCTTGATGTGGGTCTGTATGCGATTTGCCAGTATTCTGTTTAGAATTTTGGCATCTGTGTTCATGAGGGAGATGGGTCTATAATTCTCCTTTTTAGTTGTATCTTTGCCTGGTTTTGGTAATAGAGTGATGTTGGCTTCATAGAAGGAATTTGGGAGAGTTCCCTCTGATTGTATACTTCTAAACAGTTTCAGAAATAATGGTTGTAGGTCTTTTTGAAATGTTTTATAGAATTCTGCTGTGAAACCGTCTGGGCCTGGGCTTTTTTTAGTTGGGAGGCTTCTTACTACATCCTCTATTTCTTCATATGTTATGGGTCTGTTTAAGCTGCTGGTCTCCTCTTGGCCAAGCTTTGGTGATTCCCAAGATTTCAGATATTCATCCATTTCTTCTAGATTTTCAAACTTGGTAGAATATAGGTTCTTGTAATATTCCCATATAATTTTCTTGATCTTTTCCTTGTCCGTTGTGATATTTCCCTTTTCATCACAGATTGTATTGATTTGGAGTTGTTCCTTCTTTCTTTTTGTTAACTGGGCTAGAGGTCTGTCTATCTTGTTTATTCTTTCAAAGAACCAACTTTTGGCTTCATTGATTTTTTGTATTGTTTTCTTTGTTTCTATTTCATTGATTTCTGCTCTGATTTTTGTTATTTCTTCCTGTCTGTTGCGTTTAGGGTTCATCTGTTGTTGCCTCTCAAGTGCTTTTAGCTGTAGTGTTAGATCATTCACTTGTGCTCTTTCTGTTTTTCTAATGTAGGCACCCAGGGCTATAAATTTCCCTCTTAGGACTGCTTTTAAGGTATCCCATAAGTTTTGTTGTGTTGTATTGTCATTGTCATTCAGTTCCAGGAATGTTTTTATTTCTTTCTTTATCTCTTCCTTGACCCATTCATTATTCAAGAGTGTGTTGTTTAGTCTCCATGTGTTCTTGTAGGCAGGAGGGCTTGTCCTGGTGTTGATGTTGAGCTTCATTGCACTGTGGTCTGACAGGATGCATGAAATTATTTCAATCTTTTTGTATTTGTAGAGGTTTCTTCTGTGTCCCAGGATGTGGTCGATTTTGGAGAATGTTCCGTGGGGTGCTGAGTAGAAAGTGTATTCTCTGGTATTAGGATGGAATGTTCGGTAGAGGTCTATGAGGTCCATTTGGTGTATCATATCGTTCAGTTCAGATGTCTCTCTGTTTATTTTTTGTCCTGTTGACCTATCCAAAGGACTCAGTGGGGTATTGAAATCTCCCACTATGAGTGTGCTGGGGTTAGTCTGTGACTTGTGGTCCTGGAGAATTGTCTTTATAAAGTTTGGTGCACCAGAATTTGGGGCATATATATTCATAATTGTGAAATCTTCTTGGTGGATTGTTCCTTTGATGAAAATGTAATGGCCTTCTTTGTCTCTTCTGATTTCTTTTACTTTGAAGTCTATTTTATCCGATATTAAAATAGCAACACCTGCTTTCTTTTTGGTACCATTTGCTTGGAATATTTTTTTCCATCCCTTCACTTTAAGGTGGTGCCTGTCCTTGAAGGTAAGATGTGTTTCTTGTAGACAGCATATCGATGGATTCTGTTTCCTAATCCAGTCTCCCAGTCTATGTCTTTTGATTGGGGAATTTAGTCCATTAATATTTAAGGTTATGACTGATAGGTTTGTGTTGCTTCCTTTTGCCTTATTATCCATCTGCGGTTTTGATTTAGGTTTCTACTTCTGCAGTTATGCTTTTATTGATTTCTCTTTCTAGGTGCCTGGGGTTGGTTGCTCCTTTCTTCTGTTCTTTGAATTGCTTCAAGTATTCTCTGAAGGGTTGGTTTTCTGGACATGTATTCTTTCAACTTGTTTATGTCATGGAAGGTTTTTCTCTCTCCTTCAACTATAATTGACATTTTTGCTGGGTATAGTAACCTGGGTTGGCATCTATTGTCCTTTAACACTGGGAATGCTTTGCTCCAGGTTCTTCTTGCTTTCATAGTTTGCATTGAGAAGTCAGTTGTAATTCTGATAGGTTTCCCCTTATAGGTCACTTGTTGTTTTTCTCTTGTGGCTTTAAGGATTTTGTCTTTGTTTTGGGTGTCTAGCATTTTAACTATGATGTGGCGTGGAGAATTTCTTTTCTGATCTTGTCTGTTTGGAGTTCTATGTGCTTCTTGTATTGGTATTGGTTTGTCCTTTTTTAGTTTGGGGAAGTTTTCATCTATTATTCTGTTGAAGATCTGATCAATACCATTCTCTTGGGATTCTTCTCCTTCCTCTATTCCTATGATGCGGAGGTTTGATCTTTTCATAGTGTCCCACAGTTCCTGGTTGTTCCACTTTTGTGTATTTTTTAATTTTTCATAATCTTTACTTGAGGTTTTTAGTTGTTCTGTGTTATCTTCCAGGTCTGATATTCTTTGTTCTGCTTCCTCCATTCTGCTTCTGAGGCTTTTTCCATTCCTTTCCTCTTGATTGGATGAGTGTTTGATTTCCTTTTTCATTTCCTCTTCTGATTTCTTTAGTATTTCCACTTCCCTTTGGAGCTTCTCAATCCCTTCCTGTAGCTCTTTGCTTCGCTGGTTGGTTTCCTTATCTTTTTCAACATGGGATCTTTTCAGTGTTTCCACTTCCTTCTTAAGTTCTTTGTTCTCTTTTCTTAATTCTTTGATTTGCTCTTTATAATCTTGTACTTCTTTAATTATGTTCATGATTGTCCCTCTGATATCTGTGTCCTGGGCCATCCCCAGGGGGATCCTATTGTAGGAATCTTCCACACAGTTGGTAGAGCTTGGTGTGGAATTATCCTGCACCTTTCCCATGTTGTCTCTTCTTTGTGTTCCTGGCATATGGGCTTCTCCTTGCCTGTATTCCAATGTGAGTCCCAAATGCCTCTTCACTGTGTTGAAGGCTTGCGTTGCTTGCCTCCTTCAGATGCCTTTGTAATCCCAGTTGGGGGAGTGCCCCAGTACCTGCGCTTCAGAAGGTCTTGGGAGATCTCCAATCTCAAGACTCACACCACCTTTTATACCAGCTGGGAGGATAACTTGCCCCCCTCAGCCACAAAAGCAAAATAAGCCAAAAACAACTACATTACCTAGATTAAATCAAACAACAATATGCCTTGCTGAAGCACCCAGCTCCTACCTACCCACCTGTGCTTCGGGTGGTCTTGGGAGATCTCCCAGTCTATCTTTTCAAAGATAATTTTAGAACTGCCAGGCTTAGAAGTTAGAGCTAACTCTTACCTCCAGTACAAGAAGTGAATATGCCTATAGCCCTGTAAGACATCTGAGTTCTGGAATTTAATGTTTTCAGCTGTAACACAAACCTCATGTGTTGAAGATTCCACCAGGATCCTTAAAAATTACTCAGATAAGAGGACTCAACACAAATTTAAGACACATACCATTTTCTAGGAGCAAAGTCCTTTTTCTTTGCCAAGAGGCCGACATCTTCTGCAATATCTATGAAAGCACTATAGGCTAACCTGTCAAGTTTTAATAGGTAATAAATAAATCTCTTGTCTATAGTGCTTTTTCAAAATTCTTCTCTTTTAATCTGTTTCTGTGATGTACAATTTCTTCCCTATGAGCAAGTCATTCTGGTGCATGTCCAGAGGAAATGTGGTCTATTACCCTGAAGAGTACCCTACTCAATCCTAGGTTGACCTGTGCAAGTCTGGATGTGGACTTGATCTTCAAGCATATCATCCCTGAATCAGAATGTGTGAACATTCACAGAGAATCCCTAAATCTTGAAAATTTTGAAATCTTTGTTTGTTACTTTATAACAGGATCTCCCTGTGCAGCTGAATCCAACTCTGTTAGCCTAGAATTAGCCCTGAAGTTGTGATCCTCCCATCTCTGCCTCTAAAGTGCTGATAGAAAATGATGAAATATTTCAAAAATGAAAACTGTACATTGTGTTAATTATTTAGCATTAATCTTCAGGAACATTGCTTCAAAAATTTATAATAGAGATTATGATAAATGTCAACAATAATTGTGCTTTGCCTTATCTTTGTGTTCATGAGTCCTTAGAGAAGAAAACACAGCAATGCCTGTTTTACCTTCTGAGCAACAGGCATGTGGTCCAGAGACATCAGGCCATGAGTGAAAAATAAAACAAGACAAGAATATCCCAAATTAACTGCATCTTGTTTTATTGCTCAACAACTGTCAAGGGATTGAGAAATTTGCTTTGGACAGAGTGGTAACATTCCTTTCCCTGTTCCCGGCCCTTCCCACACAGTCTGCAGCTCTTCACTGACCACTGATTGATGTCTGTGTGAAAACTCTCAGACAGAAGACAAGAAATATATCGTGGGTTTTCTGGTTCTTCAAGCTTCTGACTAGGAGCAGTGCCAGCAATTCCACACACTTAGTCCTATTCTTCTCATGAATAAAGCGAAAGCAAGGTCTGCCCGGTCTGCAAGAATAACTGTTCTTTTCCTCACACAGAAAGACTAAGGCTTGCCAGCTTGTTAAAAAAGGCAATGACTGGGGCATGCTAGGACAAGGAAGAAGAGTGAGTCATTTCCCTGTCTTCCTTGTGTTCTTTCATAATTGGGACAGGGAGCTGGAAGGACAGTAGAGACAGCTGGTACACAGGACCCAGTACAATCTATCTGAGAGTAACACAGTCCATCAGTGTTTACCAAATGAACATTTATCGATGGGCAGTAATGGCACCATTGGATCAGCAACATTGTGAGTTCTACAGGAAAAACTAAAAGTAAGCTACATACAGCTTTGCCCTCCACAAGCAGGGAGTCAAATGAGGGTGGCAGCTATTGTGGAATTGACATGTGAAATTAAATAGTTTAAAGCAAGATTCAATTTGTTCTAGTCAGAGTGGAGGGATTTAAACTTCCTAAAGAAACTGACATTTAAACAAAGAATTGCAGGAGAAATAAAATGATCAGGATTTAAACTTGTAAGGCAAAGATACAGGGTATGTTCTAAACTGTAGTCCCATAGCAAAAACAGAACAAAATTTAGTTATGTGAGCACACAAATACACATAAAGGTATGAAGAATAACAAAGAAACCAGGACAGTATATATAAATATACTGTATATATTTATACAGTATATATTTTATACAGTATATATACATTTATAAAGTATATATATTATGTATATATACTGTATAAAATATATAGAAGAGTTACAGGAATTACTTCAAAAGTAAAACCACTTTTATGTTTCATATCCTCTGCTCTCAGGCATCATTCGTATCAACCATGGAGTCCATCCCTGGGGAAGCACAAGCAGATAAACATACCCAGGACTCGGGCAAAGCAGGAAGAAAGACTTGTCACTTGCAGCAAATAAGAAGCTCACCAGGGCTAATTCTCATAGCAGGTCCTCCTGAACAGAAGCCAGCTAGGGGCTTTAACTGGGAAACGCATGCTCATATATTCATACAAGAAAGACTGCATCACAGGAGAGGTAAGCACACAAAAGAGCATGTTCAGTTTGAGGTCATGCATTGCATGTACAAGAATAGCCAATAAGAATGTCCCTTGCCCAGAAAATTTGGAATTATTGGAAGAGAAGTATTTTCTAGGTCTCTTTTAAAGCAATTGGTGATTTTGAATGTTTCCTTTTAAGTGTCCTCAAAAGGCTTTAACTAAAAGAGAAAACTATTTAAAAATTGTATTTATTTATTCTTTCTCTATCTATTTATTTTAAGTGTATGAGTGTTTTGCCTGCATGTTTGTAAGTATACCAAGTGGATGCAGTATCCGCAGAGGCTAGAACAAAGCATCAGATCCTCCTGGAACTAGAATTACTGACAGTTGTTAGCTACTGTGTGCTGGGAACTGAACCCTGGTCCTCTACAAGAGAAGCCAGTGACCCCTCTCTCCAACCCATAGGAAAAATTTCTGAAGAAGATTCAAGACAATGAAAGGGACAGCAATTTTCTCCCTGAAAGCACTGATGACTGCGCCAAAGGAGCTACTTTCTCTGTTGTGCTTACTTTTGGTTCTATTTTACTTTTCAATGTGTGCTGTGATGAAAAAAAAACACTGACGGGTACTGATATGGCTTGGTGGATAAGAATACTGGCTGGGCAGCATGAAGACCTGAGTATGAGTTCCCAGTCACCCACATAAAACCTGCACCCACTGCTACACGGGCCTGCCACCCTAGCAATGGAGACAGGAGGATTGCACCGACTGCGGGAGCTCCCTGGGCAACCAGCCTTGCTAAAACAGTAAGATCCAGGCTCACTGAGACACCCTGCCTCAAAAGAATAAGAATTGTAATAGGGGTAGATGCACCAGACTCCTTCTCTGGCCTCTACACACACACACACACACACACACACACACACACACACACACACTCTTACATACAAATCTTAAACTTAAGAATCAGAATATGGATATGGATATAATATTCTGACATTGCCAGTTACTGGTTTTGAACAAATTATTTCAGTTAATCTATGGTTTAGTTTTGTTTATATATAAAATGGAGCTAACAGGCACCAACAGATAGGACCTTGTTATGTTAACAAAATGTATTTGATCCTCCAAGTATTTCAACTGTGTGTTCCATTTATTAGCAATACTGCTTATTCTGGGATGGAATTTTATTTATTAGTTCATTTGTTCTGTTAGTCACTTCTTTTTAACTGCATGCATTTGCTGCTCATAGCACATATAATAAAAGAACTGCTACCAATATTGAAACAGTGATAAATGTCCATCAGAAAAAGCATTACTTGGCTTGATAGCAAAGTCTACCATAGCTTTAGCATCCAAGCTCAGAATCCTGGAGTTACCATTTGCAGGTAGTTTAGAGACCGGAAAATGGGATTCTAGATTAAGCACAGCATTGTCACCCATGTTGAGATGGTAAATATAACTCAAATATGTTTGGATCTTTTTCCTACATATACTATAGTATGCTTCTCTTAGTTGAGATGAGTTTAACAGGTTGATTTTGTAACTTGGTTTGGCTTTATGATTGTAGAGTTTTCTGTTTCCTTTTTAATTTTGACTTAGTTACATTGTCTTAGTAATGAACACTTTCTTAATCACGTGCTGATATCTTGACTTAGTTTATTGAGTTTTGTGCATTTCATATACTGGATTTTAATCAATTTACACTCTATGCTTCCCATACACCCCAACAGATTTCATGCATTCTGTCATATATATATATGTATAAATGAATTGCTTTCCAGTCAAGCATTTGTATCCAGATGTCCCTCAGTGCAAGTTCATCCACTGGAATCTAGTCAACCTATCTAGAGTCACTCCCTTAAAGAAGATCATCTCTTCCTCACCCAGCAGTAATCAGTTGCCAATAGTTTCTTGGCTAGGATTGGGGCCTGCTGTCCATTTCCCTTGTTCTATGCTGAGATTTTTGTCTGAGTTTGCATGGGTTTTATGCATGCTGGCACCCTTGTTGCTAGTTCAGATGAACAAGTTTCCAGTGGCCCAAAGCCTGTTCCTTATGCTCTTGTACCCATCTTGGTTCTGATGATCTTTCAGCCCCCTCTTCTGAAAGACTCCCTGACCCATGGATGGTGAGGTTTAATGTAAGAGTCCTGCACAGGGACACATACTCTGCAGTCTTCTATTCTCTAAAACGTAGCCACTTGTGGCCTTCCGTGTGCATCACACTCTATTGAATAAGGAAGCATTACTGGAAAGAGCTGCGGGACATATCAATATTCTCTCTACCCCCTGTTCTGCTATGTTCCATGGGCCTTAGGTGTAGAGGTTCCACTGTAGATGTGTCACTTAGGGCTGGGCATCTCTAACACATATATTCACTATGTGTGACCAGTTGTGGAACTCTCCAGTAGTGTCTATTTGTTGCAAAAAGAAGCTTCTTTGATAAGTGGTGTACTGTATTTGTGTCTGGAAATTTAAGGATCCATTCTTAGCATACAGTAAGAAATTTCATTTTTCTAGAGATATGACAGATTTGGGGTTTTCTCTAGCTTCTATGACCTCTCTAGCCAAGTGTTTTTTACTATATTAACAGTGCCACTCATTATTTCCCTCACATTGAGACTGCTTTATGTCTAATTAAATAACTGATGATTACCGCCTAGATAAAAAAAGTGCCACTATTGCATCAATAGAGATAGCTTGCCCTGACAGTTGTAGTTATCAGGGTGTGGAGCTGGGTTGAACCATTGGCTGATGTTCTCCCTCAGCAGCTTGGACGGTATCCTCTAGAACTATGAGAGTTCATCTTCAGGGAGGAGGCTTCCAGCTCAGTTCCAGCACCATTGCTCCAAGTCTTGTGTCCGAAGTATCTTCAACAATAGGGTCATTCCTTTTAAGTTCTGGGAGGTAGTTTTCCTTTCAGCTGTGGAAATAGTCTGTTATTTGAGGAATCTCTTGAACTATCCTAATCAAGAGCCTGAAGGTTTCTTCTGTTTGACACTGTTCCTTTTTATATAGCCTTCAGCTATACACATGCACTCATGTTCGGATATTGTATTTAGACATTTCAGGTTTTTATTTTTTAGTTAATACATTTCCCTCTTTTTTTTTTAACTTTAGTAGTCTTTAAAGAACAAAAGGGAGATTATAGGAAATGGCCCTCTGAGAGTATGTTTATTTTTATTTGTGTAATCATTTTTCATTTTATTGTTTTTATAGATGAGAAGAGTCCTTTTCAAACTTGGAACTTACACAAAGACATCATGTTGAACTTTGGTCCTGTTGGTAAGTGATCATACTTCAACCCCACACCTACTTCCTCCACACTGCTTGGTGAGCTGAGGTTAGGACTTTCCTCCCATCTTGTCATGACAGCTGGATTCTTAAAAGTTTGCAACAGGGATCAGGCTGAAGAGGACTTCTTGTAGGCTCCCTGATAATCAGTTCCTCCCACCTTTTTTTTTTCTGAGAACCTTACCTAGCAACATCCTTTAACAAAGCCATGTTTTTCATGCAGCACTGGCAGGGGCTTCAGGCCCAGCTGGATCCAGCTTGCAGCTGCCAACACTTCTAAGTCAGCCCCTTCCTGGGGGCCTCATCCCAGCCGACGATTAAGAACTCCCATCTCTCCCACTTTTAGCCTTCATTCTTAGGAGTGGTAACTGCTTGCTGAAATTGTGTTTCTGTAATAATTGTTGAATTTGTCTTTTTAGTTACCCAGTTAACCACCTTCTATAGAGACATCAATTGCATTAAGTTTTCTGTGTGTTTCTGGCGTAATTTCCATTTCTAAGGAGAAACACGTTTTATATTTTCCAAATAAACATTAACTTTCCATTTGATCCTTGATATTTTTTCTATGTTGTATTTTCTTTTTGGTGATGGGCACTGAAAATAGGGCTTCATTATGTTAGGCATTCATTCCACCCCTGATCTGCAGCCGCAGCCGCAGCCCTTGGTCTTTTTCTTTAAATTTATATTCTCTCTCTCTCTCTCTCTCTCTCTCTCTCTCTCTCTCTCTCTCTCCCCCTCCCTATGTCTCTCTCTCTCATGTGTGGGTGCTCTCTTTCATGCACATGTGTGTGTGTGCACGCGCATGTGTAATACCAGTGAGCTTTAACATTTTCTGAAATATAGTAGTCTCAAAAACTAAATGCTAGCCTTACAGAAAACTGATTCTCCCTATCACAGCAGTTGATGCCTGGTAGATTAACCAGGCTCCAGGGATTGGACCCACACACAAGAGCATTTGGGGACACAAATTAGACTTGAAAGGTCTTAAAAACATGATACTGGGGCTGGACAGATGGCTCAGTGGTTAAGAGCAATGACTGCTCTTGCAGAGGACAGGGTTTGATTCCCAGCACCCACATGGCAAATAAAAACTGTCTGTAATTCAGGTTCCAGAGGATCTGAGGCCCTCTTCTCACCTCTGCAAGCATCTGCACAACACAGGTGCACTTACATATGTGCAGACGAAACACTCAGCCACATCAAATAAAAAAAAACTCAAAAAATAATAAGGTTGGGCTGGAGATGGGGAAGGGGATCTGAACATGACAACTGAAATAAATTGTATGAAATGCTGAAATGGTCTTATTGATATAAACAAATGCATTTAATAACGATTTGAAATTTTCATCTGTTCTCACGTATAGTAAGGAGAAATCCATTGTCTGGTCTCAGTATAGTAAAGAGAAATCCATTGTTTGTTATGATGACAGTTGCTAGTGTTCATCTCGTTTTGACCCAAGACCTGAGGCTGTAGGCTCAGCACTTCAGAAAGGTTATGTAGCTTCCTTCTCACTAAGGGTGTGAGGTACAGGTGTCATAATTCTCACATTTTGCAGTATGTGGACAAAGTCTTGGTAAGAATAGAAAACACACTCTAAGTCAGAGCTGAACAAACTTGGATTTGAACCCACATTATTCCCTGCTCAGAAAAACTTGTTTCCCCTGTACTCAGAGCTTTGTTAGAAGTGATAGGCTTGGAGAGATGGCCTAGCGGTTAAGAGCGCCGACCGCTCTTACAGAGGATCCGGGTTCGATCCCCAGCACCCAAATGGCGGCCGAGAACCGTCTGAAACTCCAATTCCAGGAGAACTCCAGTTCCAGGGGAATCCGAGACCCTCTTCTGACCTCCGCGGCATTGCACGACACGGGTGCACAAATTTACATGCAGACAGTACAGAAATAAAATTTAAAAAAAAAAAAAAAAAAAAAAGAAGTGATAGGCTTCTCTTTGAAACCAACTGAAACTTGCAATGAGGCCAGGCTTAACAGATCAGTTGAACTCAGGAAATCACATTCAGATATTTGCTATAGTTGTGCTCATTTACTAAAGGTTCCTCAGAAGCCGGAATAGGGGAGAACATCCCTTAACTGGAGTTAAAGACAGTTGTTAGTTGCCCTGTGGGTCTGGAGAGCCCAACTCAGGTCCTCTGAAAGAGCAGCCAGAGCTGAACCATCTCCCCAGCCTCTAAGAATTCCTTTTTACAATGTATAATGTTAGATGAAGTTATCCTCTTAGCACACAAATTATATTATTGATATTATATCATCATTGTCATCATCATCATCATCATCATCATTATTATTGTTATTTAAAACCCTATAGACAATTCACAAATTGGGTTTTTTAATTGTTTTTCTTCTTATTTTTGTTCTTCAGTGTCTCAGAGGTGGTAACAGTTAGGGAGAAGAAAGACATAATGGGGAGAGTCAGGAGAAAGGCTTTCCACACACAAAGTCCAATTTCCTGTTTGTGCAGTCTGCCAGTCTATTATAAAACACTGCCAACAACAAAAAAACACCAATGTTAAAATTACCAAAATGTCTCATGGGAGCCGAGTATCTCAGAAACCATAAAGTGCAGCTATATCTTGAAGCTGTGACTCCAGATACTCAAAAGCTCCTTCCTTGAAGCTTCAGTTAGGTTGTTCCCTCTATCTCAGAGACTCAGGCTCCAGGGCATTTTCCTATGCATGTGCCCTAACAAAAATTCTGCATTCTTAAAAGACTGAGGCTGGCTTCATTATATTATTTTCATTGTGGTTCAACAGCCCCCTCCCCACCAGTGAGCTTTTCTATAGGATCATAAGGCTTGCTCCATGGAATGAAATACATACCTGGTCAGAAACCTGTGGCTAGAAATGGCATGGGCTCAAGGGGAGAACTCACTATCTAAATGATCACCATGTCAAACTGCCTTTTAAATATGGAGTTGTTGCCCAGAGACCAGTACAGTTTTAAGTCTGGGGCACAGAGGGTGAAGGTTAATGCATAGACTCACATCAGGTCAAAGTACTAATAATAAGTGACTGATGAATGCTACACCTTAAATTAGACCCATCTTCAAAGGACCAGAGAACATCATAGAAGAAAGGACATTAAGAGCCAGAGGATGGGGAAGAGAGTCATGAAATGGTGCCATGTGGATATGGTTTCTTGTTGCAAGCATGAGCACACCAGCTATGGATTCCTTTTCAGGACTGGGCCCTCCAACTGTCCATCATGGAAAGAGAAGGTCCCCTTAAGAATCCATTCCTTCCTGAGGAGCTAATGACTATAAATGCTTTCAGGAAGCGGGGATGTCTTTTTCTGTTATGGTGTAGCTATTGAGAGACTAGATAAGAGGTTCAGAAGGAAGGGAAAGGGGTTGCCAGAGGACCATGGAGAGTGAGTATAATCATCTAAATTGTATCAAAGTATATGACTGTCAAAAAATAGAAAAGAAAAAAGAAAAGAAAAGAAAAGAAAATACAGCCCAAACAGAGATCCAGTCCACCCTGATTTGTAGAGGAAACTGGTGACCTTATCGCACAAATATACCCCCTGTGTCATAAATGTTGATGAAAAATATCAAATTTAACAAGGATAAGTCCAACATCCTGCTCTTCTTTGGGACAGCCCATGCTAATAGTTCTTCAGAGTGTTTGGTATGCTCCACTTTGGTAAACAAACTTCTGCTTAAACTATCTTTGTTTCCACAGAACTGTTTCCTTGAAGTAAATAAGAGCTAAGATAACACATATGCAATTACACCAAACTTATGGAAACTCTACCAAATGCCCATGAGCCCAGGAATACTTAGCTCCCTCCAGAATTTAGTACATTGGGCTCAACCCAACTTCAGCCTGCCGTTCACATGCTGAAGTCACAAACACACCCTGTGATCCCCCACCAGAGGTTTCTTTATCAAGACCTTTACCTCTTGACTTTCAAAGACTGTTTCAAGGTTAATCCTATCATGAAAGGCTTGATGATGGGACTGGGACAGCATTGTGTAACCTAGTAAATAATCACCATTCCTGACAGGATCCCTAAATAACCAGTAAATGTGCACCACACACACTGGCATCGGTTCTAGAGGTTGAAAGTATACAACTCAAGGAAGAATGCGTAACCCTTTCTTGAGAAGCAGGACAGTCCCCGCGTCTATTAGAAATGCCACACACACCTCCCCCACACCCCCACATCCCCACACCCCCCATATGCCTGTGTGTGTGTGTTTGTGATGTGTATTACTGACCTTCCTCTACTACCCAATCAAAACCCCTTCCTATGTTTCACATTTCTTTCCCAATAACGTCTGTGATCTACTATCCTCCTCTTCAGAGCTCCTTCTCCACATCCTTACCCCATGGTACCTTTATACGTTTAAGGTTTTACACTCACATGTAAAGATGCAGCACTAACATCCAGAAACAAAAGAGAATGTGGGGCCTTTGTCTTTCTGGCTCTATGTTATCTTATTCCATATAATGTTTTACAGTTCCAATTATTTATCTGCAAATTTTATTTTCAATGGATGAAGGACATTTAAGCTATTTCCATCTCCTACCTATTATGAAATGAGCAGCAGTGAACATGACTGAGCAAATATCCTTGTACTAGAAGATTTGAGTCTTTGGATGTATGCCAAGGAGAGGTGCAGTATGGCCATACAGTGTATCTACTTTGATTTTGTTTGAGAATTCTCAGTATTGATCTCCACGATGTCTACATCTGTATGACATAGCCCCTTTCCTTTCCCTCATTCTCGCCTGCATTTCTGTTATTTTTCATTAACATTTTTGATCCATTTGTAATTGATTTTTTTTGTAAAATGAAATATAAGTTTCTAGTTTCATTCTTCCACATGTACATATCAAGTTGATCCAGAACAAATTCTTAAAAAGGCTGTGTTTTTGCCAATGTCTAGTTATGGTATTTTTTGTGCAAAATCAAATGCATATAATTGAATGGGCTTACACTTATCTGTGTCTTCCAATCTATGTACATTTCTGGTTTTGTTTCCATACCATTCTGTATTTATTACTATGGCTTTGTAGTAATGCATGCTTTCTGGTTTGTACATGTCTCAGCATTATTTTATTTGATTATTATTGTTTTTCCAAATTGGGAGGCTTTTTACATCCATAACAATTTTAAGAGTCTCTCCCATATGGAGAGGTAGAAAGAGTCAGGGAGGTGGTGCAATATCATATGGAAATGAATCCTGCAAGCTCCTGGGACCTTATTCATATGAACCTGCAGCATTGATGACAGCATACACAAGACCCATGCAAGCTCAACCAGACACAAACCCAGCACAGAACTTCAAAAATGGGTAGCAGGATCCAATGTTAATTGAAGAAATATTGGCAGCTGATTATGGTTGTGTGATGAAAAACTGAATTTCTTTAAGAGAGGGATTCCAGATAGGCTGACTAGAGCTCAGAGGAGGAACTGGGACTGAAGAATGGCTGGGAGAGTAATTTGGCACAATGGACCCTAGCCCAAATGACGGAATGTATCAACTCTATTGTGGGGGGCTGTGGGAAGGTGCCAATGAAGGAGTGGGTATAAAGGCAATTAAGACATTCAAAAGTTGTGTATGAAATGCATGAAAATTCAATAAATTTGGAAAAAATTCTCTTCCTTTTTCTATTAAAAAGTGACATTAGTCTTTTTATGTTTAGGAATTCACATTTTCCTCCTTTAATTTTATATTACTCTAAAATATGAATACATACTTTCAACCCATATACAGTAATTACAGAGTCTGAAAGTAAGTGGTGAGTCAGTTATGGCAGAATGGATGGTCTGGGGTGGGGTGGGGGGAAGGAAAAGGGGAATATGCCTAAATTGAACTGAAAAATGATGCTTGAAATACACAAAACATCAATAAAACATTATATTAAAAACAACAACAAAAAAGAAGTGCCACACAAAGGTAAAGTGTGACCTGCCACTTTCCTAACTCTCTGCTAAGCAGAGACAATTCAAATAAATGTCCCTTGAACTCTGTTAGACCCAGGATCTAGTAACTGTCTTTCCTACAAGGTAATGTCTCATAGTCAATAAGAATAATCTCCAGACAGAAGCTTCTTTTAGAGAGACTTCAAAGAGAATAATTAGCACTGTGGTCATAGAGCAAAACCAGTGTGTCAAAGTACTAAAAAAAAAAAAAATACTATTTTTATTTTTTTCCTCCTTTCTGGATGAGATGAGTGGAGGAAAGAAGGTCTGTCATTGGTCTTTAGTTTTTTGTTGCTGAGTAAGGGAAAAGAAATGGAAAATGAGGTTCTTCCAATTTCAAACTGTTTCAATATGGTTGCTTACATGCCCTACAGAGACTTCCTGAAGGCACGGACCCAGTCACAAATCGCTACACATCAGCATTTTGCATAAAAGGAAAACATCCATATCTGACTCCAGCAACAATGAAATCAATACAGAAACATTTCCAGGGAAGTCCTGCAGGTTTTTTATGCATTTACAGCTAGTATTTTGTGCAAAAATCTTCTGACTGTTTAATAAATCAACTTTAGATCCACAATCCCTAAACTTGCATGATTTTCTTTATCATTGCCTAGAGAGCCCCCTGAAGACACAGAGTCACATTTGTTTCCCCTACTGTTTCCATCCTTATTAGATGCTTTATCTCTGCTGGGGTTTTTGATGGGTTTGAATACAGGGGTTAAATTCATACCTCACAGTCTTTCCACTGCAGCCTTTTTTGAAGCTTGCAGAATATCATAAAGTAAGCATCTGACCCACACAGAAGCCAAAGTACTGAACTTGATCCTGTTGTCCAAGCTAAAGTACTTTTAGCCTGTGGTCCAATGGCCCCACAGATCAGAAATGACAACACATGGGGCCCAGCATAAAATCATAAACTTATTTAAAACAGTATTATTTTTTGTGGTGGTGGTTGTTGTTTTTACCAGATTACATTATTCTCAAAGATGAATATTGTGAGTACTGTCACTCCACAATATCAAAAGTGTGGACCCATGTGGACTCCTCAGTGAATAGAATTATGCCCATTCAATTATACCTGCATTGGAGTGGACAACTGAGTGAATTGCTCTGACTACACCCAAACATTATTTTAGGTACCCCAAAATGCAAGCTAGGAAGGACTTCGTAAATATGTGAAATACAATGTTTAAGTGCCTTCAAGATTCTAAGCATCTTTCAAAATTTTTAGTGTTGAAATTTCTTTCTGATTGCACTTGTATAATGTAATATTTTTGTTGGCATTTTCGCATTCAGTCTTTTTTCCTTTTTTAAATTTTGCAAATTTCATACAATATTCTTTGATCATAGTTGTAGCTCCTACTCTGTCTGCACTCCCCTTACTGCCCCTGCCCTATTTCACATACTCTAGAGTTAAATTTGTGTTCCCAAATGCCCTTCATTACAGATCTACCCACTGGAGCCTAGTTAACCTATCAAGAGTCACATAGTTAAAAGAGACTGACTCTCCCTTCCTAGAAGCCATTATTTTCCAATAGTTTCTCAGGTAAGACTGGGGTTTCTTACCCATTTCCCCATGTCTCTGCTGGGATTTTTGTCTGGCTTGAGCCTATGTGGTAACTTGTGCATGCTGTCAGCTTTGCTGTGAGTTCAGATGCATAAATCCCCAGCTGTCTGGAAAATGCTATTTGTGGTCATATGCTATCTCCCTCTCTTCAACCCATTCTGCCACCTCTTCCACAATGATCCCTGAGCTTTGGGAGGCAGATGTTTGATACAAGTTTCTGATTCAGGGATAATCACTCTTTTGTCTCTTGTTCTTTGCACATTGGTCAGTTGTGGGGTTTCTATGTTAATCGTTGTCTGCTGCATAAGGAAGCTTCTCTGGTGAGAGTTGAGAGAAACATTGATCTATAGGTATAACAAAAAGCCATTAGGAGTTCTTTTAATACCCTATCTATTTAGCAAATAATGTTATTAGGTTCTCCCCTATGGCCCCATATAACAATATGTTCCTAGGTCTAATATCAATGTCAGGTATGGGCTCTTTCTTTAAAAAAAAAAAAAACTTTTTATCTATTTTTATTTTTTTATTTATTTCTGTATGTGTATGAATGTACTGTCTGCATGTAGGTCTGTGCACCCTTGTCATGCAATGCCACGAAGGTCAGAAGAGGCTGTCGGATTCCCCTGGAACTGGAGTTCTCCTGGAATTGGAGTTTCAGACAGTTCTCAGCCGTCATGTGGGTGCTGGGGATCGAACCCGGGTCCTCTGTAAGAGGGGTCAGCTCTCTTAACCACTAGGCCATCTCTCCAGCCCTCAAGGGCTCTTTCTTATAAAGCAGACCTTACATCCAATTACAAACTGATTGTTACTTCTATAATATTCATGCCACTGTCACATAAGAGGTTCATATCTTACCAGGCCAGTTATTGTTATAGTTAGCAAAATTCACAGCTGGGAAAGGTTAATAATTAATTTTTCCTTCTAATAGCATGCATAGCATATTCAAAACCTATAAAAGCAAGCCAGTATGAATGAAGTTTTGAAGTCAGTACCAGTTTGATTTCTCCTTGTTTTGTCTACATCTCACATATGTAGTATCATTGGGAATAGGGTTTTTCTGTAAAGTTCTGGTGGTTAACCAAGAGCAAGGGCCATGACCAGCACTGGTTGAGGGTCTATGCACTGGTCAACAGCTTCAAAAGGACGAGTCCACCTCTGGCACTAGACTTTTACTTTTTTTTTTTTTTTTTTTTTTAATTTCTGTAGTGTATGAGTACTGTGCATGCTGTGCACCCATGTCGTGCAACGCCGCGGAGTTCAGAAGAGGATCTCGGATTCCCCTGGAACTGGAGTTCTCCTAGAATTGGAGCTTCAGACGGTTCTCAGCTGCCATGTGGGCACTGGGGATCGAACCCGGGTCCTCTGTAAGAGCGGCCATGCTCTTAACCGCTAGGCCATTTCTCCAGCCCTAGACTTTTACTTTGATAGCCTCTGATGTCTAGTAGGTGCAATGCCCCCTGTTGTAAGGTAACTCCTTTTATCATGTATATGTACATACTTTAAGAAGGTTCTGCAGTGGCAGGCTTCCATATGGCTTATTCTAAAAGCTTTTAGTGTTGGTTATCACTTCTTATACTATTTTACAAGTTGAACCTTTTGTTATGTAAATATTACTAACTCATGAAAATGAAGATGTGTACATAAGACAAAAAGAATACTTTCCTTTCAATATCTTAGTAACCCAGGCCAGTGAGCACAAGAAGGAAGCCAATCAGTGTGTGTAGAATAGGTATAATCCTAATGTTTTAGGTTAGATGCCGCTGCTATTTCTAATTTCTATTGCAATGTCAACTATTTTTAAGTGAAAACATCTGTCCAATTCATCCCCGTTCCAAATTCTCCAACCTATACAAAGTTTTTCAATGTAAAGCAAGGCTAATAAAATAAATACATTGCTTAAAAAAAGTATGAAATTCTCCCACTGTGATCCCCAATTTTCTCTTTGGAAAGAAATGGAAATAAGATTGACTAATTCAAGAGTACATGTGAATTAATATTAAAAAACCTATGTAGATCAACACCTGGCAAAAGTCCTCAAAATATGTAGTTTTCTATTACAAATGTCTCATTGAATTACATAATATTTAAATATTGAAGATCCATTTTGTTTGTAATTATATTTCTATATGTAACTTTCTTTTTTTAAATTTTTTATTTATTTCTGTATGTGTATGAATGTACTGTTTGCATGCAGGTTTGTGCACCTGTGTCGTGCAATGCCGCGGAGGTCAGAAGAGGGTGTTGGATTCCCCTGGAACTGGAGTTCTCCTGGAATTGGAGTTTCAGACGGTTCTCAGACGCCATGTGGGTCCTCTGTAAGAGTGGTCGGCACTCTTAACCACTAGGCCATCTCTCCAGCCCCTGTAATTATATTTCTTAAATTGGTACACACCCTTTAAATTCTTACCCAATATTTGTTAAATCAGTTGGTATTTTGAAATTTAAGGAATAGATAGTAAACTACACAGTCAGCAAGTAGCCTAATCTCATACTTAGTTTAGATAATGCTTAAATATATAAAGATACAGTCTTCAAAAAAAACGAAGACAATATAACAAGATTGAACCATAAAGAAACTCCAGGCCAGGTACATTCCTATAATCCCAGTAATGAATGCTGAACAGGCAAAACAGCAGTGAATTCAAGGCCAGCTTGAACTACCTAATAATTTCTAAGCCCTGATGACAGAGTGAGTCCCTATCTCAAACACAAAACTTAAAATCAAAACAAAATCCAACAAGAAGAGACAACAAAACAAAGGAACTACTAGTTTCTGCTAGGCCATCATCCTATTTTCAAGGCCCAGCTCCAGGGTCATCTGCTCCATTCAAATGTCTTTGTTCAACATTTCCGTTTTCCACTGTAGGACATTTGCCATGTAATTTATCCCATTCTTTCTGGTATTATAGCTATTGCAGTTTATTATCTAAAACATACATACAGATGAATGCATCTGTTAAAAGAAGGTTCACAGCAAAAATTTTTAGAATGAATGTGTGACTTGACACAGAAGTGCTTAACACTGAGATAGTTACCTTTACCTTACAGAAAAGCACATAATGTTTTCTCTAGAGCCAGATCTGATGGTTCTAATCTGCAATCCCAGCTAATTTGGAAGTCTCAGGCAGGAGGACCACAAGTTCAAAACTTTCCTGGACAATTTAGAAAGATCCTGCCTCAAACTTCAAAAGTTAAAAAAAGTAAAACAGAGGTGTAGGATAGTGATATAGCTCAGTTGTATGAGTGAGGCCCATGATTCAATCCAAAGCACACTCAACCAAAACAAAGAAAGTCCGTCTGATGTCATTCTTTTTTTTTTTTTTTTTTTTNTGGCAAAACTGGATCACCACTTGTAGAAGAATGAAATTAAACCCCTACCTCTCACCTTGTACAAAGGTCAACTCCAGATGGACCAAAGACCTCAACGTGAAACCCCAAACTCTGGAGGTGATAGAAGAGAAGCTTGGCAGCAGACTACAAGACATAGGTGTAGGAAAAGACTTCCTAAATCAGACAGCAGCTGCACAAGAAATAAGATCGACAATTGACAAATGGGACCTCATTAAACTCAAAAGCTTCTGTACATCAAAGGAAGCAATAAAGGAAGTGAGGAGAAGACCCACAGAGTGGGAGGAAACCTTCACAGCAGATACATCTGACAAAGCATTAATTTCCAGAGTATACAAGCTACTCAAAAAACAAAGAAGAAAGAAAACAAATGAATCACTCAAAAGATGGAGCAAAGATCTGAATAGAGACTTCACAGAGGAGGAATTAGAGATGGCTGAGAAACATCTTAAGAACTGTTCAACATCTCTGATAATTAAGGAAATGCAAATTAAAACCACTTTGAGATATCACCTTACTCCAATAAGACTGGCTAGGATCAGGAACACGAATGTTACCAAATGCTGGAGAGGTTGCGGGGAAAGGGGAACACTCATCCATTGCTGGTGGGAATGTAAACTAGTACAGCCACTATGGAAAACAGTGTGGAGAACCCTTAAAAGACTCAAAATGAGCCTTCCATTTGACCCAGTCATACCACTCCTGGGTATATACCCACAAGACACAACTTACTGCAAAGATACATGCACAGCTATGTTTATTGCAGCTCTGTTCACAATAGCAAAAAGCTGGAACCAGCCCAGGTGCCCCTCAACTGACGAGTGGATAGAGAAAATGTGGTACATGTATACAATGGAGTTCTATGCAGCAGTAAAGAGGGACAACATCATGAACTTTGCAGGTAAATGGATGGAGCTGGAAGACATTATGTTAAGTGAAGTAACACAGTCCCAGAAAAACAAACGACAAATGGTGTCCCTCATATGTGGATGCTAGTACCAACAACCCAGATATAAATATTTCTCATGGAGAGGGATGCATAGTAAAAGAACAACAACAGAAAGACTGCATCAGAAAATGGACTGAAATGGTGAATTGGGAAGGGGGGATGGGTGGGAGAGGGACACGGATGTATATTCAATCAAGGCATATTTAATTGATGTGAGTTCAGCAAGTACTCAGTTTCACCTAGACACTGATGTCATTCTTACTGTAACCTCATGAAATATGTGTTTCCATTAAGAATAGTGATTAAGAGATTGCATTTTCTTATTATCTTATCAAATGATTAACAGAGTCATGAATGTAGCATGTCAGAGGATTAGCGTTAAATTCTTGGGGAGATTTTGGTAAAAGTAGGAACAATGTTTGAGGGATGCTAAATTATCAATCTATACATAAGAAATAATAAGAGGATCATTACTCTCTGTTTTAGATTCACTCAAAATATATTCATGAAAAAATTGTTGGGGACTGAAGAGATGGCTTAGCTGTTAAGAGCACTGGCTGCTCTTGCAGAGGACTCGGGTTCAATTCCCACCACTCGTATGGTAGCTAGCAATCTTTTCATAACTCCATTTACAGCGGATCTGAAGTCCTCTTCTGACCTCAGCTGGCACTGTACAACACCTACCCACATGCAAGTGATACACTCATACACATAAATAAAATAATAAAGAGTATTTTTAAAAAATTGGCCAGGGCTGGTGAGATGTCTCAAGAGGTAGGCCAAGTCTGATTACCTGAAATAAAATGAAATAAATCCCCAGGACCCACATGGTGGAAGGAGAGAATCAACTCCCTTGAGTTGTCCTTTGGCCACACACAAGCATATGAGTGTACACACACACAGACACACACAGACCCATACACACACACACACACACACACACACACACAGGGTGGCATGAGCCCACATATACACATAAACACAGAATAAATAATTAAATAAATGTAAACAAAAGTTTAAGGATACGTGGCCAGAGATTACTCAGTTTTGTCTTCCAGATGAAAACTATAGTAGCAAACAGCTGCAGGCAACTCTTTTGCATACAACGTTTTAACATTTTAGTAAGTAATGATGTTTAAAAAACAATGGATAGAAGTTAAACTTGTACTTTAAAAACATTTTGTGATAGACCTATTTTCTTTTCTTCTTATCTTGAGTTTAGAATAATCATTTTTCTTCTTAGTTCTTGGGAGAATGAAAGAAAACATTTGGCCAGCACTTGGGAGGCAGAGGCAGGCAGATCTCTGTGAGTTCATGGCCAGCCTGGTCTACAGAGAGAGCTCCAGGACAGCTAAGACTAAAAGGAGACCCTGTCTCAAAAAGACCAAAAAAAAAAAAAAAAGAAAACATTCAATTGGCTTTTTGTGCTATTTTATTAAATACCCATTAGTTCTGTATGAAATATGCTAAGATGGTAAAATCAGGAATTTAAAACTCTAGTAAGCACTCAGGATACTGTGGTCTGAATTCTAGATCATAGTGGAATCTAGTATATACCAGACTCCATAGTGAAGCATTCCATGGCTGGAATACTTAGACTGAGCAGGTTGGGCCATTGGAATCATAGACAATGTGATTGACTCTACATGGAATCTAGGGGCCAGGAAACAAAAGAACCTACAGCAAACAAGTGGAGTCTCCCAAGAACAATGTGTGTTCCTTACAGAGACTGAAGAGACTAAGTTCTCAAGTAGGCACTGGTTATAAGCCTAGAGACAGATGCACACATGGCCTCTGACAATAAAGAGTGGTCAGTTGAGGAGCTGTTGAGAGCAAGTTGTAGATAACTAATCATAGACAAGGTATTAGTCCTGAAAAATGGACACTTCCTTTGTTAGAAGAAATACTGAAAAGAAATCTTATATTCCTTGGGAAAGCCCAGAAAGTGTCAGACAGAAAGAACTCTGTAGAGTTGATGAACTGGAGATTCTCTTAGGCTATATATAGTAGACATTGACTCTGAGAAACACAGTGCACGTAGCAGGGTCATAACAACTTTCTCTTTGAAATGGTGTCAGGGATAAGTCCACAGGGAATTTTTTTTTTTCTGTTTTCCAAGGAATTCTCTGATGTTGAAAGCACCTGTGCTTTAGGTAAATGGGATCCACTCTTATTCTAGGACTTAAGATATATGACAAAATACCTGAAATTTGGTGGAAGGAGCTATGGGGAACTAGAAAGGAGGGTTTAAATTTGATTATGACGTAGTATATGAAATGCACAAAAACTCAAAAAAATATTAAAAATGAAGAAAATAAGATATGTCTGTGCCTTTGACAGAATTTTCTAGTTATTTTCTGTTATATTCACAATCTGAGTGAGGGGAACAGAGACATAGAAGGAGAGAGCCAGGCCGGAACAAGAGCAGGACAGAGGTTGAAGACAGCACCAAAGGGGGGCAGAGGATGTGGCCTCAAGCAGAATCACATTTCTATTTGTGACGATGAATCAGGAGAAGAAGGAGGACAGTCTTGGGAGCTGGGTTTGGCCTAGAGCTCCCAGTCCATGTGGAGACAAATGCCATCAGATGTTCTTGATGTATTTCCTGACATGGCCTCACCGCACCAACTATTGCTCGAGAAAGCCCTGGTGGTAATCTATCCTATTGGACGTGGAGTTTTAATCTGAACAGTGCTTCTATTTCTAGAGCTGATATAGCAGACAGGCACACCTGGGCGGTGGGTGTGGCTGTGTGGCATCTGGCTTATCTTGACTCACTCCGTTCTCACAGCTCCTCTCCCAAGCTTGAGCGCTATATCTGTGCACAAATAATTATCAGACCTCAGATACGATATGAAATTTCATATAAACGACTCTTGAATCCATGAGGACACTGGATGATGGTGACATTATTTATTTATTCACCTTTAAATAAATACAGCAAAGCAACAACACCTCCTTCAGACCAGACATTAGGAATCCTGGGATCTCACTTATCAGATGATGATAATCTGGGTGCTTCTTAAGTTCAACTTCACTTCCACTATTGTTCGAATAAAATATTTACATATCAGATAACTAGGGTTTTGCAAAAGTTTGATTCTGCAGAACTTGTAAGATTATTATCAATACAAATTTTCTTTTCTTTTTTTTTAAATTTTATTTATTCTTTATGTGTTTGAATGTACTGTCTGCATGCAGGTCTGCGCACCAGTGTCATGCAATGCCGCAGAGGTCAAAAGAGGGCATCAGATTCACCTGGAACTGGAGTTAAAGACCACTCTCAGCAGCCATGTGGGTGCTGGGGATCGAACCCAGGTCCTCTGCAAGAGCAGTCGGTGCTCTTAACTGCTAGGCCATCTCACCAGCCTCAATACAAATTTTCTTAATTCAAGAAAAAACTGCTAGTGTCATCTTTGATTTGCTTAATTTGGTCACTTCATTTTCTTTAAAAGATATTATTTGCTTAATTTGTATTTTATGTGTAGGTGAGTATTGCATGAATGTTCGCAAGTACACCTATGTCTTGCGATGCCAGAGGAAGACAGAAGAGGGTGTCAGATCCCCTGGAATTGCAATTATGGACAGTTGTTAGCAGCCATGTGGTTGCCGGGATTTGAACCCAGTTCTATCTTAACTACTGAGCCATCTCTCTAGCTGAGTTACTTCATTTTCAAACCTAAACAATAACTAATGATAATTTTAAGGTTTTCTTTCTAGGATTAAATGATAACTTGAATGAAACTATGCTAACCCAGGATCTTAAACTTTTATATAAACAGTTTTTGCATATTTCTCTACTTTATGATCTATAATACACAACTTAATCCAATTACAAGAAATAGCTGCTTGAACTATGTATCTCAGAACCTAAATCAGGGGCATGGCACTAAACATTGGGCATGTGAAGAATGGAACATTACTACAATGCTCTAAATATAGTCTTTTATTCACTAATAAGGTCTAAAGCTTGAAAATTAGGCCAGTGCAGCAAGTTACATGCTAAATAGCTACAGTTAAAAGGAAAATTGGGAACTTTGGACAAATATTTAGAATCTGTCTCTTTGAAGCTGAGAAAAATGGAATGAAACACTAGAAATAAATGCCAAACTGTTTCTATTGGATTTAATTGTCACCTTTTTAGCATATTCTTTTTATTTTATTTATTTATTTATTTGTATGAATGTATTGTCTGCATGTAGGTTTGTGCACCCGTGTCGTGCAATGCCACGGAGGTCAGAAGAGGGCATCGGATTCCCCTGGAACTGGAGTTCTCCTGGAATTGGAGTTACATACAGTTCTCAGCCACCATGTGGGTGCTGGGGATTGAACCCGGGTCCTCTGCAAGAGCAGTCAGCACTCTTAACCGCTAGGCTATCTCTCCAGCCCCTAACATATTCTTATACAAAGTATATTTTGCATAGTAGCATCTAAGTATTGATAGCTATAGAACTTAATGTATGGGGGCTGGAGAGATGGCCTATAGTTAAGAGCGCTAACTGCTCTTGCAGAGGACCCTGGTTCGATTCCCAACACCCACATGGCAGCTAAGAACCATCTTTAACTCCAGTTCCAGGGAAATCTGATGCCGTCTTCTGACCTCTGAGGCATTGCATGATACAGGTGCACCAACCTAAATGCGGACAGTACACTCATACACATAAAAAAATAAAAAATAAAAAAATTTTAAAAAGAACTTAATGTATAAATGCAAATTTTTTTGGTCAACAGTATTTTGTACTCCATAAAGAAAGAAAACCCAAGCAATCAGGGTAGGTGCTAGTTAATATTGCTAAGCCCAATTTTAGAAAACAGAAGAGATACTTATGCAGAAAACCAGTTAGCTGCTTTTGGAAAAGACCTTTATGATTAAATCCTAAGAAATTTTCATGTTTTAAAAATATAAGAACCATAGTTGTTATAAAAATCTACTCATAGAATATAGAATGCTCTCAGTCATGTACCATTTAAAGACCATGTAATACAGTTATACATGGAATGCAGAAGTTTTTGCTAGAAATACCTAGAATTTTGTCAATGAAAGAGCTATGTGACTTTTTAGTTATTTACTGTTAATTCTGTTTAATTCTCTGAGCTTCTTTTTCTTCATGTATGAATGGCTTGCTATTCACAAAGTTGTTTGGAAATGTTATAAAATAATACCTAAAAAAGAAATAAGAGGGGCTGGAGAGATGGCCTAGTGGTTAAGAGCGCCGACCGCTCTTGTAGAGGACCCTGGTTCGATCCCCAGCACCCACATGGTGGCCGAGAACCGTCTGAAACTCCAATTCCAGGAGAACTCCAGTTCCAGGGGAATCCGACACCCTCTTCTGACCTCCGCGGCATTGCACGACACTGGTGCACAGACTTGCATGCAGACAGTACATTCATACACATACAGAAATAAAAAAAAAAAAAAAAAAAAGAAGAAGAAGAACATTCTGCCACATGTAGAAAGTCTTTGGAGAGAAGGGTCTCTTGATTAGGGCTGTGCTGTTTGCCTTTATTGATAGATCATCATGGATAAGTTCTTTATTTAGAACCTATTGAGAGAGAGACAGAGACAGAGAGAGAGAGAGAGAGAGAGAGAGAGAGAGAGAGAGAGAGAGAGAAAATAGGCATTCATTTGCCAAAGCCAGCATGTGGAGCTCAGAGGACAGCTGTTCTGAGTCAGCTCTTGCTTGACTTTGCTTTGAGGCAGGGTCACTTTGTTTCTGTGGCTTCGCTGCCTGCATACTCTCTATTAAGTGGTCTGCAAGCTTCTGGATGATTCTCCTATCCCCCCCCCCCCCCCCGTCTTGCCATAGGAGCTACTACAGCTAGATCTTTATGTGTTGTTTGGGGATCTAAACTCAGGTCTTCAGACTTACACACCTGGCCTGACTCATAAGTTCTTATAGCAACCTGCAAGAGTCCTTATTCATATACATGCAAGATGCAGCATTAGACTTGACCTTTTATT
Source organism: Rhizomys pruinosus (assembly GCA_009823505.1). Classification (NCBI taxonomy): domain Eukaryota; kingdom Metazoa; phylum Chordata; class Mammalia; order Rodentia; family Spalacidae; genus Rhizomys; species Rhizomys pruinosus. Next base: position 803,602 of record VZQC01013000.1, on the reverse strand, counting down.
TTGCAATAAATCTTTACCAAGTCTTCTCACTCTCTCTCTCCCTCCATATATATATATGTATATATATATATATGTATATATATATATATATATGTGTGTGTGTGTGTGTGTGTGTGTATGATATGTGTGTGCTGGATGCACATATATATGTGCTAGTAGTCATGTCCATGCTTGGAGGCCAGAGGAGGTTGCTGGACATCCTGCTCTATCACCCTCTACCTTACTCTGTTGGGAAAGAGTTATCATAGAACCTAGAGCTTGCCATTTGGTTTGGTTGACTGGAAAGTAGAGCCCCCCCCCCAGGATGACCCTGTCTCCATTCCCCACAGAACTGAGTTCACAGGCTTTTACATAGCCATACCCAACTTTTTAAATGGGTGCCAAGGATCCAAACTCGGGTCCACGTGCTTGTACAGCAAGCACTCTTAGCCACAAAGCCTCCAAGTACCAAGTCTTTTTTTTTTTTTAACCTTTGGGCTGCATTTCCCTCCATGGACTTATACCTGATATTCTGTCGCTGAGCTTTGCAAGATGCCCTGAGAGTGAATACTGAACACACAGGAATCACAGTTTACAAACAAGTTAATGACGATGTTTTAGGGGATATCTGCTGAAAAATATCATTTAAATCCCAGTTTTCATCCACTCTGTAAAAGAAATCACTAGGTTTTGATAGTTTCCCAGAGATTTTTTTTAAAATGAAATTCAAGATCCATTAAATTGAAACCATTCAATCAGGGTTCTGATATACATTCATCTTTTAGCACTGGACAAAAAAGTGAATTTTCAGAATGCAAAGAATGTGCAGTTATTTCAAACAATTTTTGGGTGCTGAATAAACCATCTCAATGCCCCCTTGCTTACCTGACTTAGGTGGTTGTTTTACTTCATGGCTTCATGTTCGGAGTGTATGGCCTGAATGCACTAGCCACCATGGAAGGTTGACTGCTTTTAGGTTGGAACTCTCTGCTTCAGAAGGTGAGTGTATTCTCCACTGGGCAGGCCAAGCTAGAGTACAGTGACTGACCCTAGACCACGAACCAAGGCCCACTTACTTGCCATGGATCGTCCCTCTTATGACAGGTGGTAGGGTACTAAGGACTCAGTAAGAGATGAAGGCCAATCCATGTTATCAGTGTGCTCCTGGCCCCTCTTGGACTTCTGTGTTGTTATGTGATTCTTCTTCTCTTTTAGGGGTTCCTTGTTAGGGTCTGAAACAAATGTACATTTTGATTCCAGTTGTTTTTACAAGAGAAAATTGACAAGCTGGGCCTGGTGGTGCATGCCTTTAATCCTGGCACTTAGGAGGCAGAGGCAGGTGGATCTCTGTGAGTTCAAGGCTAGCCTGGCCTACAGAGTGAGTTCCAGGACAGCCAGAGCTACAGGGAGACCCTGTCTCAAAAAGACCAGAGAGAGAGAGAGAGAGAGAGAGAGAGAGAGAGAAAATTGACACAGCCTAGACTTCCAGAAAATGAGAGAAAGTTTCCTTTTAGGTGGAGTTCATTCTGTCTGTTCTTTTAAAGTCAAAATGAGCTAATGGGGGCCATAAAAGCAAGCCCTAGTCCTTGTAAGGTTATAATTCCTAAGGGCACAACTCTTTATTTTGATTAAGGATAATGGCTTAAAAGCAAATTAGACCAAAGCCTAAAATGTTATGCCAGAATGCATATTTTAATGTTTAAAAATTATGTTCTTTTTACATTGAAAACATAATACATAATATAAATTGTAGTTGAGGAGGAGGGATTTAAGCATTTTTCTGAAAACTATTTTACTCCTCTCTGGCTCTAAACCAATCCCTTAATATGATTTAAATTGGACTTTGATAATTAAGCATCACAGGCAATAAAGAGGTCATAGCAATTTTGAAAAGAGAGTAGGTAATACAAGATGTATTACCTTTAGAAGTTTATGAGTCTAAAAGTCAGCATAATAAAAGATCGAAGTCTCAAAAGGAACCCATGGAAATGCGTTACCTTAGCAGTTAAACATATAAATGACTTTCCTACTCATATAGACTTTTTGCCAGCTCCCATATCTATCATGCAAATATAGACTTACTAAAAAGACCTGAGAACTTTGCTTACTTATAAAAAGCATATTAAATAAATTATCTTGAATCTGAAAATTACATTAGCACTGTCAGAATTAGCCTGTGGTATATTATTTAAATAGACTATAGGTCTAGGAGGAATGCATTTGTTATTTCTGTAACTCTGAAAACTGAGGGAAAAGAGAAACAAAATAACCCTGCCCTAAATTATGCAAACAGAAATTCAGATGCTTTTATATCACACTAAATGATTTTCTCCCACCATGAGCAAGTCTGCTTGATAGGAAAAACAAAAACAAAAACAAAACATGGTCTATGTTTAAAGCATTACTGTAGAAAGGAAACAGGGTTACTTCCTCAGTATGGATACTATGCAGAAAGGAATTCTGCCTGCAAATCATCTAAAAACATCTTAACCAATTTGAAGATCAGTTATGGAAGGCTGCACACGTGAGCACAAGCTCACTGCTCCATTTGCAATGTGGTTCGACAACATTCCAATTCTCACTTTAAAGTGACAAGGAATGGAATATCTAGCTCACCTAAACACATTTTTGAATTTTAGTTACCTTAAATATTTGGACAAACAGCAGATTGGATGAACTAAAGAAATGTGTGCACAGAAGTCTGCTTAAGTGTTCATCATCATTAGAACAATGTAATCCAGTAACAGTTTTCATTGTGTCCCTGTTTAAGATTGGATGATTTGGTGAGGGGCGGGCTCAGGTCAGCTGCATTCTGAATAAAAAAAATCTCACAAGTATGCAAATTACCTTGAAAACTGCCCTCTCCTTCTCTTCCCTCTCCTTTCTTTTCATATACTCATAAATGACCCAGTTTGTGAGCACGCAAGCTGGTAGTGCCTCTCTGGTTTACATCCCTTTTTACAAAGAGAGATTGCAAATACATCAGCATCGACAACCTGCCGTCATCAGTCAAGTCCAAAGCTGACACACTTCTAGAGTCCTACTTGCCAAAAATAGGATTTCATCTGTACTGGATTTTTATTTTTTCCCCTGAACCAGTTTAACCAATATTGTAGTAAAAGCCAGGTTTTGAGAATGCAGCATTGGAGAACCCAACGTTTCAGTAGGTGGCGCTTCAACACAGCCCACCTGCTTTGGGCTTCCCTAGGCATCCTGATCGCTAATACCTGTGTGGTGCGGCTAAGGGGCTTGGCCAATTTGCCAGCATTGCCACTGGACTGCTGTCCCAGCAGTTTTTTTAGCCAAATGTGGCTAAAACGACAAGTCAGGAAGAACTGCTACCAGGGGGCCTGCTAGTTCTTTTCACGCATGTGCATATATGGGAACACACCTTCACAGCTATATTAGATCAACGTACGGTGAAAGCCAGAGTAACCTGATCTTAAAATGTCAATGATGTATAATCATTATTTCAGAAAGGAAAACAAAATACGTCAAATGACATTTCAGTAACTTAAACTTCTGATTTATCTTTGATTGGGGTGTGGATTTATATGCCTCATTTAGCCATTTTCCCCTTACAAAGTCATTCTGCAATACTTTTAATCCTTACTGTAGAAAAAGAAACCTTTCAAGTAATTTGACTATTTAAATAAATGAAAGAATATATGAAAGTATCAATGTTTCCTTATTTAAAAAAATCAGTTAACGGATCCATCTCCAGCAATGCTCCATAACAGGCCTGTAAACTGACATAAACCAGGATGATTAAGTGAATGATAAGCCACATGTCATTGGCAAACAGGAAGAGAGATGCCTGGGGAGAAGCGCACTATAAAGGGATTCACTGTGTTAAGAAAGATCCCTATGGTTCATTGACCTACAGATATCTGCAAACTGGATCCAGGGAAGACGAGGAGGGGAACAGAGTGCTTTATCACTAACTGGTCACTCCTCTCCAGAAAGACAGAAACTGGCAAGAGCTCCTTGACCCCTGACTTGTTGCCTGAACCCCATATTCAGAATTTCAGCATTGTTGCTGTAGACTATTGTGCAGTTAACTAATGCTTTATAGAATTCTTCTAAATATAGAATTAATAAAATTCTCACCTGAAAATAAACTTATAATGGGAAAATTCTCTGAGTTATTTTTTTCTTAAAATACATTCTTTGCCTTCTAGTTTGCTACTTTTAATCAAATTGAATATTGAAATACACATTTTCAGGGTACAGAACAGAAAGGCAGGTAAGTAAAAGTAATTTGCATAACTATTATTTGGAAGATTTTACTATATTATGGATATGAATAGTTAAAGTATGGCATTTGTAACTTATGCGAAAATAATTAATTATAAAAGACAGGAATAGGGGCTGGAGAGATAGCCTAGCGGTTAAGAGCACTGACTGCTCTTGCAGAGAACCCGGGTTCGATCCCCAGCACCCACATGGCGGCTGAGAACCGTCTGTAACTCCAATTCCAGGACAACTCCAATTCCAGGGGAATCCGAGACCCTCTTCTGACCTCCGCGGCATTGCACGACATGGGTGCACAGACCTACATGGAGACAGTACACTCATACACATACAAAAATAATAAATAAAAAATTTTAAAGAAATTAAAATAAATAAAATAAAAGACAGGAATAAAAATAAGATTTTTATTGCCCCTAGATTATGTGCAATTTAGTCTATAATTCATAGAAGCTTTGAAGTATTGACAGAAGAATAATTTTGGGATCTACTGTATTTCTGAAAAACTTTCAAGAGAATACACCACAATGACATAATAAAGCACAGTAAGTTAATGTGATTTTAAGACAATCATTGATTGAATAGTGGGCATGATTTTTTTTTCCTCTTGAAACACACAAAAATTCTGTTAGTCACCTTCTTGTCCTTTCGAATGCATTCCTTGATAGAATTATCAAGGATCTGAAATAAACAACTCAAATTGTTCTGACAACTCCCTTGTCCCAAATCCCTGTCTGCATCATGCTGCTTCATTTTCTTTTTCGAAGAAACCTGCCTTTCTTTCCTTTGCTGCACGTTTCTTCCTCAGGCGCTAATGTTCCTACTTTCTTTCTGGATATTTGAGCACGTCTTTCTTATGAAGAAGGAAAAATGTCCTCTAAAATGTCACATCTCTGTTATTTGAATATATGGACATCCCTTGCTTCGCTGACTTTTTATTACAGTCTTAAGGTTAAAAAGAATCTCCAGTGTCAGCCCGGCTTTCCCTGCTATCCCACGTATGGCTTTCTGTCATTTTCTCTGCTTTCAGCTCGCTGGCTTTTTTTTTTCTCCCCTGATGCAACTTTTTTCAGTAGAAGCCAAGTTTAAAAATGCATTTGAAACCTTTAGCATTTTTTGTATTCCCCCTTTCCAGAGGGTTTGGGCCACAAAATGCCAGCAGAGAGGATGGCCTGGCATGAAGCCCTGTTGGCATCTGTCAGCCAGGAGCTCCTGTCTGGGTCCCTGCTGGGCTCAGAGTCTGGTCGCCTCCCCAGCGAAGGGCCACTCAGTGCCTGAACCCAGACACGGGAGCATCTGATGCAAGACTGGCCTAATGAAAGTCCAGCATGGGGCTAAATGAGTTTCCACCACTGCCGGGTGAGGGGCTAATGACAGAACCGCTCCCTGGGCTGCATAGTGCTGGGATCTTTGTCAGGGCATATGGCAGCTGGCTCAGTGCCTCGCTGTGCAGTTTCCTGTTAGATTTATCCCCAGAATCTTCTCTTCCGGCTTCAGCTTCCTCTCTTCTGTTCTCTGGCTCTTTTTGGCTCTCTCTTCCCTTAGCTCCTTCTGCACTCGATATGGTTGGGTCATTGGCTCATCAATAGTGGCTTTCAGAAGTATATTGCGACACTATGAACATTGTTTCTTAAAATATTGGCACAAGAGCAAAGAAGAGGAAGATGGAACATTGACAGATATACCCAATGTGTGTGGGGGTGGGGATGGATGTTGATAGGAGTCTTTCGTTTGGAGCATTGTAGTTAACATAAATTTTATCAGAATCAGAGGAAAAATTGGTTTGAAACTTGTTGAATGCAATGATGCTGACAGAAATCTTCCTTTATTGTGTGGTTTTCAACATGTCATTAGTCATGTGATGTCAAATCTTAGATGATAAATATGTGATTTCAGAATTCTATTGCTTATAATTTTAGGTGAATTTGATGCGAATCTATAATCAAATACTAGGCAAAATAAGAATAACTTTGATTTCTTCACTTGTCCTTGTAAGGCTTAAGACACAGCAGATTTGAAGAGATCCTCATTTATAGGTAAATTGCATAAACAAGTTGAGGTTTTTTTGATGAGCTCTGGCTTGAGAGAGGTAGATTCACATCACTATTTTAATTGCTGTGGGAAAAATGCCTACAGAAAATATTAAGGCAATCTTCCAAATCCTAAATACATTTCACAAATACACATTCTACTCTTCTAAAATTTATAAACTCATTAAATATAAATAAAAGCTCAGTGCCAACTTGTATATTTTAATATTGCCAGCGTTGCATATAATTGTATTTGAATGTGGTTTGCTCAAGTTTTGATGGGTTCTTACACCCATTCTAAATTAAGTTGTCAGATTACATGAAAGAGCTAAAAATATTAGGTGATGTGATCATGAGAGATCTAGTGGTGCACTTTGTCCTCTATTTTATTCAAGGGTGAAACATCAGAAAGGAATGGGGTTAATCCAAAGATCCTAAAGTTTAGAAATTTTGATATTTGAGTGCAATGGTTTTGATTCTCTTTGCTAATCTCTCTCTCTCTCTCTCTCTCTCTCCACACTTACACTTCTGTCATAAAACTTCAATACTCAAATATGATGTGAAATTTGCATTACTTCAAAAACAGCCGGTTCTGGGGCTGGAGGGATGGCCTAGCGGTTAAGAGCGCCGACCGCTCTTGCAGAGGACCCGGGTTCGATCCCCAGCACCCACATGGCAGCTGAGAACCGTCTGTGACTCCAGTTCCAGGAGAACTCCAGTTCCAGGGGAATTGAGACCCTCTTCTGACCTCCGCGGCATCGCACGACACGGGTGCGCAGACCTGCATGCAGACAATACATTCATACACATAAAAATAAATAAATAAATAAAATTAAAAAAAAAAAAAAACAGCCGGTTCTAACCTAAATATAAGAGGGAGGCAGAGGCAGGCGGATCTTTGTGAGTTCAAGTCCAGCCTGGTCTACAGAGGGAGTTCCAGTCCAGCTGGGGCTACAGGGAGACCCTGTCTCAAATAAAAAAAAAAAAAAAGAGGTCCTTTCATAAACTTGTTCTGAAGAATTCTAAATGCAATCTCTTAACAATCACATGTTCTTTACTGAATGAACCCAGTGGTTGCAAGTTTCCATGGGCTCCCGGTGGTCCCCCATAACAACCACAGGATCACTGATAGGATCTAAATGAGATTGTTTTTTTGTAAATTGCGTGGTGAAGAAATTTCATCACGTTCCATATGCCATATGCCCCATTTTAATTTATTCCCATGACAAAACTCCATTAATATAATTTTGGAACAAAGAGAAAATGATAGAAATTTTCTGTGTCACTGAAAATCTAAGCTTGCTTTCTTCTTAAGGAAATACTGCTTTAAAAATGCAAGAGGGAGGCTGGGGTAATAGTTTAATGGACAAAGTGTTTAGTGAACAAGATGGAGGGCTTGAGTTTGGATCTCCAGCACCCAAGTAAAAGCTTAATGGAGTGCCTGGGGCACGGCAAGGACAGGGAGACCCAGGGGCCTTGCTAGCCAGTCAGTCTTTCCAAACTGGCAAGTTTTGGGTTCTGTGAGACACCCTGTCAAGAAAGGTAAGGTGGAAGCCAGGCATGGTGGTACATCGTATAATTCTAGCATGTGTGAAATTGAGGCTAGCCTGGTCCTACCTAGCAAGTTCCAGGCCATCTGGGGCTTCAAGGAGACCCCATTTCAAACAAAATAACACAACAAAAATAACAAAGTAAGTTGGGATTGATAGAGGAAGCTATCTGATTGGATTCCTGATGCTCATGCTCAGGCAAGCACACATGCGCACACAAGTGCGTGCACACACACACACACACACACACATAAATCAAGAAAGTCTAGTTACTCATTATAACATTTTTTAGTACAAAGAACATTCCCAATGTGTATACATGTCTGCAAGTTTAAAATATATTCCAATAATTTCCCTGTATTTTATTCCTCCTTTTATATAATGTAGAACACTAAGTTCAATTTCTCAATTTTTTTAGAACTTTAATTAAGGAGAAAATATGTAGGTTTGAACCCATACTTCTGAGAACTTTATCTGTCTATCCTCATACGGGGCATTTTCACTTCATCTGCCAGTTGATTTAAATTGTTCTATTAAATTAAGTAGCCATCTTTTCTTCTATATTAAAAACAAACTCATAGTTAGCCTGAAAAATAATGTATAATTTGAAGATCATTAGCAGTTTTAAATGCAGGAAAATTATTGGTGGAGCTCAAAAGACAGAAATATGTGGAATTGTCTTATTCTACACAAAAGTGGATGAGAAGTTACCTTGTGCCAAAAAGAAAAAGCTTATTTTGCATGTTGAAAATGTATAAGTGCTTACATTAAAGGACATTTTTAACTGCTAACGATATAGAGTACATTGACCGGTTAGGTGTGAATTTATAGCAATTAATTTTGGATCAATAGCACTAAGTGATACCAATAATTCATTCTGAGGTGATTTTAGACTCGTTACATGATCTGGTACTCTGATCCGTAGGACCTCTCCTACCAGTGAGTGCATTGTGCCAAGGCAAGTGGGAACAAGTAGAGAGAAGGGAAGCAAGGTGAATTTTGAAACCACAGTCCTTAAACAAAGGACTTTGTGAGCACAACTTCATTGTGCAGAAATGTATCCAGGACTCACGCCTTATAACCCATATTTGCATTGGACTGCGGTGGCTTTAATAACTAACTCTTAGAAAGTACATTTTTATTATTATTTTTATCTTCTTAAATTACATGTTTACCACTGCCCAGACAGGTTGAGGCAATGTCACTGGGACATTATCACATGCTAATTGCTGGTTATAAATTTCCTATCTACTAATAATCTCTAAGAAAGATCTGTGTCTTTTTGAAGGTAAATTATTTTCCATTATTAACTACAGTGTTTATCAAATTCATTTGAATATTCTGTTTTAAATTTTTGTTGTATGCAATACCATATTTTTATTTTAGCTCAAAACTTAAGACATTTGACAAGAATTAATTCTTCTTTTTTTTTTTTTTTTGGCCTTTTCGAGATAGGGTCTCCCTGTAGCCCCAGCTGTCCTAGAACTCACTCTGTAGACCAGGCTGGCCTTGAACTCACAAAGATCTGCCTGTGTCTGTATCCTGAGTGCTAGGATTAAAGGCGTGTGGCACCATGCCTGGTGCATTAATTATTCTTAGGTGCCTAAAAAATAAGCATCCTATTAACCTGGGTTGTGGAAGTATTCAGTTGTTCACTATTTAGAAGTTGAGAGGTTTATGCTTATTGATTAGGAATTTTCCAGGGTATGAAACCCAATACTTCATTATCACTCACTTGGAAATTTCACCAGGCATCTTCTTTGTGACTGAACTAGTAGACTTGTTCTAAGTGTTGGGTTTTATACCCCTCTGTCACATACAAGTATGCTTCAGTAGTACTATAGTTCTAAGCCATGTGAGTTTGAAAGTAAGGTCAAATGTCTGCACTTTGACTTCAGTACACTTCCCAGACAGGGGTGTGAATGAACATTGCTCTTCAAAACCACAAAGGACAACTTTGCTTGGCACATAACAGGTTTAACTGTATAACCTTTGGCACTAACACGGTACAATTTGTGTTTATGAAATATTTCCTACATCCTTACAAGCTAGCTGTTGTAGTCTTATTTTCCATTTGCTTGAAGAAACAGCACTGTTTCTGTTGAGTTCCTGAATTTCTTTGAGTATAATGTTTGTTCTAATGGTAAGAGAAAGTGCTCAGTGTTAAGGGATGGCTTCCAGAAATTAGTTGAAAGGAAACAAGATGCAAATTATGCAGTAACCTAAGCTTAAAATTTTCATTTTCTTCCATGTTCCAACAGGTTTAAATGCATTGTTTCATAGAAAAGCCACATTTCTAACTCCTGTTTTCTTCTGGTTTTCATTATTTCTGTCACTCAGTCCTAGGCATCCTTCAAGAAAATGAACTTTTCCTTTCTCATTTAAGCAACCAAATAAACAAACAAGAAATAATATGAATAAAAGTAAAATAAAAGACCCAGAAAGTGCCCCCAACAAACATGAGAGCTGAAGACATTTCCCTATTCAAATTGTAGGTTAATTTATAAATTTCACCCTGAAGGGGCTAACTTGTTTTCTCAGTTCTAAAACCATGATTTTATTTCTTTATGCAACATGTTTTAAAACTCCTAAGACTGTCTAAATTAAGAGAAGACACTGGTATTTCATATTATGAAGAAAACCCACTGCAAGTATACTGTGTAGCAGGGGAGAGATGTAAAATGCACTATGCACAAGTTTCTGCTCAGTGACAAGCACGTTCTCCTATTGTTTTCTTTTGTATTTATTTTTATTTTATGTATGAGTGTTTTGCCTGCATGTGTGTAAGTGCACCTGTGTTGTGCAGTACCCATGGAGGACAGAAGAGGGCATCGGATCCCCCAGAACTGGAGTGACAGATGTCATCTCTCAACTTTCTGCTCCGCCTGTCTCCTGCCGTACCTCCCTACCGTGATGGGCTATGATCCCTCTAGAACCATAAGCCCCCAATACTCTTCATTCTATTAAAACAACAGAAAGGGGATGGGCATCCCTCCTGGTTTCCGGTTTAAAAGGATACAGTCAAGCTGGCCCATGTCTGTGATTTCAGCATTTAAAAGGCTGAGGCAGGAGGATTGCTGTGAGTTTGAGGCTAGCCCAGCTTACAAATACCTGGTTAAGCTAGTCTTCAGAGTGTAGCCGTGTCCCAAAAATTAAATAAATAAAATGGGCTGAAGAGACGGTCAGTAGTTAAGAGCACTTGCTGCTCTTGCAGAAGACATATGTTTGGATTCTGAGGACCCCGTTGTCTCACAGCTGCCTGTAACTCCAGACCCAGGGGATCTAACACTGTCTTCCAGCTTCCTCAGGCACCCACACATATGTGTCACACACTCACTGAAACACACACAGGCACACACATACACATATACAGAAAAGTAAATTAACAAATCTTAAAAACAAATAATAAAGAACAAAACAAAAGGAATACTATTCTGTCTGAGCAATGAGCTCATCACCTGAGGCCTTTATTATGTTGACACACTTAAGTATTTGTTGAGAGTAGAAAGGTGTTGAATTTTGTCAGTGTTTGCATCTATCTATTGAGGCTATTTTATGAAATTATCTTTTGTTGGCTATCATATATCACAGATACCATGGCATATATTGAGCATTTCTATATCTCAGGGATAAATCTGACTTAATTATATTATATACTTTTAATTTTCCCTTGAACTTTTTACTGATATGGTGATGAAGATTTTCGAATCTATATTTATCAAAGATAATTGATTTGTGATTTTGTTTACACACAATAAAATCATTTGTTTCTGATATCTCTTGAATGAAAATGAACTTTTCTAAAATATTTGTGTTCATATTGAAATTATGAATAGTAATCGCATATCCTATACATAATATCCTCTCTCAATTAATATGTGAAAAAGTATAATTTCTAATTAAAATTCCAGAAGATAAAAAAGATCGCATTTAAAAAAATCTAACTTGCTGCTGACCTGTGACATTTAAAAATCTTTTTTTTTTTAATGTATAAAACTTGTAGTCTTACCTTGAAGTAGCCTTTGGCATTTAGCAACTCACAAATAATCTTCTAATTTGAAGTGAACATTAAATTCCCAATACCAGGTACTTTCTAATATCCAACACAAGCAGCTTTGCTCACAGTCGAGGGTACACCCTGGTGGGAGGGCATGACATCAGAAGCCTTTAAACTCCTTTAAACTCTTCAAGGAATGCCTTCATGGATACCTATTCAAGCAGGTTGAGGAAAGAGAGAGAGAGAGAGAGAGAGAGAGAGAGAGAGAGAGAGAGAGAGAGAGAGACTGGAAGTGGGCAAGCTGTATACTCTCAAAGCCTACCTCTGGTGACAGGCTTCCGATATTCCATTCCCTCATATGGCCCCCATAGGCTCAAGGCTAAGTTATGGAAAATGCAAAATGCATTTAGTCCAACCATAAAAGTCCCCCAGTCCTTTTACAGTCTCAACACTCTTCAAAAACCTCAAGTCCAATGTATCTTCTGAAACTCCAAGCACTCTCTTAACACCCTGTAAAATCAAAATGCAAATTATATACTTGCAACATGAAATGGTACAGTACATTCCCATTCCGAAAGGGAGGAATGGGGGTATGTTGAAGAAATACCAGACCAAAGCAAGACTGAAGACCATAAGAGCAAACACCAAATACTGTAGCTCCATGTCCAATGTCTAGGACTTTTTAATTCCAATGGGTTTAGATGTCTAAGCCGCTCCAGCTTTGCTCCCTGCAGCATACATCTCTCATACCACCACTCCCTGTATATAGCTCTCCTTGGCTAACATCTCATTACTATGGCATCTCCAGCATCTTGGAGTCTCCATTACCAACCAGACTTTACCTTTGCAGCTTCATACAATGGCCTTGCAGGGCTTCTTGACCTCCCACAGCTTTTTTTTTAATCAGGGCCTTCCCTGCTGCACACAGCTTGGCCTCAGTAGCTCCCTGAAATTCAGAATAAGGACCTATGACCCCTTCACTTTTGAGTTTTCCATACCTCTAAACCCAGCACCCTATGCATAACAGTGCCAAGTTTGGTTTGGCTGCCAGCTAGAGATAGAATTGGGTCTATGTCACTTTATCCACATTACCACCAGCTTCTGTATGTAGTTAGGGTTTTTTTGTTTTGTTTCGTTTTTTAAGAAATGTCCTTAAGCTTTCTCTTTTCACAAGTTAGAGGCTTAGCTTGGTGGGATCTTGCCCTGAGGTATTCTTTCCATTGCTCAAATGTAACTCTGGATGCCTTCATGGCTCTAATCTCATCATCAAAGACAGCCTCTCCTTCAGCACATGCCTTGGCTTCAAAATTATTAAGAATCCTAGTGCTCGGTTTCAATCCAAATTGTACATTTTGTATTTCTTTCTGCCCCAGGTACTGATTTTTTTCATTGTAGATGTGCATAATATTGACTACTAATAAGCATGCCACTAGTTCTACATTAGGCTGTCTTGAAATTCCCTTAACCAAAGAAATTAGTACATGATTTTAAAAAATATTTTATTTATTATTTTTATTTTATGTGTATATGAGTATATTTTCTGCATGTGTAGAAGTGTACTGTGCCTTGCAATGCCTGCTGGGTCAGAAGAAGGTACCAGATTGCCATGGAACTAGAGTTTAAAATGATTATTAACTTCCATGTGGGTGCTGGGAATCAAACCAGGGTCCTCTACAAGAGCAATTGGTGCTCTTGACCACTGAGCCATCTCTCTGCCCCCAGAAATTAGTCCACTACATTTAACTTTAGCCTCAGGCAACTTCTTAAACCTTAGGCAGATGGCAGCCAATGTCCTTGCCAAAATATCTGAGTTTCTGTTCAAGCTGGCTTCCATCTCCTTTTGGAATATCATGAGCCAGGCTGCTCCTAGCATGGTCTATTAAGGTCATCTCACAGCATCCAACTGCTTTTCTAGTACAAACTCCCAATACTTTCCACATGCCTACAAAAACCAACATGGGCAAGTTCTTCATACCAACAGCCCACTCTCTGGTACCAAATTCTGTATTAGTCATATTTTCTGTTGCTGTGGTAAAACCCCATGACCAAGAGTTGGTTGAACTTGTAGTTCCAGAAGGATCCCCTTGTGGTGGAGGGCACATGGCAGTGGACATTAGAGCAGAGAGCTGAGAGCTCACATAGGCATGCAGGAAACAGAAACTATTTTTATCTTTTCCAAATGATATAGTACCAGAAGCATCAGCCAGAGCAATTAGGCAAGAAGAGAGAAATAAAAGGCACCCAAATTGAAAGCAGGAAGCTAAATTGTGTGTGCTAATAGATCTTATAAGTAGAAAACACCAAGGACTCCACATAAAGTGAGTTATAACTAATTCAGGAAAATTTAAAGACGCAAAATCAAATAAGGAAGACGTATAGAGACTACATAGAGTAAAAATCCATAATCTTCAAGATACACCAAGTAGCTGGACTACCTAAATGACTCAGGATATAAGAAGATGTCTTGGGCTAGAGAGATAGCCTAGTGGTTAAGAGCACTGACTGCTCTTGCAGAGGACCCGGGTTTGATCCCCAGCACCCACATGGCGGCTAAGAACAATCTGTAACTCCAATTCCAGGAGAACTCCAGTTCCAGGGGAATCCGACACCCTCTTCTGACCTCCGCGGCATTGCACGACATGGGTGCACAAACCTGCATGCGGACAGTACATTCATACACATACAAAAATAAATAAAATTTTACAAAAAAAAGATGTCTTACAGAAATCCACTAATTTGTATACTGATTTTAAAATAATTTATATAAAAGGACTTTGAACAGAAGAACCTTCCATGGCTGATCAATGCTGATCCCAGAAGACATGAATTATTAAATGAAAAATCTCAGCACCAGGCATTGTTCTTAGAAGCCCCAGGAGCACACAAGCCACACAAGCTATTGCCATTGATCTGAATCACCTCACCTAACTGGATGGTAAGAACCTGCTGCTGAAGACAGCACTCACCTTGGATATAGGACATCAAAATTTAACTGGAACTGACCAGGAAACTCTCTCCCTACTGGCTAGCTTTCACTGTGCCAGAAGATGATGTGCAGGATTATGCAGGATGCTTGATGAAAAGGGGGAACAATGGTCTCACCCAGCATGGTCTCTGCATGCTATAGCACTACAGACTTGCCTGGCAAATGTGCCAGTTGGTATAATAGTGGCACGACAGTTAGGGGTAACCAAATGCTTTCCAATCGGCTATGATGTTGCTTCACAAGAGGATTATGTCTTGTTCTGTAAACCTGGTCAAAAACCCAAGGCTGGAGACATCATAGGCCCTGAAGTGGATCTGCTGTTGTTTTGCTAAATGGTCATGCTATCAAACTGCTTTCCAAATATTTGTGTTTATACTAGAGGATTTTTGTCTCTCTTAACTTGATGAGAGAAGCTTCATTTTGCAATGGGTGGTGGTTAATGCGGAGTCTGAAAATTACTCAAAGTGCTGAGTATAAGTAACTGTGAGTGCTCATCTACGGAAGAACTGTCTTCATCAGCCTGCCTCCATCAGAGACTCCGGGAAGTCTGAAGAAGAGGGAACAGAAGCAACGAAAAGCTGGCAGATGGGGAGGTGGTACTCATAAACTTACTGCAGCTGTGGTGACCTCCACAAGACCTGCATAAGATCAAGCCATTCAAAATTCTGGTTTTCATGGGAGAGGAGCCCTCAATGCCCCATCCTTGGCAGAGGAGCTGTTTGAAGTTAGTACCTACTGAGGGAGTCATTTTCCTTGGTAGGTTGGCAATGCCTCAGTAAATGACCCTACACACATGTGCACGTGAGCAGCACTAATTGGCTCTAGAGGTTTGATTAAAAACAAACAAACAAAAAAAGGCATGAAGCTGGGAGGGAGGCAGGTAGTGGTTGATAGACTGATCAAAATACCTTGTAAAATTGTATGCTATTTTCCAAGAATAAATAATAGTATTTAAGAGGCTAGAAAGATTGCTCAGTGGTTAAGAGAACTTGCCAACTTCCAGAGGACAGGAGTTTGGTTCCCAGCACAATGTTGTGGTTAACAATTGACTGTAAATCTAGTTCAGGGGATCCAATGCCTTCCTTGGTCTCTGCAGGCAAAAAAACAGCACAAAATAAATAAATAAATAAATAAATAAATAAATAAATAAATAAATCTAAATGTTATTAAAAACACTAGTGAAAGAAATTAAAGAAGATCCAAATAAAATAGAAAAATAGGTTTATGGAATAGAGTAATTAACTGGCTACTATCCAAACCAATCACATTCAATGAAATCCTTATCAAAATTACTATGTCAGTTTTCTAGCATAAGTAGAAAACTGGTCTTAAGGTTTTTATGAAACTTCAAAAGACACTGAACAATCAAAACAATTTTAAGCCAAGCAAAATAAAACAATAAGAACAACTACAACAACATAAAGCTGGGTATATTACATGACCTTATTTGAACAAAGAGAGGGGCTTTACGAACCTGATTTACAAATACAGCACAAGGTCACAGTCATCAAATTTGCATAGTGTGGACACAAAAGCAACTGAAAGAACAACAGAGTGGAATAAAATAAAGAAATAAATTCAGCTGATATTTGACAGCAGTGTCAAGAACAGATCAGAGGAAAGTGTCTTTTCAATAAATAACTCTGGGGTTATTTCTGCTTCCAATGCTAGGGTAGAGTCTGTCCTGGCAGGGAAGTGGAGGCAGCAGGAGCTTGAGGAGGCTATTCAGACTGTGTCTCCACAGTCAGGAAGCAGAGGAAGATGAAACCACTGCTCAGTTGACTTTCTCCTTGTCGTTCGTCCAGGATTTTAGCCCATGGAATGTTACCATCTACAGGAAAGGTCAGGTTTCTAACCTTAATTAACCTCACAGATAATCACTCACAGGCATGTCCAGACACTAATCCAATCAAATGATTCCTCATAGGAATTACTGTACCCTTTTCTTAGAAGGTGTTCTAGGTCCTGTCACATTGACAATCAAATTAATCATCACATGTAGGATCCTTTCTTACCTGATAGAATGTGAGCAAAAAGGCAAAAAAAGTGTGGGTGATGACTTGGAGAAAAGGAAGCCTTCTTGAACATGACGATGGCAATGTAGCTAATAGAACCAATGTGGAAAGTTGCATGGATAATCCTCAAAGATTAAAAATGTCTCAAAAATACAAAAAAAAAATGCACAACATGGTCTAAATATACAATGAAGTGCTATAAAGACCCCAAAGAGACACATTAGTCATTTGAGGTAAAATAGATGAACGTAGGAGCTGGAAAGATGGCTTAGAAGTTAAGACCACTCACTGTTCTTGCAAAGGACCCAAGTTTGGTCTGGAACACCAATATCAGTTTGCTCATATCCATCTGAAATTCTAGTTCCAGGGGAATCTAATGCCGTCTTCTGGCCTTTGTGTGAACTTTCACACGTGTGCACACACATACATACACACATTCTCATACACATCAATAAAAATAAATATTTTTTAAATAGATGAAACTTGATGAACTTACACTAAATTAAATAAAATAGGCATACCCAAATGAATAGTTTATAATGTCACTTTACACATAGAATCTAAGAGCTTACAAAACCAGACAGTAAAATGGAGCTTGCAAGGGAGAGGGGGAATGTGAGGAAAGGAGAAATGGGGAGATGTTTGTCAGAGTTTACAAAGCTCTATTTAAAGAAGAATGAGTTTTGGAGTTCTAATTATGCAGCATGGCTAGAGTTAGAATACACACTGTATTGTATATTCAAAAGCTACTCAGTATGTGTTTAATGTCATCAATACTGCACACACCACACAGATAACTGTGAAATAATATGCTAATAATTGCATAATGTATATTTATACTAAAATATATTATAAACTATATAATTTTAGTTTTGAATAAATTCTTTTCAGCATTGCTGAAGAAAACTCATATTCTATAACTTATAAGTATTAAAATTTTGCTTCAGTTTAAGTGGAGTATATTTACATTTGTAAAGCCTTAATACGTGCATAGCAAAATACTGTTTAGCAAGAACTTTGCATACATAGTAAATTGTACAGCACCTGTCTTTGAACCAAGTACTCTCTCCATATGTGGATCACACTGAACTATGGCTTTATTATTAGTCTGGTTTTGGATCATATTCAACTTCACCCTCTCCTTTCTTGAAAAATTCACTGAAACAAGCGGCAAAATGAGCTACAGTTTGGTAAGAGTTCTTATGTGCCACGCACTATGATTAAGTATGTTGAATCCATCATTGTGTCAATCCCATGGCTAGAAGAAGTGTCTATGGCATTGTAGTGTCTATTTTAGAGAGAGAAAGCTGTGAAAAGATTAACTGCTTCACTTACTGTCATGTTTAGAAAGTACCAGATCAAGTGTGATATTATGATACTTTGAAAAGTCTGCTTTTAATCACCACAGTATTCTTAGCTAAACTCAAGTTATAGCTAGGGATGCAGAGCCTAACTAACTTGTGAAAGTCCCTTGGTTCTGTTCCCAATATAAAAGAGAAAGAGAGAGAGAGAGAGAGAGAGAGAGAGAGAGAGAGAGAGAGAGAGAAAGAAAGAAAATAGTTAAAAAACAGATAAGTAGTTAAAATGAGATTATCAGTCATTTTAAAAATGCAAATATCTTCAAAATTTGAGTCTTTTCAAATAATTAGGAGTAACGTAGAATTTATTAAGCAAATCATTCTCAAGCTTTAAACTTTACTACTATTCACATTAATGATATTTTTTCATTTGCTTATTCAACAAATGCACATTGAGCACCTAACAAGCTCTTTGATACAAATGCATGAAGAATGAGTGACATACGTGCAAACATTCCTTATGATCCTGCGTGTTGGAATGGCACAGGTTACCAAAAGTTATTAAGATAATTTCAGATTATGAATAGTTCTACAAAGGGACAAAGGGAATGATGTGGAGAACAATCTGTACATGGTCTATTTTGAGGAAGGTCAGATTAAGCTTATATTGGCTGAAAGTGTGAAGATAGATAACCCTAAACAGATTGTAGAAATTATACATTTTATATTTAACACTATGGAAATTTGGCACCCAGAGTTTATGGAAAATAATGTTTTGATTATGATTGAAACACCTAGTTGGGCAGCCCATGGTGGAGTAATGCTGCTCACCTCACAGAAGCCAGGAAGCAACTAGAGAAACAGGAAGGAACAAGTATCCCATAATCCCCTTCAAGGTCACATCTAGTGACCTGACTTCCCCTACTCAGCCGCCTTCCCAAAGGTCCTCCACTTTCAAGTAGCACCTTAAACAGATGTGTAAGATCTAAATTATAATAGGCTTTATTATTGAGATGTTCATAACTAAAGTTGATCACTTCTTAAATATAACATTCTTGTTTCCCAAAAAAGTAAGAATATCTGACTCTTCCTTCTGTTGAAATCTTAGTGGGTTTCTGTTACACTTACTGATTGATAATGATGTTGCCATTAGTCTTTAAAATAAGCTTTTAAAATATAAATATCAATGCCAGGTGTGGGGGCACACACTTTTAATCCCAGCACTTGAGAGGCAGAGGCAAGTGAATTTCTGTGAGTTCAAGGCCAGCCTGGTCTACATCATGAGCTGAGACTAAATGGAGACCCTGTCTCAAAAAGACAAAAAAGAAATATGAACATCAGATCATTTAATAATAGACTACTTGGGACACTAAGGGATGGGTTCCCTTCTCCACTATGCTACAAACAAAATTAAGAACTGTTTCACTCTCACCTCACTGACTCAGAGCATTAATGTCAAGAATACATAAACTACTCAAAAAAACAAAGAAGACAAATGACCTACTCAAAAGATGGAGTAAAGAGCCAAACAGAGACTTCATCAGTGAGGAATTAAAGATGGCTGAGAAACATCTTAAAAAGTGTTCAACATCAAAAAAAAAGTGTTCAACATCATTAATAATTAAGGAAATGAAGATTAAAACCACTCTCAGATATCATCTCACTCCAATAAGGCTAGCTAAGATCAAGAAAACAAAAGACAACAGATGCTGGAGAGGTTGTGGGGAAAGGGGAACACTCATCCACTGCTGCTGGGAATGTAAACTTGTATAATCACTATTGAAAGCAGTGTGAAGAACCCTTAAAAGACTCAGAATGAGCTTACCACCTGACCCAGTCATACCACTCCTGGGTATATACCCCAAAGACTCATCCTACTGCAAAGACACATGCACATCCATGTTTATTGCAGCTCTCTTCAAAATAATGAAGAGCTGGAACCAACCCAACAGACGAGTGGATGACAAAAATTTAGTACATCTACACAATGGAGTACCATTCAGTGGTAAAGAAAGACGGCATTATGAACTTTGCGGGTAAATGGATGGAGCTCAAAGCCATTATATTGAGTGAAGTAACAGTCCCAGAAAGACAAACGGAGAATGGTTTCCCTCATTTGTGGATGCTAACACTAAATCCCCCAGATGAAAGGCAAGCTGATTAACATTATTGTTATATTTCTGTTTATCTGAAAGCAGCTATGTTGTTATAATATGAATCTCTCAACAGGCTGTAGAATCTACCCACCAATTATTTTCAGACTCTGTAATTACTGTATATAGGTGGAGAGTATATATCCATATTTTAGAGTAATATAAAATTAATGGAGGAAAATGTGAATTCCTAAGCATAAAAAAAAGACTGAGAGAAAGATGCATGATCTGGGGTGGGGTGGGGTGGGGTGGGGTGGGGGGAAGGGAAAGGGGAATATACCTGAACTGAATTGAAAAATGATGTCTGAAATACACAAAACATCAATAAAAAATTTTTTAAAAATTAGAAAAGAATTGTTTCATACTCAAGGCCCTCTTCCTGACAGAGCTCATCTTTATGCAAGTTGGCACCTCTGCTATTTAAATGAACTTGTGGAGCTATGCACGTCTTTCATAATTTTAGTTCCTTAGCCCTATTTGTAGATTTTCAGAGATTCAACACACTTTAACCATGAGGATGTTGTCTATTTTCTTCCAACAAAAGGCTGCATGGGCATTTTCTCCACCAGACAGCTCTGTTGATTTCCTTTGGCCTCTGTGATCACTTGCAGCTGGGCCCCACTGCGGCCACATTTTTATATCATGTAAAAGATTAGAGCAAACAAACTCCTTTGACTACAGTATTCTCGGGTTACCTTCATTTTATCCACTGATGTCTTTATTTCCTTCCTTTCCAGTTTAGCTATGCAATGTGAAAATTGGCCCTATTTTTGTGCCTATTATGACACTCTTAATCCTCTTTCTTCCTTCACGCACATTGCATAAGAAGATTTCACAAACTCTTCTAATGGGAACAAGAGGAGTTTACTTTATGCAGAAGAATCCCAGAATGAGTTCTACAATTAAGTTTCCACACTCTGAATTGAGGGAACATGTTCCCAACAGCCATTAGGAAGCTATGTAGCAGTTATGTCACCTCTGCCACCTAAATCTAAAAATCTTTTCACCCCAAGACAGAACCACAGTGGTTAGATATGACTAAATAGAGGAAGACAGTAGGAGAATCTGAGTATGGAGCCAGCATGCAAAGACTGAAGCTTTAGACAGCAATAAAAACAGATCAGAGGCATAAAGAGAAAGATTAAGAGCCAAAAACCAAACACTCCATGACACGCTGTGTGGAGAATCAGGGTGGTTCAGTCTGTTGCCTCTCTCTTAAAATTAATTGCTTGATCAATTAATCAATTATTGTGTGTGAGTTTGGTGTGTATGTCAATGTGGGCATGCATGTGCCACACAGCGTCTATTGTAGAGGTGAGAGGACAATTTTCTTGAGTCTGTTCTCCCTTTTCACTTAGGGTTCTGGGGTTCTCATCAGGTTGCAGTCTTGGAAGTGAATACTTTGACCCGCAGAGTCATTTTGTCAGCTCTGTCATCACACAGAGTGATTCCTAACAGAAGAGTGAAGGTTCCTCCCAAGGAAGAGTGCTTTCCTGGAGGAAGAAACCATAGGAAGTCTTAACAGTATACATGAAAGAATAACTTAAAATTCATTAAAATTAGACTCATATTTCAAGATTGAAGAAATTGCTGAGCAAGATGGTACATATCAATAATCTCAGCATTCAGACTTCGAGGACACCACAGGAGAATCTGTACAAGTTTGAAGCTAGCCTGGGCCTCAGAGTGAGGTCCTGTCTTAAAAGAACAATAAACAAATAAATAAATATTCAAGAAATAAATATTAAAGTGTGTGTTAAACTACAAAATGTAATTACAATAAGCATAAATATGTACTTTGTAAATTTAGTAAATATAAGAGTTTACATCTTTCTTGAGACTAGAACAATATTATAAGGTGAACCATTATGTATGAAGAAGTATATTAACATTCTAGATAGCTGAATATGATTTTGCACAAAAAAGTTAAAAATAGATATCTTAATATTGTGTTCCATTGGGGAGATGTTTGCTCCCTCACTTGTCACAGCATTGGTCACTGTGAACCTAGAGAGGACATTGAATATTGGTCTGTTATTTCCATATAACCACGGTATCCAACATTTTGCAGGTGATTCTTTTATTCCTACTTTACAGGGAAGGATCTGTGATTGCTCAGATAGTGAAAAAGTAGACATTTCTGTCCCAATTTGAGTGATGCCAGTGCTCCTGTGTATAAACATTATGTATCTCAGGAAAGAAAAAAGAACAGTGAGTCTAACATTTGCTTGTATCTGTTATGATTGTCAAAAAATTTATACTTCAACATTGCCATGACAGAATTATACATTGATTAAAAAATTAAAGAGTGTTTGTTTTCTGAGACACTGTCTAATGTGGTGCAGTGTGCCCTAGAACTTGCTGTGTAGCTGAGGAGGACCTTCAACTCCTAGTCTCCCTGCCCCTACCTCCAAAGTACTAATATTAGATGAGCACCATAGTGCCAAGACAATTTTAAGAGTTCCAATGTTCAAATGTGGGCACTTTGGCTGTCATGTGGTGGCCAAAGAATGAGAGTTCATATATTTCTAGGGATCTGGGGTCAAGTGTTATCTCTGCTGCCTATCCCTGAGGCCACATTAATTGACTGTATCAGGATTTTACTGGCAAGACTGGATATGCAAATGTTGGTAAGTCTCTAGTGCTTACAGTAATCAAGATATCTTCAATCTGCTACCTTGTTATGGTTCTCTGGTCTTTAAAGATGTCTGAAGCCTTGTATTATAAATGGTTGTAATTAGGTGCATTGAATCTGTAGAAGAAAAGTTGATCAAATTAAATTGTTGTAGCTGCTTTTGAAACTCACCCTTAGTGTTTAAGCAGCAAGAAGAAGCTCTGCATCAAGTAATTGATCATAAAAGTGAGCTCTGCAGAGGACTGAACTTGTCTTATAGGCTCAGAACTCTCTGATCCTTACATAAAGCAAGCAATGGCACCGCGCATGAGAGTTTGGATTTCTTACACTTCATATCACTATGCATCCATTAATATAGTTGATAATTAAATAAAATATTAACTTAGGGGCTGGAGAGATGGCCTAGCAGTTAAGAGTGCCAACTGCTCTTGCAGAGGACCTGGGTTTGATCACCAGCCCCCACATGGCAGCTGAGAACAGTCTTTAACTCCAGTTCTAGGGGAATCCAACTCCCTCTTCTGACCTCCAGGGCATTGCACAACATGGGTGCACAAGCCTACATGCAGACAGTGCATTCAGACACATAAAAATAAATAAAATTTTTAAAAAATATTAATTTAAAGGAATTTTTCTTTAATTTCTCACTCAATTTTTATTTCTCTTTGCTTTTTTATTTAATTCTAAATTCTTGAGAGGTTTTTGTGCTGGAGGCTTTATAGAAAATTACTTGAAGGTAATGTAAGTTTCTATTGTCTCATATGACTTGCAGCATGTTTAATATTATAAAATCAAAAGGTAAATATCGAAATTAGAAATAAGTTGCATAACAAAAGACAGAAGAGACACTTTTATAGACACTAATAACTTATACCTAAAGCTAATTCTTTTCTTTACTTGATGTACTTAACATAACACTTCCTAACTTTATTCTTTTTATTCATCGAGGAATAAAAAAATAATAATCCTGTCTGAGATCCTGTGAGAACTTGCCCAACCTTTAACTCCCTGCCCCGAGTCAAAACCAGTTGTGATAGTTCTAACATCTTTTCCAAAGCTTTCAAATGATGATTGATCCTTCTCTGTGTGTGTGTTTTAATGAGCTTTGGCAACCGGATATCATAAATTAAAATAATGGTAATTAAAGTTTCACAAATAAGACTGCCTTTTATTTGGTTTAGGGTTATATTATACACACAATCCACACTTAATACTCAAAATCAATAATTAGTTATTACCAAACTTTTGACTCACTCCACCCAGCTTCAGGTTTGTTCTTGCCTAGATTCCAACCTTGTCTGATCCACACTCAAACATTTCCATTCCCACCCAATTCTTCATTCATTCTCATCTGAATTTAGCTGTGAAGTTTCACTTGGATTCTTATTAATAGAATATTTTTACCGACTGGGTAATACATTGCATTCCTATCAATGAACAGATTTCTAGTTCACAAAGCTTACATGTCTATTCCATATGTCACATCAATGATATCAAAGCTTGGAATCCACTAGCAAGTGTATCATCAGTAGCATAAACTTCAAAGCTCCCATTATCCCTCATCTTCTATCCCCCACAACATAACATAAAACAACTAATGTAAATCACACAAGTGCAAAGGACACTGATTGTAGATTTCTGGCTCAGAGAATTCTGCCTCACCTCTATCCCAGAGATTTTGTTTAATTATCTGTAGATTCATTGAAGTTTGGGTGAGATCATTTCTAAAGCACCTCTGCCACAGTATTTTATTTTGTTTGATCTCTCAAACCACATTCTTTGCCTAGAAAACAAATGTCATGTCCATGTACCCTATAATTTTTACTCATCACACAAAAGTTTCTAATTCATTACATAAAGTTATAGCAGATTATGTTTTCAACAACAGTTATTCCTAGTTTTATTAACAATGGTCATTCAACAATCATTCAGATTTTCAGCAGTCAGTATACTCTTTTGTATGCATTATTTTGTTTCTTTCACACCACCCAGTGCTTTTTTTTTTCTCTAAAAGTGGCAGTTAAATGTGAGATTATCTCAAAACTTCTACTGCAAATTCCTCCTCTCATTAATAAGGAAGACACTCACACATGCTGAGTGAAAGACAAGATTAAGTGACCTCTAAACATCAATGTTTTAATAACTACAGTTTGTAGAATAATGCCTTTTTTTCTTCTTAACTATTCTAGTGCTTCTGTATTATATTTGAAGGCTTTTGTGAATGGAAATGACATTATCTAGGAAAAGCATAAAGTTCATACATCTAATTTGAAACTGAAATTCTGGCCTTCTATTGAATATACATTCTACCAAAGAAACTTCAATTCAAGTAACAAAAACAGAAAACATAAACTTTGTAGAAAGTTTTTGGAAAGAGCTGAAACTTGTTACATTTTCAATTAGAAACCCATAAGCCAAAGAAAGCATTTAAGAGAATTGAAAGTTAAAAGAAAAAGAGACAAATATAGCCAGAGAATCAGTATTTGAAACTTTGTGCTACAATACAAATCTTACAAAAAGACATTATCCTCTGTTGATAATGCAAAAACTTTTTGAAAGGGGAAAGAGATTCTTTCATCTTCATATCACAAGAACTAGGTCCACTGCCATGTACTGGTTCTCAACTGAGTCAGAGAACAAAGGATTCCAAACCAGGGGGTTACTTACAACATTTGTACTTGAGTTTGATTATACAATCAATTAAGTTTAGATTCAGGAGAAATTCTATTTCTCTCTTCTATATCAATCCATATTCTAACATATGCACATTTGTTAAGCCATTGAGTTTATGGGTAGATTACCAGAACATTTCCACTATGAAATTTAACATAAACATAGAGGCAAGTATAATTTTAAGTCAAAATATATAATAAAAATTAGGGTTTTAATATATTTAGCTGTCAATAATATTTCCATGTGACTTTATGGAAAATAAAATTAGAAAATTATGAAAAAGTTAAATACTAAAGTGTGTACAAACCACTTTAATTCAGTATACCTACTTCATGGAGGTAAAACACTAATAAGAAATTAATTTGGGATTTTATTAAATATGCAGAATGAACCATGGCTTTAAAATCAGCAAGTCCTGGGTTCAGATATAAGAGCTGCTAACTGGTCATGTAATCTCACTGAAATTAGTTCATTATCTGAAATCTAGTTTCCTAGTTTACAAACTGGGCAAATAATTTTTCTTCTGGAGGATGATCTATGTTAGTAGAAATATTTATGGAAAATACATATCTATATTGATCACATACTTAAAATTGTAATGATGTTTTTATAAGACAAACTAGGGTTTCAAACTGGGTAGAGATTATTTATATCAGGTAAATCCTAAACTTATTAAAAACAATACAAAGTAATAGTGCTAGAAATAGTTTAGAAAGAAAAGTAAATCATAATTCAACATACAATATCAAACACTAATGACAAGAGAAGGGGAAGAATGGAGATTAGTGAAAGAATTTTGTCTGAAATAATGAGCATGTATCAATGAAATGATCAACAAGCAACCAAAATTGGGTTGTGTTCTGGCTTATATTATATTTAATATCTCTACTGAAATCTAAGGCTCTGTGATTGTGTGAAAATGTAAAAGCTCGGTTCAGAACACCAAGTCAAGTAAATTCAGTTTTGCAAAACTTACTTCAAAGAAAATGAGCTTGCTTCTATAAAAGACCTAAATGATTTCTTAGAAATAAAATAGCTCTTTCATAAGAACTGTTTGATGAGTTAAGTATAAATAAATCAGGAACATATGGATTAAATTTCTTATGAAATACAATGAGAAAAGTAGTGTTTGGCAAAGTCTTCTTTTTGGGTTTCTTGAACCAAAAATATTTGGAAAATTGTTCAAGATGTTTTAATGATCCCAAAATGCATTTGGATTTACTCTGGTCTGCTATAAGCATTTTGAAGCCTTTAATTTCCTTTTCCTATTGTCTCTGGATAAAGTTCAACTCAATTTTCTACCAGCTGTTGACAGTCTCTGTTTAGTACATTGACTTTTTACTGTTGCTGCTTTGTTAAGTGTGTTTACTTATTTTACACATTTGGAAAAACTGACTAAAAAGATTCAACTACTAAATATTTAAGAATGTTTGTCATTACTGTTTAAATCTTATCCTCCAAATTGTCTTTGTTTTCTATATCATTTGCTGTAAGGGTAAAATCCATTTAAGATCAAATTGGGATGGAGGGTTGATAAAATTGAATGGCATATGAATAATTTTCCATAGGGACTGCACTAGTTGATACAAATAACACTGGTTTGAATATTTAATAGAGAGAATGGGAATGTAGAAATAAAATGATAAAGAGAAATTGTCATTTAAAAATCAGAATGAATAGCAGAATATGATAACAGACATTGAAAGTTCTATAAACTCTTGAGTTTTAATTTGCATGTGAGAGTACTTTATTTGATTTGCTTAATTATTAATATGCATTACCTTAGACACTTCTATAATTTTTTGTACACATAAGAATGTATAAAATCTCCTCAATGAATATTTCCCAAAATCTCATTATGTAGGTTTCTTATAATTCAAATAGGGGGCTTACACACATTGGGATAGATAACTTAATACCAATTTAAATATTGAAATATGTAAGCTTTTAACAAGATGTTAATCAGTGTGATAAGATCAGACTGTTTTATGTATTGAACTCACAAGCCATGTCTCCTGTGGTTTAGATCATGAGGCTTTGGGATGGGCTGCACAGGAAACTGCTGATTATGCTACCAGTTGAC
Source organism: Rhizomys pruinosus (assembly GCA_009823505.1). NCBI lineage: Eukaryota > Metazoa > Chordata > Mammalia > Rodentia > Spalacidae > Rhizomys > Rhizomys pruinosus. The sequence continues at coordinate 775,955 of VZQC01013000.1, read as the reverse complement.
AGAGCATTCAGGAAGCAACAGCTTGTGCTCAGGGGTGAGAGCTGATCTGGAGTCCTTTAAGTGGGTACAGTGTTTTACATGGGCTTCCATAACAAATATCATTTGCTTACATGGCAGAAGGTTATTTCTCATTTTACTAGAGGTGGAGGGTCCAAAACCAGCCTGCTAGTACAGTGGGGTTTTGTGAGTAATCTCTTCCTACCCTAGAAACAACTTGTCACTGCTTCTTGAGAGACGGGGTAGGAACATAAACTTCCTGATATCTCCTTATAAGAGCTCTAATGTTACTGTAAGAACTTCATCCTCATGATTCATCTGAACCGGGTTTTTATCTCCAAAAGGCCCCTCCTCAAAATACCATCACAGTGTGTGTTAGGGCTTCAACATGCAAACTGTTTGAAGGAAGGAGGTGACCTAATTCAATCCATAGCATTTCCTCCTTGGCCTCCAAAATTCATCTCCTCCTAGAAAGAAAAATGCATTCATTCTATCCCAACTGCCCTAAAATATGAATTTATTCTAACAGTAAATTTTACAGTTTCATCCAAATGTCTTAGGAATATATAAATCACATATTTAAATTAGATATAGATGATACATACTTAAGGTATTTGTCCTGAGGCTGAATTCCTTTCTAGCTATGAAGTTATGTGCTTTGATGTAATATGAGAGAGACATGGCTCTCTCACTCCATGTCTCAAGAACCCAGTGTTTCCTACATAATGCCCCCCATGTTAACGTAGACACCCTTCAAGATTGGGAGTTCAATCAATGAGACTACAGCTGAATATCAGCTGTCTTAACTCTGCAGCTCCAGGAAACAAGTGAGGAACAGTTGTCCGCTTTCCAGGCCCACCTATGGTACTTGAGCTGAAAATTCAAATTCCTGAGTTCATCTTCTTCTACCACTTCATCCAGAGAAAATGGCTCAGGCAACACATTTCGCTAAATTTTCTTAACATATTTTTAAAAATATAACAGATTGCATAGTCACCTGGACGCTTGTCCCCTTTAAATGGTTGATTGAGAATAGCCAATGGTGGCAAGGGGTTATTGTTCAGTGGTAGATTTCTTGCCTGTGAAAATATGAGCCCCTGTGTTCTATCTCAGGTACTGAACAAAAACCAATATCCAATGCATATGTTTGGTCATATGCCATAGACTATATGTATTTTACTACTGAGAAGATATTCATTAGCATCTTTGAATTTAACTACATTAAAGATCCAATTTTAGAAATTCTAGAAACCAATTTGGAAAATGACCTTCAAATTTTGTTCCTCTAGAATCACTGTAGGAAATAAAATCTGTGTTAGTTAGGGTTCCTCAGAGAAATAGAGCCAGCAGAATACATGCTAGAAAGGAGACAGATGCATATATAAACTGAGGGATTACCTCACCTAATAGAGAAGCTGAGGGGTCCCCATATCTTCAGTGAGCTAGCTGGAGAAGCAGGAAATCCAGTGCGCAAATTTCCAGAAACACTGAAGCTTCATTTCAGATCTGAAGGTCAGGAAAGACCAATGTTTGATCTCAAGTAATCAAACGGAGCAGTTTATCTGCACTCCAAAAGGGACAACTTGCACATGCACTGGAAATGACGTCTGTTTGTTTCAGTCTGTCTACTGACTACATTGTTAATCTCTCCTAAAAACAGCCTTGCTGACCACACCCAGATTAATGTCGGATCAAACGTCCAGGCACTCATGGGCCAGGCAAGATGACACATAAGATTAACCATTGCATTCAAGCATGAGTCATTAAATTATTGAGTTTAAAGTGTGAACAGATGAATTTAAACATGTATTGACAGAATAAAAATACCATATTAACTCTGTTCTTAGGATTTGCCTGCATAGAGATGAAAATCTTGGGGCCTGGAGAGATGGCTCAGCAGTTAAGACTGTCGACTGCTCTTGCGGAGGACCCAGGTTCGATTCCCAGCACCCACATGGCTACTAAGAACCGTCTTTAACTCCAGTTCTAGAGGGATCCCACGCCCTCTTCTGACCTCCGAGGCATTGCACGAGACAGGTGCACCAACCTACATGCAGACAGTACACTCATGCACATAAAAAAATAAAAAATGAAAATCTTGCTTTCCTTTTTTTCTTATTTTGCAAGCAAATACATAAAACCAACCAATCTCAACGATTCTTTTAGGATCATCTTACTTGTGTAGTTATCGATCATTGTAGTCTTAAAAATAATTCCCAATGATTGCTAAATTCATTTGTAAATGCCAAGATTATTATGCTGCACTCATTGAGAGAAAAAAAATACCATACTATAAAACACCACATTAACAATGTAGTCAGTGTATTTCAGCAAGAAGGAGCTCAGTAGACTCTTTTTAAAAACATTGCATTTATGCTTATTTTATATGTATGAGTATTATGCCTGCATGTGTGTAAGTGTACCCTGTGTGTTCAGTGTACACAGAGGGCAGAATAGGGTGTTGGATTCCTTGGAACTAGAGTTTACAGATGGCTGTTAGCCACTATGCAGGTGCTGGGAACATAAAACCTGGGTCCTCCGCAAGAGCATCCACTTGCTCTTAACTGCTGAGCCATCTCTCCAGGTTCATCCTTGGACTCTAATTCAGTAAAAACCAATGCCACCAGAAGTTTCAGCACCATATCAGACAAAAGATTGATACATATATAGGCTTACTTTTTCTACAAACTTGTGAACTGCTTTTCAGATAACAGTTTTAAAAAAAAATAATAGAGAGTTGCATAGCTAATTATATTATCAAGATATCAAATATTTTATTATTTTTATTTTTTATTAATTTTATTTATTTCTGTATGTGTATGAATGTACTGGTCTGCATGCAAGTTTGTGCACCCATGTCGTGCAATGCCGCGGAGGTCAGAAGAGGTGTCGGATTCCCCTGGAACTGGAGTTCTCCTGGAAATGGAATTTCAGACGGTCCTTGGCCACCATGTGGATGCTGGGGATCGAACCCGGGTGCTCTGCAAGAGCGGTTGGTGCTCTTAACCGCTAGGCCATCTCTCCAGCCCCAAGATATCAAATATTTTAGTAATTATTAACAGTTGGCCCATGGGAAAAATACTTTGGCTTAAAATCAGTCAAAAGAAAAATCATAAGCTGAAGATGCTAAAACCTATAATATATGTGGCATGCATATGTGCATATTTTGGAGTGATGCATATTGGAAGAAATAACAATGACAACAGCAACAGAAAAGACTGCGTCAAAGAACTGACTGAAACAGTGACCTTCTGCTCGAAATAGTAAATTTCTGCATCGAGAATTTTGAGAGAGACTGAGAAAAAGATGAAAAACATGTTTGGCAGAATGTATGAGCTCTGGTGGGGTGGGGGGGCAGGAAGAGGGCACGGGTCTAGATTTGATTTGAAATGTAATTTTGTATGAAATGCACAGAGCTTCAATAAAACATTGGCTCTAAAAATAAAATCAGTTAAAAGGCTCAGTTAAACTCAAACACTCAGAATGTTCCTGAAAATTGTCTTATCTTCTAAAATTTTCTTTTTTAGTCAAATAAGAGCTTAATAATCTATGAAGAAAGGAAAAGGAAAAGTCTTATAATTTTCTAATTAATTAATAATATGGTTAAATTTCAGTTTAATATCAGGGAGAGGTGTTGCAATGGTTGTCAGAATCTAAGCAGCCAAGGCAGAATTATAGTATTTATTTAGATTGACAGTAACCTTATTCGCCATCTGTCTAAACTTTTCCTTGTTTAGCTTTACATCTACAGAACTGTGACTAGGCATAATAATGGATAATGAAAATATTTAATAGATAAAGAAAGCTTTTTGCTGACTTCAACTTCCCATTAACCAGGAGACAGTACATTGGTTAACTAGGGCACATAGAGAGCCAGGACAAGAGTGACATTCCAGAAGGGGCAGGCTTGGATGTAGAGAAGGCCTTGGGTCACAAATCTCAGATTATGAGTGACCATTTACAAAATGGACAGAGACAAAAGAGGCATTTTAGTTAAAGCACAGGATTGGTTACAGACACAAATACAATTTACACTTTAGTGTTGTGGGAACCACCTTTGTACAGGCATGCATTTTGTGTCATCACAAGGACTCAGACTGTGCAGTGGTCAGGCTTGTTTCATACCCTCTGCCTTCTCTGCCTTTCTCCTGCTCTGCGTTTTGTTTCAGAAGAGAATATTTCCAGGTTTATAACAGTTTGCCTTTGGGACTGTCTTAGGGGCTGCTAGAAGAGGGTCTCCACTCTGCGCCCTCTCTCGGGGATCCCCATCTCAGGGCGACCACGCTTTGCTTTGCAGAGTGAACAGAGGGTGGGGTTTAGGTCTGCTCTGGTCCCGCGGCTTTGTGTGGGCCGGCTCCTGAGGCACAGGCAGGACGCCATAACTCACTCAGGCAGGTACTTCTGGGGGTGGACTGTCTTAGGGGTGGCCTGAAGAGGGTCTCGACTCTGAGCCCTCTTTTGGGGGTCCCTGTCTCGGCGGGACCACGCTTTGCCTTTGCAGAGTGAACAGAGGGTTGGGTTTAGGTTTGCTCTGGTCCCGCAGCTTTGTGTGGGCCGGCTCCTGAGGCGCAGGCAGGACGCCATAACTCACTCAGGCAGGCACCGGGGCGCAGGCTAGGTCAGGCACGCATATCCCCCCCCAACGGGAATTGGTGAGAATCCAAGTGGACTTCTTTTGGACAACCTTCAGAACAGGAAGAGAAGACTGACTTAGGCTTCCAATATCCAATATATAAACAAAATTGAAATCCTGAAACCTAGACAAGTCAATACTCCATAAACAAGGAGGAGGATAGGAAAAAAATAAAGCATCGGAAGGAGGCAAGGAAAACCATCTGCTAACATAGTGAAAAGTCATTTGTGATTTGAACCACAAAAGGGAAACCCACATGCCAGGGACACGATGAAGGGACAACATGGGAGAGGCATAAGATATCCCATGCCAGGCTCTACCAAACCTGGAGGAGATAGCTACAATGGGAACCCCTTGGAGGAGAACCAAGGAACAGAGCTTAGAGGAATTAATGCAGACCTATTCAGAGAAATTAAAGAAAATAAAGAAGAATTCAGAGAACTAAAGAGAGAGAATGAAAACCTCAAAAAGGACCTAGAGGGATACAATGACAAACTTTGGAAAGAACTAAAGGAACAGATTGACAAACTCCAGAAAGAACAAGATGGAGAAAAAAATAAATAAGAATTCAAAGAACTAAAGAGAGAGAATGAAAAACTCAAAAAGGACCTAGAGGGATACAATGACAAACTTTGGAAAGAACTAAAGGAACAGACCAACAAACTCCAGAAAGAACTAGAGGGAGAAAAAAACAAACTCCAAAAGGAAGTAGAAACACTGAAAAAGGAAGCCAAACAACGAAGTAAGGAGTACCAAGAAGAGATTGAGAAGCACCAAGAAGAGATTGAGAAGCTCAAAAAGGAAATGGAAGTACTAAAGAAAACACAGGACGAAATGAAAAAGGAATTAGAACACTCATCCAATCAAGAAGAAAGGAAAGGAAAAAGCCTCAGAAGTAGAATGGAGGAAGCAGAACAAAGAATATCAGATCTCAAAGATAACACAGCAATTAAAAAGCTCAAATAAAAGATTATGAAAAATTTAAAAATACACAAATTGGAACAACCAGGAAATATGGGACACTATGAAAAGATCAAACCTCTGCATCATAGGAATAGAGGAAGGAGAAGAATCTCAAGAGAATAGTATTGATCAGATCTTCAACAGAATAATAGATGAAAATTTCCCCAAACTAAAAATAGACAAGCCCATACAAATACAAGAAGCACATAGGACCCCAAATAGACAAGATCAGAAAAGAAACACCCCACGCCATATCATAGTTAAAATGCTAGATGCCCAAAACAAAGACAAAATTCTGAGGGCCACAAAAGAAAAACAAGTCACATACAAAGGGAAACCCATCAGAATTACAACTGACTTCTCGCCTCAAACCATGAAAGCAAGAAGAACATGGAGCAAAGCATTCCCTGTGTTAAGGGACTATGGATGCCAACCCAGAATACTTTACCCAGCAAAAATGTCGACTATACTTGAAGGAGAGAGAAAAATCTTCCATGACATAAACAAGATGATGGAATACATGTCTGGAAAACCAACTCTTCATAAAATACTTGAAGCAATTCAAAGGGCAGAAGAGAGGAGCAACAATCCTCAAACACCTAGGAAAAGAAACTAACAAAAACATAACCATAGGAGCAAAATCAAAGGCTAGAAGTCCAAATGGATAATAAAGTGAAAGGAAGCAACATCCATCTTTCAATTGTAACCTTAAATATTAATGGGCTAAACTCCCCAATCAAAAGGCATAGACTGGGAGAATGGATTAGGAAACAAAACCCATCTATATGCTGTCTACAAGAAACCCATCTCAATTTCAAGGATAGGCACCAACTTAAGGTGAAGGGATGGAAGAAAGTATTCCAAGCAAATGGTACCAAAAAGAAAGCGGGTGTGGCTATTCTAATATCAGACAAAATAGACTTCAAAGCAAAAGAAATCAAAAGAGACAAAGAGGGCCACTACATCTTTATTAAAGGAACAATTGACGATGAAGATTTCACAATCATAAATATATATGCACCAAACACCGGTGCACCAAACTTTATAAAGACAATTCTTCAGGATCTCAAGGCACAGATTAACCCCAGCACACTAATACTAGGGGACTTCAATACCCCATTAAGTCCCCTAGACAGATCAACAGGACAAAGGATAAACAGAGAGACATCTGAACTAAATGACACAATACACCAAATGGACCTCACAGACATCTATCGAATATTTCACCCAAACACCAGAGAATACACTTTCTACTCAGCACCTCATGGAACATTCTCCAAAATAGACCATATACTGGGACACAGGAAAAAACTCAACAAATATAAAAAGATTGAAATAATCTCATGCATTCTATCAGACCACAGTGCAATAAAACTCAATATCAACACCAGAATAAACCCTACAACCTACAGGAACACATGGAGACTAAACAACACTCTCCTGAATAATGAGTGGGTCAAGGAAGAAATAAAGAAAGAAATAAAAACATTCCTGGAACTGAATGACAATGATAAAACAACACAGCAAAATCTATGGGACACTTTAAAAGCAATCCTAAGAGGGAAGTTTATAGCTCTAAGTGCCTACATTAAAAAAACAGAAAGAGCACAAGTGAATGATCTAACACTGCAGCTAAAAATACTTGAGAGACAACAACAAATGAACCCTAAACGGAGCAGACAAGAAGAAATAACAAAAATCAGAGCAGAGATCAATGAAATAGAAACAAAGAAAACCATACAAAAAATCAATGAATCCAAAAGTTGGTTCTTTGAGAGAATAAACAAGATAGACAGACCTCTAGCCCAGTTAACCAAAAGAAAGAGGGAACAACTCCAAATCAATAGAATCTGTGATGAAAGGGGAAATATCACAACAGACAATGAAAAGATCCAGACAATCATACGGGACTACTTCAAAAACTTATATTCTACTAAGTTTGAAAACCTAGAAGAAATGGATGAATATCTGAAATCCTGGGAATCACCAAAGCTCAACCAAGAAGAGATCGACAGCCTAAACAGACCAATAGTACAGGAAGAAATCGAAGATGTAATAAGTAGCCTCCCAACCAAAAAATGCCCAGGCCCGGATGGATTCACGGCAGAATTCTATAAAATATTTCGTAAAGACTTACAACCATTACTACTTAAATTGTTTAGAAGGATACAAATGGAGGGACTTCTCCCAAATTCCTTCTATGAAGCCAGCATTACGCTACTACCAAAACCAGGGAAAGATACAACCAAAAAGGAGAACTATAGACCCATCTCCCTAATGAACACAGATGCCAAAATTCTAAACAGGATTCTGGCAAATCGCATACAGACTCACATCAAGAAAATCATCCACCATGACCAAGTTGGATTCATACCAGACATGCAGGGATGGTTCAACATACGAAAATCAATAAACATCATCAAACATATCAATGGACTGAAGGACAAAAACCACACCATCATCTCAATTGATGCGGAGAAAGCCTTTGACAAAATCCAGCACCCTTTCATGTTTAAAGTCCTGGAGGGAATTGGTCTGGAGGGATCATTCCTCAATGTAATCAAAGCCATATACAGGAAACCCACAGCCAATATCATCCTAAATGGGGAAATGACAGAAGCATTCCCCTTAAAGGTAGGAACTCGGCAAGGCTGCCCCCTGTCACCACTCCTCTTCAATATAGTGCTGGAAACCCTTGCTAGGGCAATAAGGCAAGAAAAGGAAATTAAAGGAGTTCTAATTGGAAAAGAGGAAATCAAGCTATCCCTTTTTGCTGATGATATGATTGTCTACCTAAGGGATGCTAAGAACTCCACCAGAAAACTCCTAGAAATGATTAAGAGCTTTGGTAAAGTGGCAGGATACAAAATAAATCTAGAAAAATCAGTAGCCTTTCTTTACACCAACAACAAGCAACTGAAGAAGGACTACAAGGAGACCTTCCCACTCACAATAGCCTCAAAAACAATAAAATACCTAGGAACAAACCTAACCAAAGACACCAAGGATCTCTACAACAAAAATTTTAAACCCCTGAAAAAGGAAATTGAGGAAGACATCAGAAGATGGACAAACCTCCCATGCTCATGGATTGGGAAAATAAATATAGTAAAAATGTCCATCCTACCCAAACTAGTGTACAGATTTAATGCGATCCCAATCAGAATCCCCAAGAGTTTCTTCACAGGCCTGGAAAAAAAAATCCTCAATTTCATTTGGAAAAACAAAAGACCCCGAATAGCCAAAGCAACCCTGAGTGAAAAGAGCAATACAGGGGGGATCGCTATACCAGACATCAAACTATACTATAGGGCTATAGTCATAAAGACAGCCTGGTACTGGCACAAAAACAGACCAGTTGACCAATGGAATAAAACTGAAGATCCAAACCTGAGCTCATACAATTTCAGCCACCTCATATTTGACAAGGGGGCCAAGAAGACACAATGGAAGAAAGACAGCATCTTCAGCAAGTGGTGCTGGCAAAACTGGATCACCACTTGTAGAAGAATGAAATTAAACCCCTACCTCTCACCTTGTACAAAGGTCAACTCCAGATGGACCAAAGACCTCAACGTGAAACCCCAAACTCTGGAGGTGATAGAAGAGAAGCTTGGCAGCAGACTACAAGACATAGGTGTAGGAAAAGACTTCCTAAATCAGACAGCAGCTGCACAAGAAATAAGATCGACAATTGACAAATGGGACCTCATTAAACTCAAAAGCTTCTGTACATCAAAGGAAGCAATAAAGGAAGTGAGGAGAAGACCCACAGAGTGGGAGGAAACCTTCACAGCAGATACATCTGACAAAGCATTAATTTCCAGAGTATACAAGCTACTCAAAAAACAAAGAAGAAAGAAAACAAATGAATCATTCAAAAGATGGAGCAAAGATCTGAATAGAGACTTCACAGAGGAGGAGTTAGAGATGGCCGAGAAACATCTTAAGAAGTGTTCAACATCTCTGATAATTAAGGAAATGCAAATTAAAACCACTCTGAGATATCACCTTACTCCAATAAGACTGGCTAGGATCAGGAACACGAATGATACCAAGTGCTGGAGAGGTTGTGGGGAAAGGGGAACACTCATCCATTGCTGGTGGGAATGTAAACTTGTACAGCCACTATGGAAAGCAGTGTGGAGAACCCTTAGAAGACTCAAAATGAGCCTTCCATTTGACCCAGTCATACCACTCCTGGGTATATACCCACAAGACACAACTTACTGCAAAGATACATGCACAGCTATGTTTATTGCAGCTCTGTTCACAATAGCAAAAAGCTGGAACCAGCCCAGGTGCCCCTCAACTGACGAGTGGATAGAGAAAATGTGGTACATGTATACAATGGAGTTCTATGCAGCAGTAAAGAGGGACAACATCATGAACTTTGCAGGTAAATGGATGGAGCTGGAAGACATTATGTTAAGTGAAGTAACACAGTCCCAGAAAAACAAACGACAAATGGTGTCCCTCATATGTGGATGCTAGTACCAACAACCCAGATATAAATATTTCTCATGGAGAGGGATGCATAGTAAAAGAACAACAACAGAAAGACTGCATCAGAAAATGGACTGAAATGGTGAATTGGGAAGGGGGGATGGGTGGGAGAGGGACACGGGTGTATATTCGATTAAGGCATATTTAATTGACGTGAGTTCAGCAAGTACCCAGTTTCGCCTAGACACTGTCTACAGGATACATGGTGTTTTAGGACTTAGTAAAAGTAAATATGTGTATATTAAACAACATTGGTTTACAGACTCTGATAAAAACGGTAATGCATCTGAGTTAAATGGAGATATAATTCGCTGTTGTCCACATTTGTTTTACATAAAATCTGTAGAGCAATAACTTTGGGATTGGCACATACAAATGTTCTCTATAATTTCTCTGTTGTACAGTATCACCTTGTAGCATTCTCTTTAAGATGATTTAACGTAAAAATTAAGTTTGCTTCCCAAGTTAATCATATATAGTCACCCAAAACAACATGGGTGAATTTGATGAAATCTGTGCCTTGATTCCACCCTATAGTTATGTATAATACAACTGTCTTCTGGAGACTCATGGGTTAAAAAAAAGGGGGGGGGATACAGATAGACATGAAACCTTTTCGTCAAAAACCTTGCAATTCAAATCTTAAAACTAACTACGGGAAAAGATTTGTTGGTTCCAACAGGACAAAATGTCACCAACTTAACGGCTGAGAAAGAAAAGATACAGCTTTGCATTGAGTAGGATGTACCAGAAAGTGCCAACTGAAAGGTTGACCCGTCTGAACATTGAAAGGAAGAAAAGCCTCAGATTGCCATAAACATCGAACCCCTCTGTGGATCCTACATGTAACAACTATTTATAATGAGTCCTAATGAAACTTACCTTCTAGGTGCCACAAAGGTTTTGATATGAGAGACTTTCTTGCCTCCCCCCCATAGAACAAGGAGAAATATGATGATGATGAGGTCGCTCTCCAACTGTAAATTGGAGACAACTATTATAGAGGTAATCTCTTATAAAACCGGTAAAACTGCCTTCTTTAATTGACTAATAGACATAAGAACTGTGAAAAGGATTATTCTCTGTTCAGAACCAAATATAATACTAAAGTCCTTAAGCTATGCACTTAAGCAAAATATATTAATACAGGAGCTCTGACATCAGCAATGGATTATTCTACCAGGGAGATGTTGGCCAGGGGATCCAAGGCCCCACAAAAGGTAAAGGCTCCTTGCCTCTAAACTGGGATACCTGCAAGAAGAGAGGCGATAAGGCCCTGCTGCCGAAGACCTGACGTTAACATGGGAAAGATGTATTGAGACCACACATGCAAGTGTACAGATGGCCTCTGGAATACCAGAGAGTGTTACCAAAGGCCACTAAACCAATAAAGCAAATACGGGTCTCCTTGAGTCAAGCAAGACTCCACCGTCAGCACCAGCTACACCTCACCTGCCTGGAAATACTGTGCAGCAGAGGCAGCCATATGCCTGTATATCCCAAATCTAATTGGCTATTGGCTCTCTCCTTGGAGGAATAACCCATGGCTGATGCCACAAGCTTACATCCTCTACAGGTTAGGAGATGTTATAAGCCACAGTAAGACCCTGTCATATTTAACAGGAAAAAATGTAATTCATGGATTAACATATCATCCAAACATATGTGTCTATACCAAAGTAACCTACCATAACTATTAGTGCTGTTTAAATACCTATATATCTAATTGCTTGTGCTTCATTAGTAGGATCGAAAGGTTATTCCTGGACAAACTGTCAGCCCATGAAAGGAAACAGCCAGAATTGACCAGAGTCCAAGACAACAGCTCCAGAGAAAGTGGACTGTTTTGCTTCTCATCCACCTGTGCCCCTTTTCTAAGCCTAGGGAACAATCTGCGGAAGAGGGGGCGTGGTAGAATGTAAGGGCTGCGATTGGGGTGAATGGTGAAACTACAGCAATATAGTCTGGACACTCATTTGATCAACTTGATTGAACATACAAGTCCCCCCTGCTGGATGGTGGGACCCATGGGCTGTGTGGGTTTGGGCACAACTGCTTGCAAATTAGTTTTACATGAAGGATGCTTGTACTCATAAATTATCCCTTATTGCTAAAAAATGAAAAAAAACTGAGAGAAAGATGCATGACAGTTATGGCAGAATGCATGATCTGGGATGGGGTGGGGTGGGGTGGGGGGAAGGGAAGGGGAAATATGCCTGAAGTGAATTGGAAAATGATATATGAAATACACAAAGCATCAATAAAAATATGTAAATTAATTTAAAGAAAACAGTTGGCTTTTAAGATATTTAGGTAAGAGGCAACTGTAGAAGACTGGAACATTGCCTTTTTTAATTGAAGTTTTGTGCATTTCATACAACATTTCTTAATCATATTTAGGCCTATTCCCCCTTCCATATCTCCCCACCCTGCCAGAGCTCATGCATTCTGCCATAAATGTCTTGCATCTTTTTTTAAGTTAAAAAAATTGATGCAGGTGTTTACTGTTTTGGGCAGAAGTTTACTCTTTCAGTCAGTTCCTTGACCCAGTCTTTTTGTTGTTGTTTCTTCCAATTTGTATTACATATATATATATACATACCACACACATACCAAAATTATGACATCTGAAAATAAAGTATAGGTTAATTCCAAAACATGTCTAGGGAGTCACATTTTGAATGTGAACATCAGGTATTATATTTACTAAAAAGGAAAGAAAAAAAAGGAGTTATTCAGTTTGCCTTACAAATAAAAATTTGGTGCTAGGATCCACAAATGAGGGACACCATATGTCATTTGTTTTTCTGGGACTGTGTTACTTCACTTAGCGTAATGGTTAACTCTAGTTCCATCTAGTTGCATCCACTTACCTACAAATTTCATGATGTCATCTTTCTTTACCACTGCATAGAATTCCATTATGTAAATGGAATCAAACTTTTTCTTGAGTTGCTTTCAGATCTTCACTATTGTGAAAAGAGCTGGAATAAATATGGATGTGCATGCATCATTGTAGTAGGATGAGTCTTGTGGGCATATACCCAGGAGTGGTATGACTGGGTCAGGTGGTAGGCTCATTTTGAGTCTTTTAAAAGTTCTCCACACTGCTTTCCATAGGGATTACACTAGTTTGCATTCTCATCAGCAGTGGATGAGTGCTCCCTTTTCTCCACACCCTCTCCAGCATTTGATTTCCTTTGTTTTCTGGATCATAGTCAGGCTTACTGGAGTAAGATGAAATCTTAACGTGGTTTTCATTTGTATTTCCTTAATTATTTGCAACTTTGAACACTTTTTTAATAATTTTTTAATTTTATATTATTCTAAAATATGCATATGTACACTCCACACATAAGTCAAATTTACAAATTCTGAAAATAAACTATAGGTTGATTCCTAAACACATTTAGAGATTAACATTTTAATAGTAAATTTGCATGCAGATATAAAGATGTGTAACTTTATATTCTTTTTTTTAGAATATGACTACATATCTTCATTACAATGTGTGAATATAAGTGGTAGGACAATTCAAGAGCCCATTTAGAGATTCGCATTGGAATACCACAGTTGCTTTTAAATACAATGAAATATAATAATAAAGTTGCTCAGTTTGCCTGCCAACTAGGGATTTGGTGTTAGCATCCACAAATGAGGGAAACCATTCACCTTTTTTGTTTCTGGGACTGTGTTACTTCCCTTAGTATAATTGCTTCGAGTTCCATCCATTTACCAGCAAAGCCCATGGTGTCATCTTTCTTTACTGCTGCATAGAACTCCATTGTGTAGATGTACCACATTTTTGTTATCCAGTCATCAGTCGAGGGACATTTGGGTTGGTTCCAGCTCTTTGTTATTGTGAAGAGAGCTGCAATAAACATACCTATGCATGTATCTTTGTGGTAGGATGCATCTTGTGGGCATATACCCAGTAGCGGTATGGCTGGGTTAGGTGGTAGGATCATTTTGAGCTTTTTAAGGGTTCTCCACACTGCTTTCCACAGTGGTTGTACAAGTTTACATTCCCACCAGCAGTGGATGAGTGTTCCCCTTTCCCCACAACCTCTCCAGCATTTGGTGTCTTTTGTTTTCTTGATCTTGGCTAGTCTTATTACAGTAAGATGATACCTTAGTGTGGTTTTAATTTGTATTTCCTTAATTATTAATAATGTTGAACACTTTTTAAGATGTTTCTCAGCCATCTTTTCTTCCTCACTGATAAAGTCTCTGTTCAGCTCTTTACTCCATCTTTTGAGTAGGTCATTTGTTTTCTTCTTTGTTTTTTAGCTAACTTATATATTCTGGATGTTAATGCTTTGTGAGCTGTATCAGTGATGAAGGTTTTCTCCCACTCTGGGGGTTTTCTCTTCACTTCATTGATTGTTTCTTCAGCTGTAAAAACCTTTGGGTTTGATGAGGTCCTACTTGTCAGCTATTGTCCTTATTTCCTGTGAAGCTGATGTTTGATTTAGAAAGTCTTTTCCTACATCTATGTCTTGTAGGTTGCTGCCAACTTTTTCTTCTATCACCTTTGGGGTTTCAGGTTTTAGGTTGAGATCTTTGATCCAATTGGAGTTGATTTTTGTACAGGGTGAGAGGTAGGGGTTTAATTTTGTTCTTCTACAAATGGTGATCCAGTTTTGCCAACACCATTTGTTGAAGATGCTATCTTTCTTCCATTGAGCTTTTTGGGCCCCTTTGTCTAATATGAGGTGGTTGAAGTTATATGAGCTCAAGTTTGGATCTTCAATTTTGTTCCATTGGTCAATGGTTCTGGGTTTTATTGCCAGTGCCAGGCTGTCTTTATGACTATAGCCCTGTAATATAGCTTGAAGTCTGGTAATGTAATCACCCCAGTATTGCACTTTTCACTCAGGGTTGCTTTAGCTATTTGGAGTCTTTTGTTCTTCCATATGAATTTAAGGATGTTTTTCTAAATCTGTGAAAAAGCTCATGGAAACTTTGATTGGGATTGCATTGAATCTGTATATTAATTTGGGTAGAATGGACATTTTTACTGTATTAATTTTTCTAATCCGTAAGCATGGGAGGTCTTTGCATCTTTTGATGTCATTTTCAATCTCCTTCTTCAGGGTTTTAAAACTTTTGTTTTAGAGGACTTTGGTGTCTTTGGTTAGGTTTATTCCTAGGTATTTTTTGAGGCTATTGTGATTGGGAAGGTTTCCTTATATTCCTTCTCCAGTTGCTTATTGTTGGTGTAAAGGAAGGCTACTGATTTTTCTAGGTTTATTTATTTTTTTGTTTTGTTTTGTTTTTTTGGTCTTTTCGAGACAGGGTCTCCCTGTAGCCCCAGCTGTCCTGGAACTCACTCTGTAGACCAGGCTGGCCTTGAACTCACAAAGATCCACCTGCCTCTGCCTCCCAAGTGCTAGGATTAAAGGCATGCACCACCATGGTTTATTTTGTATCCTGCCACTTTACTGAAACTTTTTATTGTTTCTAAGAGTTTTCTGGTGGAGTTTTTAGCATCCCTTAGGTAAACTATCATATCATCTGCAAAAAGGGATAGTTTTACTTCCTCTTTTCCAATTAGTACTCCTTTATTTTCACTTTCTTGCCTTATTGCTCTAGCAAGCATTACAAGCACTGTATTGAAGAGGAGTGGCGATAGTTGTCAGCCTTGCTGTGTTCCTGCCTTTAAGTGGAATGCGTCCAACTTTTCTCCATTTAGGATGATGTTGGTTGTGTGTTGCTTGCATATGGCTTTGATTACATTGAGGAATGATCCCTCCATTCCAATTCCCTCTAAGACTTTAAGCATGAAAGGATACTGGATTTTGTCAAAAGCTTTTTCTGCATCAATTGAAATGATTGTGTGGTTTTTGTCTTTCAGTCCATTTATGTGTTTTATGATATCTATTGATTTACATATGTTGAACCTTCTCTGCCTCTCTGGTGTGAATCCAACCTGGTCATGATGGATGATCTTTTTGATGTGAGTCTGTATGTGATTTGCAAGTATTTTGTTGAGAATTTTTGCATCTGTGTTCATTAATGATATGGGTCTATGGTTTTCTTTCTTGTTTGTGTCTTTGCCTGGTTTGAGTATTAGAGTGATGCTGGCTTCATAGAAAGGATTTGGGATATTTCCCTCTGTCTGTATCCTTCTGAAAAGTTTGAGTAGTAATGGTTGTAAGACCTCTTTAAATATTTCATAGAATTCTGCTGTGAAACCATCTGGCCCTGGGCTTTTTTTAGTTGGGAGTCTTTTTTTACATCGTCAATTTCCTCAAGTATTATGGGTCTGTTTAAGCTGTCAATCTCTTCTTGGTTAAGCTTTGGTGAATCCCAGGATTTCAGACATTCATCCATTTCTCTTAGGTTTTCAAATTTTGTAGAGTATAGGTTTTTGAAGTATTCTCTTATGATTGTCTGGATCTTTTCTTTATCTGTTGTGATGTTTCCCCTTTCATCACAAATGCTATTGATTTGCTCTTTCTTTCTTTCTTTCTTTTGGTTAACTGGGCTTGAACACTTTTTAAGTTGTTTCTTAGCCATCTTTACTTCTTCATTTGTGAAGTCTCTGTTCTGCTCTTGACTCTGTCTTCTGAGTGGGTCATTTCTTTTCTTGTTCCTTTGTTTTTTGAGTAGTTTATATACTCTGGATATTAACGCTGTATCAGATGTATCACTGGTGAAGATTTCCTCCCATTCTATGGGTTTTCTCTTCATTTCTTTGTTACTTTCACTGTATAGAAGTGTTTGAGTTTAATAAAGTTCCACTTGTCAATTGCTGACATTATTTCCTGTGCAGCTGCTGTCTGATTTAGAAAGTCTTTTCCTAGGCCTATGTCTTGTAGGTTACTGCCAAAGTTTTCTTCTATCATTTTCAGAGTTTCAGGTTTCACATTGAGGTCTTTGATCCACTTGCAATTGCTTTTTGTATGGGGTGAGAGGTAGGGGGTTAATTTTATTATTCTACAAGCGATCCAGTTTTGCCAATGTCATTTGCTGAAGATGCTGTTTTTCCTCTATTGAGTCTTCTTGGCACCTTTGCCAAATAGGAGGTGGCTGAAATTGCATGTGCTCAAGTTTGGATCTTCAGTTTTGTTCCTTTGATCTATGGGTCTGTTTTTGTACTAATACCAGACTGTTTTTATGACTACTGCCCTGTAATATAGTTTGAAATCTGGTATAGTAATCCCCCCTGCATTGCTCTTTTTGCTCAGGGTGCTTTGGCTATCTGGGATCTTTTGTTTTTTTCCATATGAACTTTACGATTTTTTTTCTAAGTCTGTGAAGAAGCTCATGAGGATTTTAATTGGGATTTCATTAAATCCGTATATTCCTTTGGGCAGGATGGTTAGTTTTATTATATCATTTCTTCCAATCCATGAGCATGAAAGTTCCTTCCATCTTCTGATATCTTCTTCAATCTCCTTCTTCAGGGATTTAAAATTTCCATTGTATAGATTCTTATTGTCTTTGCTCAGCTTTGTTCCTAGATATTGTTTAGGCCACTTTGAATAGGAAGTTCTTGTATTCCTTCTCCAATTTCTTGTTATTGGTTGCTGATTTTTCCAGGTTAATTTTGTATCCTGCCACTTTACTGAAATTGTTCATCATTTCTAGGCGTTTTCTGGTGGAATTTTTGGGGTCTCTTAGGTAAACTGTCATGTAATCTGCAAAAAGAGATAGTGTGACCTCCTCTTTTCAAATTGGTACTTCTTTAATTTCCTTTTCTTGTCTTATTGCTCTCTCAAGCATTTCAAGTACTATATTGAAAAGGAGTAGGATGAGGGCAGCCTTGCTGGATTCCTGACTTTAAAGGGAATATTTCTAATTTTTCCCCATTTAGAAAGATGTTGACTGTGGGTTTGTTGTATATGGCTTTAATTAGGTTGAGGAATGTTTCCTCCAGTCCAATTCCCTCTAGGACTTTAAACATGAAGGCATGTTGAATTTTGTCAAAGGCCTTTTGCATATTAATTGACATGACCATGTGATTTTTGTCTTTCAGTCCATTTGTGTGCTTTATGACATGTATTGATTTACATATGTTGGACCATCCCTTCATCTCTGGTATAAATCTGACTTGGTCATGATGGATGATCTTTTTGATGTGTGCCTATATGCAGTTTGCAAGTATTTTGTTGAGACTTTTTTCATCCATGCTCATTAATGAAATGTGTCTATAGTTTTCTTTCTTAGTTTCTTTGCCTAGTTTTGGTATTAGAGTGATGCTGGCTTCATAGAAGGAATTTGGGAGATTTCCCTGTTTCTATCCTTTTGAATAATTTAAGTAATAATGGTTATAAGTCCTCTTTAAATGCCTTATACAATTCTACAGTAAATCCATCTGGGCTCGGGCTTTTTTTAGTTGGGAGTTTTTTTTTTTTATTGCAGTTTCAATTTTCTCATATATTATAGGTCGTTTAAGCTGTCAATCTCTTGTTGGTTAAGCTTTGGTGATTTCCATGGTTTAAGATATTCTTCCATTTCTCTTAGGTTTTCAAATTTAGTAGAGGATAGGCTTTTTTAATAGAAAAATAGTATAATTTAATTTTATACAATCTGAAAAGTATGAGCCAAGCATATTGTAAAATATATATGCAGACAATACCAATAATCATAAAAACACAAGAAAAAGGAAAATCCAATATATTTTCGACAATCATTACAGTTAATAAATTTTAAAATGATTAGTCACAAATATTTCTGTAGCTATAGGAAATATATAAGATCATTTATAAGATATTAAAATTTTTTAAATAAACTGATAGAGAAGGTAAGAAAATTTCACATTAAATTACACTCTATTGGTTACAGTAAAAGTTGTTTATAAGTAAAATACTCTGATTCTTAAACTAAACTAGAAAAAAAAACCTTATGATGGTTGAGTTGTCTGGAGAACAAAGGAATATTTAGTATGTGTAAATAAATATTAACATTAAAATCATGAGTAATTAAAGATAGACACTGTTTATTACTTCAAGAATTAGAACAAAGGTTCAAAAATGTTTTCTTTTTTCTCTTACTGGTAATCAAATACATGATTTCTAAAAGTGGCCTTCAAAGCCTAATTGTCTTTAGTATAGCCAAGAGTGCTTTTACCTAATGGATGGGGCTGATATTGATGTAGGTTCACCATTTGTGTTTTCATAGGTCGGGGCAATAAGGACCTATACTGAGAGGACTCATAAATTATTACTTATTCTTAAAAAATGAAAAAAAAGGAAAAAAAAGTGACTAATCCCTGGGCATTTGAGCATGGCAACCTCCCTGCACTCATTTCATGATAGCTCCATGTGGGGGGATGGGAAGCAACCCTACCCAGTGTGATTGGCAGACAGATGTTCCAATATCTCTTCCCAGTCTCCCCCCAAAATCTGATAAGTCTGCTATAGATAATTCTAAAGGTATAATATAAATTCTTACACCATTCTTAAGTGATTTTAGATCAGATTACAGTTTGTATATTCCTACTAATGGATTTTCAAAAAAGAGGATAGGTTTTTAAAGTATTCCCATATGATTGCCTAGATCTTTTTGTTGTCTGTTGTGATGTTTCCCTTTTCATCTCTAATTTTTTTTATTTGGAGTTGCTCTTTCTTTCTTTTGACCAAATGGGCTAGAGATCTATCTATCTTGTTTATCCTTCAAAGAGCCAGCTCTTGGATTCATTGATTCTTTGCATTGTTTTCTTATTCCTATTTCATTGGTTTCCACTCTGATTTTTGTTATTTCTTCCTGTCTGTTGGGTTTAGGATTAATTTGTTGTTGTCTCTCAAGTGTTTTTAATTGCACTTTTAGGTTGCTTATTTGTGCTCTTTCTGTTTTCTTTACTTTTCTTTTTTCATCTTTTTGAGACAGCTGCCAGCTGGCCTGGAGCTTGCTATGTACACCAGGCTGGGCTTGAACTCACAGGGATCTACCTGCCTCTGCCTTCTGAGTGCTGGGATTAAAGGCATGCACCAACACGCCCAGCCTTCTTTCTATTTTCTTAATGTAGGCAAGTAGGGCTATAAATTTCCCTCTTAGGACTGCTTTTAAAGTGTCCCATAGGTTTGTTGTGTTGTATCATCCTTTTCTTTTAAGCCAAGAATACTTTTATTTATTTCTTTATTTCTCCTTTGACCCATTCATTATTCAGGAGTGTGTTGTTTAGTCCCATGAGTTCATGTAGCTAGTTAGGTTCTTTCTGCTGTTAATATCAAGCTTTATTGCACTGTGGCCTGATAGAATTCATGGAATTATTTCAACTTTTTGGTATTTGTTGAGGTTTGCTCTGTGTGCCAGTATATGGTCATTTTTGGAGTATGTTTTATGGAGTGCTGAATAAAAAGTATATTCTTTGGTGTTTGAGTGGAATATTTAGTAGATGCCTGATAAGTCCATTTGGTGTATCATATTGTTCAGTTCCAAAGACTCTCTGTTTATTCTTTGTCCAGTTGAACTGTCCAAAGCACTCAGTGGGGTATTGAAGTCCAGGACTATTAGTGTGCTGGGATTAATCTGAGCCTTGAAGTCCTGCAGAATTGTGCTTATGAAGTTCTGTGCACCCAAGTTTGGTGCATATATATTTATGATGTGAAATATTCATGGTTAATTGTCCCTTTGATAAATATATATATAGAGAGAGAGAGAAAGAGAGAAAGAGATAGAGATAGATAGAGAGAGAGAGAGAGAGACCCTCTTCATCTCATGTGATTAGTTTTAATTTGAAGTCTACTTTGATATTAGAATAGCAATTCCTCCTTGATTTTTGGTAGCATTTTCTTGGAATAATTTTTTCCATCCTTTCACCTTAAGATGGTTCCTGTCCTTGAAAGTGAGATGGGTTTCTTGTAGACAACAAAAAGATGAGTTCAATTTCTTTTGGGGAGGGTTCTTTTTTGAGACAGGGTTTCCCTGTAGCTCTGGCTGTCCTGGATCTCACTCTGTAGAGCAGGCTGACCTTGAACTCAGAGA
Organism: Rhizomys pruinosus; assembly: GCA_009823505.1. NCBI lineage: Eukaryota > Metazoa > Chordata > Mammalia > Rodentia > Spalacidae > Rhizomys > Rhizomys pruinosus. Next base: position 754,921 of record VZQC01013000.1, on the reverse strand, counting down.
TCTGCCTGCCTCTGCCCCCCAAGTGCTAGGATTAAAAGAGTGTGCCACCATGCCTGGCGAGAGTTCAATTTCTTAATCCATTCTCCCAGTCTCTGTCTCTTGATTGGTTAGTTCAGCCCATTAATATTTAAGGTTATTATTAAGAGATGTATATTGCTTCCCTTCAATTTATTTTCTGCTTGCATTTTTGGTCTAGATTTGTATTTCTGCAGTAATAACTTCATAAATCTCTCTCTCTTGCCACTTGGGGATAGTTGCTCCTTTCTGTCCTTTGAATTGTTCTGAGTACTTTCTGAAGGGTTGGTTTACTGGACATGTATTCTTTCATCTTGTTTATGTCATGAAAGATTTTCCTTTCTCCTTTGACTATAATTGACATTTCTGCTGAGTAAAGTAACCTGAGTTGGCATCTATAGACATTTAGAACTGGGAGACATTTAGTACTTGTAGACAGTTAATACTTTGGTCCAAGCTCTTTTAGCTTTCATCATTTGCAGTGAAAGGTTAGCTGTAATTCTGATGGGTTTCCCCTTATATATGACTTATTTTTCTCTTGAGGCTCTCAGTATTCTGTCTTTGTTTTGAGTATCTAGCATTTTTACTATGATATGACATGGAGAATTTCATTTCTGCTCTTGTTTGTTTGGTGTTCTATGTGCTTCTTGTATTTGTATGGATATATCTTCTTTCAATTTGGGGAAATTTTCTCCTATAATTCTTTTGAAGATCTGGTCAATACCATTATCCTGGGATTCTTCTCCTTCCTCTATACCTATGATATGGAAGTTTGGTCTTTTCATTGTGTCCCACATTTCCTGATTATTGCACTCTTGTGTTTTTTGAAATTTTTCATAATCTTTGCTTGAACACTCCAGTTCTTCCATGATATCTTCCAGTCTTGATATTCTATTTTCTGCGTGATCCATTCTGTTACTGAGGCTTTCTCCCATCCTTTCCTGTTGACAGGATGAGTGTTCTATTTCCTTTTTCATATCTGCCTGAGATTTCTTCAGTATTTCCACTTCCGTTCAGAGTTTGTCATTCTCCCCCATCTAGTTCTTTCATTCATTTGTCTATGTGTCCAGTTTCCTTTTTCATTTTTGCCTGAGATTTCTTTAGTATTTCCACTTCCTTCCAATGTTTGTCATTCTCTCTATATACTTCTTTAATTAGTGTGTCTAAGTGTTGTTTATATTCCTTGATTTTAGGGGGTTCTTTGATTACATCTATGATAGTTCTTTTAAGATCTGTGTCCTGGGTTACCTCCAGGGAGTTCTCATTATAGGAGTCTTCTATTCTATAGGTCTGGTAGAATTGGGTCTGGATTTAGTTTTGGTTTTCCCATGTTATTATTATTTTTTGCTGTGCTTTTGGCATGTGTTTTGTTGTTTTTATTCCATTATGAAAATCTAGTGTTTTTCCATTGAGTTGAAATCTGACTGCTTATTTTCTTCATGTGCCTTCATTGTCTTATTAGTTATAGAAAGCTGGCTAGTAGTGTAGGTTTCAGGATTTCGCTTTTGGTTTTGTACTGGAGGGACCAGCAATTTTTCGCTCTTCCAGTCAGGAGCTTCTCTAGAGATCCAGGAGAGGTAACAATCAGTTCAGCTTGAACCCCGTACCCCTTGATGTGAGTTTACCGGTTCCTCAGTGGTGGCTGCTTTGGCCTTTAGGACCAGACCTCTCTGCAGGGTGGTCTCAGAGCACTACCTTATTCCGCCTGCCTGCACCTTGACCTTTCCTTTGTGCTTTCTTGACCAAGGTCCCTGTCTGAATCAGCACTACCAGCCTGGCTCATGTCCAGTAGTTGCTAACAGCGCAACTGTAACTCCTGTGTGAAGCTCTGACCACCAATATCTATAGGTCCAAGGGCAGCAGCTTCTTCCTGTTGTCAATCTTTGGATTGATTTACTCACCCCCTCTTTGACTCTTCAGCTGATTTATCACTTTTGAAGATCTCAGTATTGAATTTCCAATGTTTGTAAATTATAGAGTGGTTTCTAATATTTTTTAATTAGTCACAGAGGCTGCAAATTTAGCTCAAAGCTTGATGGGCATGTTTGAGACTAGGTTCAATTCACAGTGCCACATGTGCATGTGATACATGCACACACATATAGTATGTGTGTATGATTTATATATATATATATAATATATATATATATATTATATATATTGAGCCTCAGATTTCTGCTCCAGCCTTCCTTTTCATGCTGACTTAACTCTCTGGAATTGTACAGGCAGATAAACTCTCCTGTCTCCAGTTGCTTCGTTCATGGTAGTTTTTAATCAGCAAACAGCAAAAGTTAGCAATCAATATATTATATATATATATATATATATATATCAGTAGGGATATGACACTTGCCTAGTAAGTGTTTCAGTCCCTAGTGCCTGTAAAACAAATAAGCAAACAAAAGAAAGGATGGAAGGAAGGAAGGAAGGAAGGAAGGAAGGAAGGAAGGAAGGAAGGAAAAAAGAGAAAAGGAGAAAAAGAAATCTAAAGAGATTGTGACAGAGTGAGATACACCCATATCAAAAGACAAAGGTTTTTCATTTCAAAATACAGTGCACAGAGATTTTCCCTTGTGGCTGGTGGAGCTTGGTGTTCTTTCAGAGAAGCTAAGTTTGGTTCCTAGCACCCATGTCAGAAGACTCACAACTGTCTGTAACTCTATCTCAAGAGGTCCAACAACCTCTTCTCATTTCTGTGGGCACCTGCACTCATGTGCACATAGCCACACTTAAGCTTTATTAAGTTCAGCAAATTATATTTGTTATGTACAAACAAAAGATAAATTACATTATCAAACATTTCTGAGCATTTTGTCAGCCTTGTCTATAAATATTTGGTGTTGTGAGGGTGATGTACAAAAGTGAGCATCTTCTTGGATCATTTTATTTTACATTCCCATAAGAAAAACGAGTTGTATGATTTACTTAATAATACATCATGATTAAAAGTAGTTTGCTGAATGCACAGTTCAGTTTATCCAGTGCTAGCTCACACTGTGCCTAAGGGTTGGAATAGTACATGATCTCAATGCTTCAAACACTACTCAGCCTGTTCAGCCAGGGCTGCTTCAAGTTGGCACCTCATCTACTATACCACTGTTATTCTACAACAGAGGGCAGTGCCAAAATTAGATAGATTTGATTTAGATGGCATGAAGGACATCAATTGTGTGAATATATTGAAGGGTTTTACTAATCAATAATGGCGCCCTTCAGCTGCCTCTGTATTATTATCAGTTGATGTACAATACCTCATAGCATTTTGGTATTTAGTTTAAGGCTTGTTTTGCTGATAATAGGTTCTGCAATGCATTCATTATTTATGAAGAGATTTTAAATTAATTTCCTTCACAAATAATCTGATATTTTTTAGCTGCTATAGAGCTGTAGCAACGATCATAGGCACTAACCATTATTTATATAGATTCTAATGCCGTGGAGACACTGATAACAAGAGTTTTTGAATGAGAACTTCTGAGTTTTTATTTTGGGTTTTTAGCATATTGAGAAGTAAAACCAAGGCACTGGGACTCCAAATGTAAACTTGATGGTTGCTAAATGCTGTCATCATAATAAGCAAAAGTGATTAAGAGAGCAATTGGACCATATGTGCAATGTGTAGAATTCCATGGAAACACCAATTGGATGCCTTCTTGTCTACCAGCCTTCCAGAGCAGCAGGAATATCCTTGAGCACGGCAACTGGGATGCTGTTCTATCTGGCAACTTGAACCTTATAAGGAACATCTGTCAGTGCATATCCCTGAAAATAAAGCAGACAAAGGAAGGTGGCGAGATCAGGAATTGGAGCCCATTAAGTTCCACCTGCCCAGATGTAGTCCTAAGTTTAGAAATATTCATCTCAAAATGTGGGTGACCGTAACTTTGAATGTAGTTAGAACTATCAAAGAATAGACTAGTAGCAAATAAACTATCCTTACATGCTAATCCCTATTAAAGTCTCCCTTTCTTATTTATATGTGTGTTTGCCTACATGAATTTATTTGGACTACCTACATGCAGGAGCCTGAGATGGCCAGAAGAGGGAACCAGAGTCTCAGAAACTGTATTAAACAGGGGGTTCAAGAGCTGCCACATGAGTGTTGGGACTGAATTCACGTCATCTGCAGGAGCACTAACTTTAAAATAGTATCTTAACTTGCTAGGAAAGAGCAGCTCTAATTCAAGAACAAGATACCCAGGCTTTCCCACAAGGTCAAGTGTAAAATAAAGATATTTTCAAATATACTAAGGTTAAAAATTGCTATAGGATGTTGTATTGCTAACTTTTCTGTTGCTGTGATAAAACACCAAGACGAAGACAACTTAGAGAAGGAAGAGTTTATCTGCCTTACAATTCCAGAGAGTTAGAGTCCAGCATGAAAAGGAGGCTGGAGCAGAAATCTGAGTGCTCACAGCTTCAAGCAGGCACAGGAAGCAGAGCAAAACAGACTGTAAGTGGGTAAGCTATATACTCTCAAAGTCCACCCCCAGGATGTGCATCCTCTGGCAGCATGGCCATGCTTCCTAAAAGTTCCATGGCTCTCCCTAAACAGCACCACCAAATGGAATCAAGCATCCAAATAGGTGGAGACTATGGGGGAATTCTCATTCAAACCACCTCAGATGTCCATGCATTTGAATGCAGCAATAAGTTTGGGATTCTAGAACTATCGGTCAACTAAGAAGATGATGACATCTCCACAAATTAGAGAAATATTAATGTTTTAAGATAAAGTCTGCATTTTAAACACTAAAATTTTGATTAATATTATTAACAAAGATGTGCTAAATTAAATTTTATTAGGTTTTGCTCCATACACAATAAGAGTGTGTTGGTTTCTTTACTTTTGCTATGATAAAAACATCATGACCTAGGCAACTTATAGGAGAAAGAGTTTATTTGGTTGATTGTTTTATGTGGATGAGTCCATTATGACAGGAGGCGTGGCAGGAGGCATTCAGACCAGAAGCCGAGTTCTCCCATCCTTAACCAGAAAGAGGAAGCAGAGAGAGACAGATTCCAAATGGGGCAAGACTACAAACTCTCAAAATCGGCCTGTTCGAAAGTGTAGATAAAGCTAGGATTTTAAAAATACTTAAAACATCCAGGTATAGTAGTGGTGCATGCTTTTAATCCAACCACTAAGGAGGCAGAGGCAGGCAGAAATCAAGGTCAATCTGGTGTACACAGAAAGTTCCAGGCCAGCTGGAGCTACAGAGAGAGCCTGTCTCAAAGAAAAAGTAAAAACAAGTTATGGTGGTAAATATATTTATCTAATAATATCTCAAGTAAATAAAGCAAAATCTGCCAGAATTAAAAAAATTCAAAATATAAAGTCCCAAGTAAGGCTTTTAAAAAGTTCAGTTACATTTATTTTTCAAAGATTAGTTAGGTATAACAATTTTTTCTTCAATTGAATCTTTTGATGAATGATTACTCATAAAATCCAGTTGTAAGTACTTCAAAGATATAATATATAAATATAGTATATATATATATATATATATAGTATATGAATGTCTCTCCTGCATGTATGGATGTGCACCATTTTCATGCAGTACTCATGGAGGCCAGAAGAGGGCATCAGATCCCCTGAAACTGGAGTTACAGATGGTTCTTAGATGTAAATGCTAAGCACTGAACTCATGTCCCCTGCAAGAGGAGCCAATGCTCCTAGCCACTGAGCATCTCTCTAGCCTTTACCTTAATTTGTAGTCGTGAACTGCCTTTGAGATTTTCCTGCAAATTGTCCCCCAATCTCATGCTTTTTCCTACTGTGTGGAGTTACCGCTAGTGCCTCAAGGGCTTTGTCTGTGCTCTCCTACTGATAAAAATGAGAAAGTGACTGTACTAGCCATGACACTATTTGATGACTTAAGTTATGCTCATAAAGGAATACAGCTTCTTCCCAGTTCTCATGAGATGTTTGTTCATGGAGTCCAAATGAGATGGTAAGAAACCCAGGTTATAAACAGACACCATATGGACAGTAGCACCAAGTGAGTTCTGTGCCAGTGAGTAAAGAAATCACTTTTGAGATAGCTGAGCTCCTGCACTGTCAGCATGCCAATGCATGAAGAAGCTAGAACTACCCTGATGCAAATAATCAATGTCCCCTGAAACAAAATACAATGGCTTGCTCCTGGATGGTATTCTAGCCACTAAACTTGAGGTCAATAATGCAACTGCTGCTGCTGCTGCTGGTGATGATGATGATGATGATGATGATGATGATGATAATGATGACAACCACAATGACTGTATAAACGGATGTCATGGTTTGAATGAGAAATGTCCCCCATAGGCTCACATATTTTGGAACCTTGCCAGAAGAAGTGCATCACTGGAGGGAAGACATTTGTTCCCTCACCACACTTCCAGTTCATTATGTCTGCTTCCTGGGTGTGGATGGACATATGGGCTCTCAGCTTCCTAGTCCTTCCACTGTATCAACTGCTTGTGGCCATGCATCCCACCATGATGGACTCATCCACCTGGAACTGTAAGCCAAAATAAGCTCTTCCACAGGTTCCTATTCTTCATGGTGTATGTGCTGGGTAGTTCTAGTTGTCACCTTGACACACCTGGGTAAAGGGATTCTCAACTAAGGAATTAAATCCATTGGATTGGCCTCTGGCCAAGTCTGTGTGGCCTTTTCTTGACTGTTAAATGATGTGGTAGAGGTCAGTCCACTGTGGGTAGTGCCACCCATGGGCAGGTTGTCTTGTGTTATATAAGAAAGCAGGCTGAGTATAGGCCAGAGTAAGCAGCAACCCGGTAAGCAGCATTCCTCCACTGTCTGTGTTCCAGGTTCCTGCCCCAACTTCCTGCTTTGGCCTCTCGATGATGGACTGTGAGCTGTAAGCCAAACAAACCCTTTCCTTCCCAAGTTGGTTTTGGTAAAAGTGTTTTGTTACAGCAGCAGAAAAGCTAACTAAGACTCTGTACTATCAGGACAACAGAAAAGTACCTAATACAGTGGGCAACTGTCACAGCATAAAGGCTGCTTTTGTTTTGAAACCCGGTGCTTCTCTCCTTTCTTGGCTGCAGTTAAGGTGGCTATCTTCTTATTAGTCTGTCTCAAGAGTGCTTGCTGATTGTCTCAGACAGTTCCATATAATTCTTCACAGGATTGTCTAAACTTACTAAATTTTGTTTTAGGATTATTTATTCTTTTTCTTACTATGTCATGTTTTTCTTCTTCATACAATTAATAACATCATTCTGTAATTGATAGTAAGATGAAGCTTCTAACGTATCTGATTAACTACAAATTCAACTTGTAATCAAGTCATTTTATCTATATTGATTACAGGTGGATATATCAGAAAGTAGTTATTTGTGAACAGCGTTGGCTACAATATGCCTGAAGATTGGTGGCATGTGATGGAATCACAGTGTGAAGAGTCCACTCCTCTACCAAAGTTGACACTAGAACCAGGGATGGGACATGGGGAAAGTTTTTCACTACATATAGGAATTACTTGGAAAATAGACTTAAGCTTCTAAGTGGAAGCCAGAAAACAAGAGGATATCTCAATTTTCTAAGTAGTATTAGCAATGAATAAAATTGATATTGCTGTAATTAAACAGGGATAAAGGTAATCACATCTTCAGAGCAAGGGCCCTGTCTTCTCTCTCAGAGGTACTGGGTCAATATCAAATGAAAAAAAAAAAAAACCCATGAAGTACAATGAAGCAAAAGAAAATAACATGATTTGTTAGTTTACAGTAATTCAGAAGTAACAATTTTACTTTTTGTCCAAATAGGAAGATGATAATGATACCCCTTTTCCCCTTTTCTGTGTTTTTTTTGTCTGTGTGTGTGTGTGTGTGTGTGTGTGTGTGTGTGTGTGTGTGTGCTTTTTGTCTGTGGGTTTTACATAACCAGGTCTAGGCAGGATAGCTGACCTTCAAAAGCAAATACGATTAAAGCTGAACAAATCAGATAATTACAATAAAAACATGGCTTGACAAGCAACCTCTGCACAGAATTACAGTTCAGTAGTCATACTGCACATTCAATTAAAGTTATTAGGAAAGGGGGAATTAATACCTTTACCTAAGATCTTTCAGGTACCAACAATATTCCTCTTTGCCATGGAGTACTTAAGAGATTAGGCAGGAAGGAAAATCCCCAATAAATTCCTACAGATTTACTGCCCCTTCAATAAGAAAGGACACATTCTTCTTAGACCCTGTATCTTATAATTTTAAAGGATTTTTATTTTATATATTCTGACATGTTTACTCAGGTTTCAGTATGATGTGTTAATCATTTATAATTCCATACAATTTTCCATTATACACCTACAACTTTCCCTTAATATGTGAACAATGTACCATATTTAATATATTTAAACTTGTAGCCTACTCTGTTGACCAATGGTAAATATAATGTTGATAGAAGAATACAATTTTCATGTTGTTACCATAGAAAATCTATGGTACTCTAATTTTAAAAGAAATCTATACAATAACATAATAAATGAGACAAATTGGCCTGAATTTTATTTTATGATACTTAATACTTTAGTTTATTATATTTATTTTGTCTTCTCCATACAAATACACAATGGAAAACATATTTAATTACAGTTTTATTTTGACGTTTTTTGTTTCTTTGGAGACTGGGTTTCCCTGTAGCCCTCTGGACTGGAACTTGCTATGCAGACCAGATTGACCTCAACCTCACAACAATCCACCTGCTTCTGCCTCCTGAGTGTTGGGATTAAAGGCAACCATCACAATGCTTGGCAACATTTTGAGGTCATATCAACATAGGAAAATAAAGTCAAATCATGTAATTTAATTCCAGTATTTTGTTTTTGTATTTGAATAAAAGAAGTTCCTTTTATAAGATTTTTAAATCATGTTTATATATGTGTCTATGTGTGGAAATGTGCATGTGTGGGTCCAGGTGCCTTCTGAGGGCAGATGAGGGCACCGGATTCCCTGGAGCTGGAGTTACAGTCAGTTGTGAGTCACCTGAAGTGGGTGCTGGGAATTGAACCCAGATCCTCTACATGAGCTCTTAACTACTCAGCCATTTCTCTAGCCCAGGAAAATGAATTGTTAATGCTGTATGAATTCCATCGTTAAAGCTCACATTCATTAAAGTCTGAATTCCCACAGATTCCTGTTGTGGTGGGATAGGGAAGGGCATAGAAAATCTCTTACCAAGCACAAGTGGGCTCACCAGACTGATGTCATGGTGAAGGAGAGGGAATTTGCATATTGTCTCTAGGAGTTATTCAGGTTTAAAAAGGAAATACTGGCCTGGAGAGATGGTTCAGTGGTTTAAAGCAGGTCTCTTGCAGGAGAACTAAGTTTGAATCCCAGCACCCACAGGGCAGCTAACAACCATACATAACTCTAGTTCCAGGGTATCTGACACCATTGCATGACAGGAGTGCACTTACACACATGCAGGTTTAACACTCATACACATAAAAATAATTTTTTTCCTATTACTTCTTTATTTTTTTTCATTTTTTAACAATAAGCAATAATTTATGAGTACAAGCATCCTTCATGTAAAACCAATTTGCAAGCAGTTGTGACCAAACCCACAAGGGTCCCACCATCCACCTGGGGGGGCTTGTATGTTCAATCAAGTTGTTCAAATAAGTGTCCAGACTATATTGCTGTAGTTTCACCATTCACCCCAATCGCAGCCCTTACATTCTACCACGCCCCCTCTTCTGCAGATTGTTCCCTAGGCTTAGAAAAGGGGCACAGGAGGAGGAGAAGCAAAATAGTCTACTTTCTCTGGAGCTGTTGTTTTGGACTCTGGTCAATTCTGGCTGTTTCCTTTCATGGGCTGACAGTCTGTCCATGAATAACCTTTCAATCCTACTAATGAAGCACAAGCAATTAGATATATAGGTATTTAAACTGTACTAATTGTTTCTTTGGTATAGACACAGATATTTGGATGGTATGTTAATCCATGAACTATGTTTTTTCTGTAAAATATGACAGTGTAAAAATAATTTTTTTAAAAAATTTAAAAATTCTTACCTGGTGTGGTAGCACACATCTTTAATCCCAGCACTCAGGAGGAAGAGGCAGGTGGATCTCTGTGAGTTCAAGGCCAGCCTGGTCTACATAGCAAGCTCCAGGATAGCTGGGACTAAGGGGAGACACTGTTTCAAAAATACAAAAAAAATTAAAATTATTTTTTTTTAATTCTTTAATTGATTTTTTATTGTTATTAAACTATTTCCACACATCATACATCATTTCTCAATCAAATTTAACGTCACTTCCCTTTCCATGTCCCCCACCCCACCTGAGTTCCTGCACTCTGCCATACATGTCTTGCATCTTTTTCTGAGTCTTTCCAGAGTTTTTTTCCAGTTGTTTTGTTGTTGTTGTTCTCTCTAACTTGTATTGCTTATGTGTATATATATATAGTTATAGTTATAGTTATAGTTATATGTATCCATAAATATATTCATACATACATACACATATCACCTGAATTGGAGGATTTTCTCTTTTATTTTTGTTAAAAGATGTCATGTTTTCCTTAAGGAAGTGTTTGAAATCCCCCAGATGAAAGGCAAGCTGAATGACAGACATTATGGTTATATTTTTGTTTATCTGAAAGCAACTATGTTGTTATAATGTGAATCCCTCAATAAGCTCTAGAATCCACCCACCAACTATTTTCAGACTCTGTAATTACTGTATATGGGTGGAGAGTATGTATCCATATTTTAGAGTAATATGAGATTAATGGAGGAAAATGTGAATTCCAAAGCATAAAAAAAGACTGAGAGAAAGATGCAGGACAGTTATGGCAGAATGCATGATCTGGGATGGGGTGGGGTGGGGGGGGGTGGTGGGGGGGAAAGGTGAAAGGGGCATATGCCTGAACTGAATGAAAACTGATGTATGAAGCCGGGTCGTTGGTGTGGCACAGGCTTTAACCCTAGGCACTGGGAGGCAGAGGCACGGCTAGGTGGATCTTGTGAGTTCAAAGCCAGCCTGGTACTCCAGAGTGAGGTTTCCAGGACAGAGGGGGGCTACGGGAGACCCTGTCTCGAAAAGATCCCAAAAAAAAAAAAAAAAAAAAAAAAAAAAGAAAAATGATGTATGAAATACATAAAACATAAATAAATTTTTTAAAAAAGATTTTATGTTTTCCTTAAGGAATTGTTTGAAGGTTCCTCCTTGGCAAGCCCAGACAACCATCATTCTTGCCCTTGTGCTCCACACTGGGTTTTTCCCTCCCATGGTCACCCAAATGAAGTCCAGTAAGCATGCGTCCTGACTTGATCTTCCTGTACTAACCTCCATGACACAGCCTGGGTAGTCCAACAATAGCAGTCTGTACTCTAATGAGGCTGAAATCCCTGTAGCTGCTCAGTCCACAAGCTGGGTATCTCAGTAGCTCCCATCTGGCATTGAAGGTTTGGAGGATTCATGGAGAGACATGAGTCTTCAGTCCATATCGGAGGGTTAAAATGCAGTGTCTTTGAAGAATGGCAAAAGCAGCAGCAGCAGCCATAGAGTAGATGATGTTCTTGCCAGTAAGAATTGAAGACAGGCCAAACGAGCCTTTTTTTTCTTTTTGTCTTTTTACTGAGATCTCAAGTTTTATATCTGAAGGAGAATTTCTCAGGCCTTACTGATTATTTATTTCTGGTTTTACTTTCCTTTTGTATGCTTAAGGCCACACATTTAGCCCAGATTAACCACAGTTTATGTTTTCTTAAGGTCAGTTGAGGATCTGGTCCTCAGGAGTCTCGGGAATTTTTGGGGGGGGAGCCCCTGGCTCCTTTCAGCTTTTCATTTACCAGTTCCATCCACTCGAGGACAAAATCAGGTCTTGCTAGAACAGGCTTCCCTTTTTGATGCATGAGTAGACTTTCCTCGTTATAGACTGGACACTGGCTGAAGTCCCATAAAAAGCAAATATTCCCAGATTCAGTTTTTGAAAACTGAAGGCTCATCGTGGTGCCATCAAATCTGCTGGAGAATTTGAGAGCTACTAACGAAGAATAAAACACCTTTTGTTCTTCACATTTTTTCATAATTAACAGCAGTCTTCTCATTTCAATATCCTGAGCAAACTCTTGTGGTTTTCGACATGATCAAGGTGTGATTCACTAGCGTTTTTAAAATTACGTACTAGCTGTTTCACAACATATCTTACCAATTTGATTATTAGTTGCTTGTAAGGAAAATCCATATCTCACTTCATTATTCAAGTATCGTAATTACAGCTGGGTGTGGAATGCACACCCAAGACTGGGGAGGCAGAAGTAGGCAGATTTCTGTGAGCTCAAGACCACCCTACTCTACACAGTATGTTGCAGGCCAACTCTGACTACACAGTGATATCATGCCCCCCTGCAAAATTATAATTGACATACAATAATTGCTCATATGGACAGTATACTAATTTTGTGCATATATACAACATGCAATAACCCAAGCTGGATGCTTAGCATTTCTATCTTTAAAACTTCTTTTTTTTCTGCAAGATAGCAGCTTTCACACTCCTCTCCTGGTCCTTCAGGAAGCATGTAGTAATTTGCTATAGCTGCACATCCCCTTATTGTGTGGTATTATTCTAGAACTCCCAGGTGTTCTTTGCTTTCAGAATCTTCCCATTCCCCAAACAGATATAAGCATCTAAGTTCTGGGTCCAAATATGTTTCTTATTTATCCTGTTATCTTGACTAAATCACACTATATCTCATGCCATAAAAGCCTCATTGCTGGCATACAAGTAACACGACCTGAATAATTTGTTACAGTTCTTTTACTTTTACTTATTTTTATTATGCTTTATGAGAGGGGAGTGGAGACAGAGTTTTATTATGTAACCATAGCTTGCCTGGACCAGGCTAGCCTCAATCTCATGTAAATCCACCTGCTTCTGCCCCAGAGTGCTGGATTAAAAGCTTATGGCACCATGCCTTGCTAGAATTCTCTTATTTACTGAATGAAACAATATAGTGGATGTTGGTTTATAAACTGTAGAGTGATATGGGACAATAATTCCATGATTATACCACTGTATATATTTAATGACGTCAATGGTTAAGTTTAATTCCAGAAATCAAGAGCTTTGTAAATTTTTTCCCACTTAACAGTTGGTGATTTGAGATAAATACTTTCCTTTCCTCAGCTCAATCTCTAAAATGGAGCTAAAGAAATTATACTTCATAAATTGCTGTGAATACTAGATAATGTGAGTGTGTGTATCTGTTTTATATATGGGTATAAAACTGTGGAATTAAATTATTCAATATTTTTCATAAACTTTTTTGATCTTTTTGAGATGGGGTTTCCCTGTAGCTCCAGCTGTCTTGGAACTATGTGGCTTTGAACTCACAGAAATCCACTGCCTCTGCCTCCTGAGTACTGGGATTAAAGGCATAAGTCACCACACCTGGCCCTAAAACTTTTTAATCATATTGTAAATACACTTTTTAAGGTTATTTTATTCTCTCTACATAGATATATCAATTAATTAAGACTGCATCCTAATAAAGACATAGAATTAAGAAAACAAAATAGGAAAATTAAATATGTTCCAATCTGCCTTTTATTTGTTTATTTTTATTTATTATTTTTATTCTATGTATATGCTTGTATTGGCTGCATGTGCATAAGTGTTCCGTTGTCATGCAATGCCTGCAGAGGTCAGAAGAAGGTGTTGGATCCCCTGGAACTGGAGTTATGGATGGTTGTTAGCTGCTATTTGGGTGCTGGGAATCAAACCCAGGTCCTCTGCAAGAGCAATAAGTGCAGTGCTCTTAAACACTGAGTCATATCACTAGCCCCAACCTTACCCTTTTAAACATATTTTGTTTATTATTTTTATTTTATGCACATGAGTGCCTGGCCTGTATGTATGTAAGTGCACCCCGCCATGCAATGCTTACAGAGGGCAGAAGATGTTGTGGGATGCCCTGGAACCCAGGTTAAGGTGGTTGTTACATACCATGGGGTTCTGGGAACCAAACCTAGGTCCCCTACAAGAGCAGCTGGTGCTCTTAACTACAGAGCTCTCTCCATCCTGAACCTGACCCTTTTATAGGTGATGAGACTGAGTATGTTCAGGGTATTGATTGACAAACTATGTTTCTCCCAGCTGAAGTTGACGGTTTTGAATTTTATTGTCTGCTTCAAACAAACACTCAGGCTTCCTCTACATGACCAAAAATTATCTTAAGTGGAAACAAGAAAAAAGTGATTCTTCCATCTAAACACTACACGTCAGATATTCTACACAGAGAACTGCAGGGAAAGGATCCAAACTCACCTCTGCATCCCAGCAAGCGATTTCCACAGCCCATCAGCCCTGCACTGACCATCTACTTCTCCTAACCTCCCCCATCATTCAGCTAAATATTAACATGTGAAAAATTGCCTGTGTCAGAAATGTAAAAATAATTATGCCCACCTTGGTCTTTTCTATTTAATAATTTGGGCCATGGATTAGTAACCTTTGTTTTGCCTACTGTGCAGTCATAAATTACTTTTATAGATCAAGAGAACTTGAACTTTCAAAAGTGCTGTTTTAGCTTAAAATGTTATGATTTAGATATTCTATTTATATAAGTAGAAACTAGTGACAGATATAGTAAGCACTTTTTTGATTCTTCATTCAAATTATTGCCTCAGCATGGGGTTTCGTCTCTCAAAAGTAGAAGTATTGAAGACTGCCTGAGAACATATTGTGTATTTAAATCATCATGAGAAGAAGAACCCAGGACTTCTGAGGTAATGTCATTACCAGGAGCTCATGTCACAGCCCTATGATCTGAGTGCCTTTGAATCTCAAGATGCTCATTTAAGACCACTTAAGTTATATTTAACGCTTTGTTATGATATTTTGCCAATTAAAATAATCATACAATTTTCTATTCCTTGAGAAAAGTCTAGTTAGTATCTTTTTAAATATCCAAGCATTCTAGGTTATAATTATTTTTCCATGTTATTAGCCCAAGAAGAAGTTGAAAACCCATGAAAATGATAAAAGAATGTCCACCACTTAAGCTATCACTCACAGATATAGTTTTACTATTGGTTATTTAACAATGCAACTTATCTTAATATTTTGACCTAGCCTGTTACAGCTGTTGGTAGCTTTACCATTTGATAAATAGATCACTGTCACAAAATCATTTTGTTATTTGAAAACAACTTTATGTGATAGAGACGTAGGCCATTTTACAGACTTCACTGTTGCAATTCAAATGTCTAAGATAAAAGGGCTGATCTGTGCTTTGATTTTCTCACTTTACAAATGTAATATCATTTTTCAGAGCATTAAAAAATTCCTCAAAATAGTTAAAATAATTTTCTTCAGAACCCTAAAAATGTCCCATAAAACATGTCAGTGTATGCTCTGTTGATTTTATTTTCCTAGAAGAGAAATCAGGCATTGGCGCAAGTCAAGTGATTTTTGCCAAGAATTAATCATGAAGTGTTTGACAACAAATTTTAAGAAAACCAATCTTCTGACAGAGTATTGCTTCATTATATTCCAAGACACACACCATAAAACTGACCTATTCCATATCTTACAGAAGAAACGTTTTCCAAGAAAGCTGTATGATCATTGATAACAATAGCAACTCTGTTTTTCTATAGCCCGTAGAGTGTATTTTTATCTCTGCCCCTTTAAAATAGGTTTTCTAGGTAGGCAAATTGTATTTACCAAATTGATTATGTTAAAGAATGCCCATGCATCTGATCAAACTTGGTTTTGCTATTTAGGATGTTGAATAGATAGACTTGGAAAAGAAGATGTTGCACCCACCAATATAGTTGGGCTTCCCCAGTCCACTGACTCCTTGAATAGAGTAACAAGGTAGAGAAGTTTGACTTTACCCTCTGCTCTTCCTATTCAAGAGCTGCCAGGTTGACAGCTCCTGTGTTCTTGTTCTTCCCCTCCCATTGACAGACCCAACTCCTCAGGCTGATGTTTGCCTTCTTGTTGCTACTGGTTATCAAGTCTTTGGGCTTGGACTGGACTCCCATCACTCCTTCCTAGGCCTCATCTTACAGACTAAGATTATCAGCTTTCATTCTACGAGTCAATTGCTAAGACATTTTTTTCATTAGTTCTGCTTCTCTGATGAATCCTGGACAATACGGCATCTGCAAGTTTGGATCCCCTTATGATTTTCATGACAAAGAACCCTGATTGAAAGAGAAATGACAATACTGTTCTTTACATCACTGTCTCAAGTTCTGCCTGTGGGAAATCCTCCACTCAGTGCCCGTGAGATAGATCAGTCGGTAAAACCACACTGTTGCGCAAACCTGAAGACCTGAGTCTGATCTGGGTTCCATGGTGGAAGGAGAGCACCACCTCCCAAAATTGTCCTCTGACCTTCACAAGGTGACTGGGTCCCTTCATAGGTGCATCTCAGACAACTACATGGTCTGAGAAGGAGTAGGTGTTAGAAAATCTTCACACAATATTGTCATGTCCATCACCCCTGCTAAAAGTGGGGAAAGCTAGCCTTCCCATGATGCTTCATTTTTTGAGTTTTTTAAATATAATTTTTTATTATTATTATTAAACTTTTTCCATAGGTCATACATCATTTCTCAATCGAATCTCGAATCACTTCTCTTTCCATGCCCCCCACCCCACCCAAGTCCCTGAACTCTGCCATACATGTCCTGTATCTTTTTCTGAGTCTTTGCAGAGTTTTTTTCAGTTCTTTTGTTGTTGTTCTCTCCAACTTGTATTGCTACAGTATATATACATATATATACATAGTTATACATATACATAAATATATATACATACATATATAAACATATCACTTAAATTGTAGGATTTGTTTTTTCTAGAAGATGTCATGTTTTCCTTAAGGAAGTGTTCAAAGGTTCCTCCTTGGCAATCCCAAACAACTATCAATCCTGCACTTTTGCTCCACTTTGGGGTCTTTCCCTCCCATGGTCCAAATGAAGTCCAGTAAGCACATGTACTGTCTCAATCCCCCTGTACTGGCCTCCATGCTACAGCCCAGATAGTCCAACAATGGCAGTCTATATTCTGATGAGGCTGACATCCCCTTAGCTGTTTAGTCCCCAAGCTGGGTATCTCTGTAATCCCCATCTGGCATTGAAGGTTTGGAGGGTTCTTGGAGAGACATGAGTCCTCAGTCCATATTGGAGGGTTACAAAGATGTGTCTCATGTCTTTGAGGAATGCTAAAAGTGGTGGCAGCCACAGAGCTGATGCACAGTAAGAACTGAAGACAGGCCAAACAAACAACAGTACTCTCTCTTCTTTCTTTTTTGTCTCTTAGTAAGATCTCAAGTTCTATGTCTGCAGTACAGTTTCTCTAATCTTACTGATTATTTATATCTGGTTGTACTTTCCTTTTGGATGCTTAAGTCCACACAGCCCAGATTAACCAAGGTTTTTGTTTTCTCAAGGTCAGTTGAGGATCTGTTGGTCCTCGGGGGTCTCTCGGAGATTTGGGGAGAGCCGGGGGAGGAGGGTGGGAGCACCTTGCTCCTTTCAGCTTTTCATTTACCAGTTCTATCCACTCGAGGACAAAATCAGGTCTTGCTAGACCAAGCTTCCTTTTCTGAAGCATGAGCAGACTTTCCTCTTTATAGACTTGACACTGGCGGAAGTCCTATTAGTGGCTCTCCAAGACCTCCCTGAACAGGAAGACTGGTGACCCATGTTTGCAGGACATTTCAAGAGATGCCCCCATGTATAATCCCCTAAGACTTAGTTGACCTCTGAGGGCAAGGAACAAAGTTATCCCTTAGGTCCCTCGGCCAAATTGGTATGGACGTTAAGTATAGTCGTTAAGCACCCAGGAAGGCTAAGTTACACCAGCCTATTACATTGCACCTATATTAAAACTCTATCCTTTGGAAACAAACTATATTTTATTTCCATATCATATTTCTTGACTCACATCTTTCCATTTTAATCCCATAATACTCTAAAATATGCACACATACCCTCCATCATGTACCGAAAACCCAAGGTTTGAAAATAAATATTAGGTCAGCTCTAGAACTTGTTTAGGATTCACAATGCAAGAGCATGATCTTTAGATCATGAGGAATATCACATTAACATTGCTCAGTCCTACAACTAGGTACTTGGTGCTAGCATCCACAGATGAGGGATACCATTTGTCTTTTGTTTTTCTGGGATTGTGTTACTGCACTTAGATACTTCATTTTTTTATATGATGCTTGATCTTATGGTGGTATACAGGGAAGCAGAATTACAGAGTATTCACTGATTAATAAGATCCTCATCACCCCAGACTAGCACAGATAGTAAAATTGAACACCATCTAGCAAGCAAGGGCTTTCTGACTCTTTTCATATGTTCAGTCTCTGTTTGGTTCTTCATCCTGGTTTTCTCTCTCTTGACTTTGTGATGAAAGACATCTGGGCTTTGGCCAATAGTAGCATCCCTAACTGAGATCTTGCAACACAATGTCCTTAGGAAACAGTGTTTGTTGATGTAGAACTTCACTTGCTCTGTTTGGTTCAATGCAATGGAAACTAAAACATTATTGCTCATTAATCTGTTTGCGGTTCTATTTTGGTCCACAGTTCCAAGAAATATATCTGAGAGTCTTTGAATATAGTGGCAATTATACTAAGACTTTTTGCTTATTATAATTCAAACCACTCATTTCACAAAATATTCTCTGGCTGACACACACCACTTACCATCAATTTAACAATGGTCATTTGAACTTGCTTATCCTATATCACTTTTGGAACTTTGACTAAATGCTGTTTATTTGTTTCATGCCTTGTTGTTTTGCAGGGCTTGGTGTTTGGAAAGATGTCATTAGCATAGTGCATTCTGGGATGCTGTATCAGATGGAAAAAAAGAGATCTAAGCCCTGACTGAAAGAATCTGAAAGCAAAACATATGAACTAACCTTCCTCTTATGGCTTTTATCTGGGCAATTCAGCATGAAATTAAGTAATGACCTATATAACCTAACTCTACTCCATCTCTGGACCTAGACCTTGAGCAAATACAGTCCTGCTGTGCAAGGAAGACCAGTCATATGCAGAGAGTTTTACCTACATTGAAGAATATGATCATTTTTCTTCCTTTTAGAAGAAGTAATTATTTCCAATAACTGTGTCACACATGTATATTTCACATAATCAAGAGCAGTAAAAGACTTCTGTTTTCTTTCTCTTTTCACTTTTCTGTCAATAAATTCAGCTGTTTATTAAACAGAAATAGCTATGTTTTCCTGCTTCTAGTTCATTTTGTGACACAAACAGGAATATAGGCTGTTATTTCAATGGCCATGGTAAATTAAGACACACAACTATTTTAATTTTTCTTTCTTCCTCTGTTTCAAAATAAGGTTTTACTATTGAAGCATAGGTTAGCCTGCGACTCACCATCCCTCTGCCTCCTCTGCCTCTGCCTCACAGCTGGGATTACAAGTGCGAGACACTAAACCAGGCTCTGATTCTAGTGTAGATGAGATATGTGATCCAAAATTAAGGGACTGCAATGGTATAAAAGTTTATCCTGAAGAAAAGTCAAGACTCCTTCCTGAGAGACCAGTGTTATAAGTTCCGATCTCTGATTTCAATTTTGTGTTTTAACAGCTTAAGACTAATTCACTGCCCAACTTGTTCACTGTGCAACTAGCAGTTTGGATCACAGAAGGCAGGAGTGCTTGGCATCTCCTAGGTGTCCAGCGCCCCTTATTTTACCTCTTGTTGATTTGTTATATAATTAGGAGCCTTGGCTGCAGAGATGACTTGGTCAGTACTGTGCTTGTCATACACAAATGAGGACCTAAGTTCCGATTCCAGTATCCATGTAACAAGCAGAACTCAGACAAACACATGTAATCCCAGTGCTGGGAAGTAGAGACCTAAAGGTCCCTGAGGCTCGCAGGTTGCCGGCCTTGCCAAATTGGTGACCTCTAATTTCAACGAGAGACCTTGTGACAAAACATAAGGTGGAGGGAAGTAGAGACCTAAAGGTCCCTGAGGCTCGCAGGTTGCCGGCCTTGCCAAATTGGTGACCTCTAATTTCAACGAGAGACCTTGTGACCAAACATAAGGTGGAGATCCATACAGAAAGACACCCAACCTTGACCTCTGGTCTCCACATGCATGCAAACACAAATGCATATGTATGTATATGTATGTATATGTATATGTCCCCAAACCACATACACACAAAGTCAGAGCCACTGGTGTATAAGAGATGATTTAACTCTACATTTGACCACCATGACACTTCCTCTCAGGCATGCAGGTAATGTAGCCAGTAAACACGGCCACAGATTAGCCAAAATCAACCCATGAACCTTTGGGCTCTTTGCTCTGGGATTAAGAGTGGTGATGTCTATAGTCAATAACCTTCCTACATCTAATGTAGTGTGGTGGCACGACCACTCTAGGGAGTCTGTTCTGTGGGATGAATTAAACATGTCTGACAGATGCATCAGAACCCCAAACATAAAATACAAAAGCAGTGTGTGTGTGTGTGTGTGTAAACTTATGTCATCAACAGCTGAGAAAATTGTGCAACATAGTTGATCCTGATGCTTAAAGCTTAGATTATTCTCTTTTGAAATACCTAAAATTTGTAGTGTCTTTTACCTCCCTGAGGGGGTATTTAAGGAAAGGGTCCTTTCAAGCTAGGCGTGGTGGTGCACGCCTTTAATCTTAGCACTTGGGAGGCAGAGGCAAGGGCATCTTTGTGAGTTCAAGGCCAGCCTGGTCTACAGAGTGAGTTCCAGGACAGCTGGGGCTACAGGGAGACCCAGTAAAAAAAAAAAAAAAAAAAAAAAAAAAAAAAAGGGTCCTTTAATGTCCCGCTGGATATGACTCACTGCTGTACATAAAACAGCATCTCCCACTAATCATCCTGTTTCAGAAACTTTATAAAAGATGATTTCTAAAGTTGTTCAAAAGAACATTTTGTCAAAATTTGTAAGACTTTATATACTTCTCCAAAGTGCACATAAGTCAAGATGGTCATGACCTCCAGACCTGGAGGGGCGGTTAAGAACCCCAGAGTTTGAATTTGCCATGTCTTCTGAATGAAGCCCATGTATCTTCACATTAACCACCATTTGGTGGGTAAGATGAGATCATGTTGTTTCCAGGACATTTCAAGAAATTTAAAATGTGTTTAATTTGAGATTCTTGCAGCCTTATTACAAAATTGCTCATCTTTGAAAAAAAGGCACAAAGGATTTTTTCAGGGTAGGTGGGTGAATGTATCTTGACTGAGACAATAGGTGCCAAAGTTGCTGCCACATACCTGAGTTACTCGGCGTTTGAGTGTTGATAAATGAAAACAAACACCGTGTTGCAATTCCAGGGAATTACAGAGAAGTTTCTTTTGTTTAATATCACAAAAGCAGCACACTCTGTTTCCAATGTTCCATTTCTCAGCTATTAATTTAAATGAGCTAATGCTGCAAAGGCAGATCAAAAGTCATTCATTTCTGAGCATTGGTGAAATGCTTTGGTCTCATGAGATGGAAATCCTCTGGTCATTGGTCCCAGTACTAGGATCCTTCCCCAGATGCTGCCACCATCTCTTCCTGATCCCAGTGATGACACAGAGATGCCTCTGCTTTCAAACTTAAACCTGCTCTGGAGATGGTGGTGCATGCCTTTAAGTCCAGCACTCAGGAAACAGTGGAAGGCACATCTCTGTGAGACAGAGGCCAGCCTGGTCTGCAGTGAACTCTAGGCCAGCTGGGGTTACAGGGAGACCCTGTCGCAATATATATAAAAGCATAGACCTGCATGCTGTGCTCTACATAAACTTTTTAAAAGGAAAATTAAATTTTTACATCAGCGGTAGCAGATAGAAGGACCCTATTGTTAATGAAGGCTCACAGGACCCATATGCAAACCCGATGGTTACAAATGTTTATTGCAAGGGCAAGAACATGAAATAGTTACAAAAATCAGCAAGGAAAGAACAGACAGAACTCCTAGTGTCTTATTGTTTATTGCCTCCCTCTAGAAGACCATCCCCAAAGGCTCTCCTCTTCTCTCTCTCTCTCTCTCTCTCTCTCTCTCTCTCTCTCTCTCCCTCTCTCTCTTTAAATATATATATGTAAAATCTTCCATTCTAATCTCTCTTTCTCTCTCTCTCTCTCTCTCTCTCTCTCTCTCTCTATATATATATATATATATAATCTTGCATTCTCTGTACATGTGTATGTGTGTACATGCATATGTATATGCGCGTGCGCGTGCACACACACACACACATGCACACTTGTTTGTGGGCACATGTGTGTACTGCTTTACATTGTGCACCTGTACATATGGAGCCAGAAGTGGACAGTGGGTGCCTTTCTCTGGTCCCTCACCACTTTATTCCCTGAGTCAGGATCCCTCCCTGAACACGGAGCTCATGGATTCTGCTTCTCGAGCTGGCCAGCTTGACTGAGAATCTTGTTTCTGCCTGCTGTGTGTTGGGGTTCAGGCAGGCTGCCGCCCCCACCCAGCTGTATGTGGGTGCTCAGCATTCAGACTCTAATCCTCATGCTGTAGGGCAGGCGCTTTATCCATGGAGCCGTGGCTCAGCTCCAGAGCTTTCTCCCTTGCACAACCATCCCCCGTATTTCGATTTTGAAACTGGGGAGTCCAGTGAATTTTAGCAGGCTTGTCTGATATCCTGCTGGTCACATATGAATATTCTCCCTAGGTAAACAGTCCTGCAGCAAAGCTTTTGGGGAGTTTTACTGAGAACAGCTGCAAATCCTTATCCCACTGCTATCACTAAAGAGCCTCGGAACCATGCACCTCTGAATCAGCACTTAACCTTTCCCAATCTCAATCAAGCACCAGAAAAAAATCCACTCAATCCAATTCCAGATCTGCCAGACTCACTGATCGAACATATTTTGCAAGAAGCACATCTAGGAAGACATTGTAGTACAACATCTGACTTGATACTTCTCAGTGTTTTGTTGTTTAATTAATGAGCAAATTTTTTTGGTCTTTTTGAGACAGGGTCTCCCTTTCGTCCCAACTGGTCTAGAGCTCACAATGTAGACCAGGCTGGCCTTGAACTCACAGTGATCCACTGCCTCTGCCTCCCAAGTGCTGGGATTAAAGGCGTATGCCACCATACCTGGCATTAATGAGCAATTTTAAATAATCATGAAGTGGTTGAAACTTGACTGTATAGAGAGATGACTTCTATGTGTGTCTGTGAAGGTGTTTCCAGATAGGAGAGGCATGCACAGGTCAGAATTGTCCAGTTCGCTGGGACCCATATGGAGCAAAAACTAGAGAAGGAGAAAGCACAGACCCCATTCTTCTTCAGCAGACCTGTTTTCTCCTGTCGCCCTTGCTCACAGGCATCAGAATATCCCTCAGCCTTTGAGCAGACTCCCCAGAGATTCCCCATGATCCTCCATCCTTCAGCCTCATACTGTCTGCATCAGTTGTCCCTCTTGCTCTGAGCAGCTATTGGTTTTCCCAGCTCTCTAATATGAAGGGGGCAGTGGGGCTCGTGCAACTGTCCATCATTCCCGTGAGCCAGTCTAACAAATCCCTGTGATAAATAATGATAAAAACATTCTGTCAATTCGTCTAGATAACTCTGACTTGTATAATTCATTTGGTACTCATGATATGCCAAGTATTATGTTAAGGTCTTTCCAAATATATTGTCTGTTTCTCTGAGTCCAGTTTAAGCAGTGTGACCATAAAAGGAAAGAATGGAATATTTTTTCAACATTCCATTATGAAGATTTCAAACATACTATAATATTGAAAGTGAGTGTTATTATGTTCACAACAGTCTTTACAATTGAAACTTTAATATAGTGATTCTATTATGTATGTATTCATTTTCCCATTGGGCCATGGAGTGCTTTTAAAACTGAATTATGGAGTTTAGTATCATCTTAAATATTCAGTATGGATATCAGTGAGGCTTAATATTTGTTTACAGTCTTAGCTTTCTGCTGCAAAATTTGCTACAGATAAAAGCAAAGCTGTTAAGTATAGTTTCAGAGATCTTTATTGAATGTGCATGTGCCTATACCTCAGATCCGATCAATAAATGGTATGTCTCATCTCTCTGCTGCTTACTAATCAATCTTGTGCTCATATCCTCAGTGACTGCACTGTTGTGAATTTTCATAGCCATGGGTTGCTTTGCTTATTTCAGAACTTTATATAATAGCAACTATAGTATATGTATTAATACTGTGAATGTAAAGCTTGTTTAATTCAACATACTGTGGAAACTCTTAGATGTTTGCATAGATTAGTGGTTGGCTGTTTTTTAACTGATAACAGTGTTTCCTTGTACCAGTCTGTTTATTAATTATTCTATTACGGATACCTGGACTATTTCCAACCTTCCTCTGCTGTAAATAAAACTACAATGAACAGCCATTTACAATATCTCTGTGATCATATATAGAGATATAATTAACATAATTACATGTACATAATTACACAAACATAATTATACAATGGCTTTGGAAACGTAGAGGCTATGCCATATGAGAGGCTCACATTTAACACTTTAACTGCTGTTCTAGTTACTCTTTTTGTTGTGATAAACACCATGGCCAAAAGCAACTTGGGGAGAAAGACATTTATTTCATCTTGTTACAGTCTATTGTCGAAGGATATCAAGGCAAGAACTTCTTTCAGAAGCCAAGGAGTAACTACTTATGGCTTTCTTGCTCTGGCTTGCTCAGATACCTTGCTTCTGTAGCCCTGGCCCACTTAGCCAGGGGTGGCACCACTTACACTGGGCAGCACCTTCCTATACCAATTAACAATCATGAAAATGTCCCATAGACGTGCCTACAGGCTAACTCAAGTGAGATAATTCCTCAGTTGAGGTTCCCTCTTCCCAGGTGTTGTAAATTGACATCTGAAGCTAACTATAATAATGGCCAAATAGTTTAAAAATATAGTTGTGCTATTTTACAATCTTATTAACAATATGCTAGAATACTGGTTGCTCCAAATCCTACTTGCAGTATTGCCAGTCATTTTAATTTTAGCTATACTAGAGGGTGTAAACCGCATCTCTTTGAGATTTTAACTCACATTTCAGGATTAACTAGGTGGTCTCATTTTCCTGTGCTTATCAGTCATTCTTTGAATGTCTATTCAACTCATTTGCATATTTTCTGCCTTTATTATTGAATTGCAAAGTTAGATAAGCATATATCTATCAACTATCTATCATATATCATCTCTTTATCCAATATTACTTATTAAGCCTTTGTATAATATAATTTTCAAGTATTTTCTTCTAGGTAAATTATATATCTATTTTTTTTCTCAGAAGTGCTATTGAAGATGAGATTGTCTTAATTTTGATAAAATATAATTTATTATATTATTCATGTTTTGCTTTCTTTGAATTATATTAATAATACTTGCCTTCCTAGGGTTATGAAGGCATTTTCTTACACATTTCTCTAAAAATGATAAAATTTTAACTATTATGTTTAATGATCTACCACAAATTTTTTTCTGAACGATATAAATTAATGATTAAGATTAAGTTTTTTGAATATTTGTAAATGGTTATTCCGGTAGCACCTATGGAAAATATTTACTTTTATCTATCATGTTTTCTTTGGTCACTTTGTACAAAATAAACTTATGTGCATATCTATTTCTAGATTCTTGATTTTATTGGTTAATTTATTCTTAGATATTTAAGGTTTTCCCACTGTATCTTGTGCAGCAAGTCTTGAAGTCATTTTCAAAAATACTTGACAATCTAAGTCTTCCACATTTCCACATAAATTTTAAAATTAACTTGTTGGTTTCTATACAAACCTCTATTCAGATAGCAGGATTTCATCTCTGATATTTTTCAGCTTTTACTGAAAGATTTTGCATGTTTGTTATAAATTATTCTTATTACTCAATCTTGTCATTATCATAAGCATAATTTTCTTAATGGGTGGTAAAATGTATCAATACTTTTTCATTCATTCACTTCATACTCTACAGAGATGCTAAATTCATAAACCAGTTCATTTACCATTGTATAGGTTTCTTAGAATTCTCCACTTAAACAATCATGCCATCTATCTTCAAGTGCCATCCTGAGTGAATCACCTTCCTGCCACTGGCTTACTTATTTGTCATAGAGCTAGGACAGTTATTTAAATATTGCTTCAAAGTATTCTTCACTCCCAGTGTTTGAGAAAATGTACAAAGATTAATTGATATTACCTGTAGGGTTTTACTTTTACTAAACTGAAGAGATTCACTTTTATTCCCATTTTCTGAAGAACTTGTAATGCAACTGCATTTTGGTACAAATTTTATGCAGTTATTGAAATTCTCATATTATTCTATCCTATTCTGTTAATATAGAGATCTACATAAGTTTGAACATTAACATGACCTCGTATTTTTGAAACATCTTCCAATTGTTCAGTATGGGACATCATGAATAGATTAAACTTCTGAATACTTTGTTCAAGATTCCTAAGGTTATTGACTTGTGATTTTCTTCCTTTGTAAAATAAATTTGAACTTTAGTGTTATAATTATTCCTTTTTCACAGCAGTTAAGAAATTACTGATCTGCAGTGGGTTGACCAGAATTCATTTAATGTTATACTCTAAATGCTTATTCACCAATGAATACATAAAGCCGTGTGTGTGTGTGTGTGTGTGTGTGTGTGTGTGTGTTGCACTGTTTATGTGGGTGTGTTGGTGAGAGTGCTGGATGTTTACTGGGAGTATTTGTGTGTGTGTGTGTGTTTGTATATGTGTTTAGTATGTTAGGTGTATGTGTTGGGGTGTGTATGCTGCTACAGGTATATTGCTATTTTGGTTGTGTGTGTGCTGAGTGTGTGATTAGGGCTGTTTGTGTTGGTGAATTTATGTTGGATAAGTGTGTATTTAGAACTGTGTTCATGTTGTGTGTGTTGGGCATATTTCTGTTGTTGTCTGTTTGTTGGTATATGGGTTAGTGGGTGTTGGGCTGTGTGTGTTGGCCTATGTGCATGTTCTCATGTTGGCAAGAATTTCAATGAACTTCTCATCATGTAATTTTATAATTGTTTAATGCCTGTGGGATTTTTTTCTATTCCTGATTTTAGTCACCTGTCCTTGTTTTTATTTTTTTTCAACTGTCTCTTAGGGATTTACCTATTTTGTTGATGACTTTATTTTATTTATTGAGAGACAATTTTCCTGTAGCCCCAACTGGCCTGGAAATCCCTATATAAACCAAGCTGGGCTCAGACTCACAGAGATCCACTTCCTCTGCCTTTAGAGTGCTGGGATTAAAAGCATGTGCTACTGCACTACACTAGGCTTGATGATGTTTCTAAAACTAATTTGGCTTTGTTTATTTTCTTTCATGTTTAGCTTTTAAATTTTACTCAATTCTAAATTAATTGACATATCTCAGCATTTACTTTGTTCTTTTCTTCTCTAGCCATTTAAAATGAACCACAGTAAAGAACTTTTCAGCTTTTCTTCTTGCTGTGTCAGAATTTAAAGTTACAGATTTTCTTTTACACATTTGGATCTTTAATGTCTCACAAAGACTCCCATGGTTTAGGGTTTCTGTGGAAAAGGCTCCTGGGAGATGAGGAATTCTTTAGAAAGCCTAGCATCAGCGATTTAGGCTATTCAAGGTATGCCTTTCAATGTGATATTAGGATGCTAGACCTCCACCAAGTATCTTTCTCCCCAACCACCTTGGGGTTGAACAGCTTTTTCTGCACAAGCTCTTTCCATGCCCTCAGAGCATCAGGGCCACAGGGCTGGACACAGAGGCTTCTGAATACATGAGCTAAAATAAGCATTTCCTCCTTTTTTTTTTATTAATTTTATTTATTTCTGTATGTGCATGAATGTACTGTCTGCATGCAAGTCTGTGCACCCGTGTCGTGCAACGCCGCGGAGTTCAGAGTGGGTCTCGGATTCCCCTGGAACTGGAGTTCTCCTGGAATTGGAGCTTCAGACGGTTCTCAGACGCCATGTGGGTGCTGGGGATCGAACCCGGGTCCTCTGTAAGAGCGGTCGGCGCTCCTAACCGCTAGGCCATCTCTCCAGCCCCGCATTTCCTCCTTTTAAGATAACTATCTCAGAGGTTTGTTCACAGTGAAAAAGGATGAATAACAATATTTTTAAATGCTATAATTTAGATAAGCCTTATTTTGAATATAATTTAATGAAAACAATTCTTTATACCTTTGTATAGGATTGTGCTATAGAATTTTCAAGCATTTGGAAGGGTTCTACATGTTGCTTTTGATTGTTTAATTTAATTTCATTGTTCTCAGAAAGTGCATGTTGTGAGGTTTCCATCATTTGGGGAGTGTGGGGCTGATTTGATGACCTAGCACATGATCACTCAATGGATATATTATAAGATCCAGTTTAAAAGTCAAGAACATTCTTGGGGCTGGAGAGATGGCCTAGCGGTTAAGAGCGCCGACCGCTCTTACAGAGGACCCGGGTTCGATCCCCAGCACCCACATGGCAGCCGAGAACCGTCCGAAACTCCAATTCCAGGAGAACTCCAGTTCCAGGGGAATCCGAGACCCTCTTCTGACCTCTGCGGCATTGCACGACATGGGTGCACAAACCTGCATGCAGACAGTACATTCATACACATACAGAAATAAATAAAAATTAAAAAAAAAAGAAAAGTCAAGAACATTCTTATCCAGACCCCTATGGTATGGCTGCTCTTATTCGTTTTCTCTTATTCTATCAGTGTTGACAAAGTGATGTTCACCTCTCCACCCAACATTGCTCAGTTGCCTACAGCTCCCTTCCATTATGAGTCTTTTTGTGCACAATATTTCAAAGCTCTTATAAGCACTATGCTCAACTCCTCATTATCACCTCCCCACAGGTCAATGTATGGCATCATGGACACCAAAGAATAATACATGTGGAGTGGAACATTAAATCTGCTGCACTCTATGGACTTCTTGACTCCAATAAGCAATGAATAATTAATGAAACTGCTCATAGTAGAAATATTCAAACTGATGTTAAAAATTAAGTACATTTTTAAGTGCAAAATGGTAATATGGTGTTGGTTCTCATTATGAAAACTTGCAATGTCTTCTACTATATCTTGGGCAGGAATCACCCAAAAGGCCAAAGTCACCATAATGTCCATATTTTAATATATACATGGTTTTTAAAAGTAATAAAATATGATTGACCTAATTTTGTAAGGTGTGATTAGGTTAAGTGGGCTACACTCTTCTTATGCAAATTAGAGACAAAGGCATGACTATCACGTCTTTTCTTTTACGGTGTTACAATCAGTCATTTGACTTTCCAGTAGGTACCTAACTACTGTAGACAGAAGAATTCAAATATCTTAGGAGGTCTTCTTGCACAAATATTGGAGCTCTTTCTAGTATTTGTGAAATAGCAGTACAAAATATACCTCAAATAAGTAGTTTGTGGATCATGAAAATACTAGATCCAGTGATTATTCATTCAACAAATATTTATTATCTAACATGTGTCAAACATTGGAGATACAGAAATGCCCCAAATCGAATCTACATATTCTCTTAAAGCTTGTTATGGGGAAAGTGGGCATGGAGTGCAAAATCCAAGATGAGGGTCAGCCACATGACTCAGCCTGTAAGGTTGCATGCTGCCATGCCTGACCACCTGAGTTTGAATGCTGGGAACAACATGGTGGAATGAGAAGCAACTCCTGAAAGTTTTCCTCTGACCTCCACATTGGTGCCATGGCACAAACATGCCTAAACACACACACACACACACACACACACACACACATACACACACCACATGATAAGAATAAATGTAAAAAACTGTCCAAGATGAAATAAGCTCCAAAGTGCCAGCATTAATAGAACACCCTGACTGAGTGACAGTTGCCACTTGATCAAAAATAACTAGATGAAAGGAAACCTCTGGATATATGGTAGAATAGAGGCGCAACCCTTGTATTTTCTTGGTCCTGTCTCCTACTCTGACAAATCCAAAGCACACACTCAAATGTGAAGCAATGCTGTCAATAGTGTCTCCTTTCCCTTTTCATTACATCCTTGTGAATCTTGTTCCTAACGAATACCTTAATGGATACCTTAGACCTTTAAGTTCTGTTTCTTCCCCTGATGAGCTCAAACAAGAGTTTCTTTGTATAGTCTGCCTCCTCCGATCTGCACAGGGGGGTGATGGGCACCAAGGAGTCCTTTGCTTGTCATCACTTGCCTTCTCCCACACTGCCACATCTGGATAGAGGTGGGAACCTTTTGTCAGCTTCATGGAAAGATACAGTTCAATAAAATCTCACTCTAGGACTATTTGTGCATTTCAGCCTGGTAATAAAATCACTAAGCAGAAGAAGTACTTTTAATATCACTTCGAATTCTACAATGGCTGCCAGTACTACTATGAGAATTATGACTATTTAAAAATTACTCAGGACTCTATTTAGCTAGTTAGGCCCACCCCTGCCTTGAGCCTAGGCCCTCTCCTGCTCCTCCCACCAGAGACTTCCATAGAGCTCTAGACTCAAAAACCAGATCCTGTCTACTGGTTCTTAATCCCTCTTCTCTAAGACCAGCTCCATTCTCTCAGCTCCAGGGCCCACATCCACTTTCCTTTGCTAGTTGGACATTTACTATGTGGTCCCCATCCCCACCTTGAGCCTAGGCCCCTTCTACTACTCCTGTTTCAGAGCTCTGAACTAGCCTGCCAGAACCGGGGCACTCAGTCCCCATAGACTTGAATTGAACATAGGCCCCTTTGCCTCCCTGGAGAGCTTTTGCCTAGCCAAATTAGAACCATCCTGTCTCACCAATAAGAATAAAATCAACAGAGATCTGAAGTATAGACCAAATATTAATAGCCCATCAGAAAGCATCCAAGCTACATCAACAATATAAACAGAAATAAACTTCAACAGAATAAGGAAAGCTAGAAATTCATGTCAAATAACCAAAAGAAATAAATCCATATTCTCAGACCACATTTCCATCTTAATAGATGGAGAAAAGGCCTTTTACAACATCTAACATGCATTTGATAAATGTGCACTGAAGGAAAGACAGTATCTTCAACAAAGAGTGCAGGCAAAAGTGGATGCCCATGTGTAAAAGAATGAAATGAGACCCATACTATCACCCTTCGCAAGAGTCAACACCAAATGCGTCGAAGAACTCAATGTGAAACTTGAAACCCTGGAAGTCTTTGAAGAAAACAGACAGTATCCTACAAGTTATAAGTGTTGGAAAGCACTTTATAAATGGGAAATCACATCCTCAAGCATTAAGGTCAACAGTTGAGAAATGGGACCTCGGTAAACTGAAAAGCTCTTGTACGGCAGAGGAAACAACAAATTGAGTGAAGAGGAAGCCCACAGAGTGGGAGAAAAATCTTCATCAGCTACACATCTGGCAGAGGATTAATATGAAGGATATACAAAGAACTCCAAAAACAAAGAATCAAGAAAACAAATGACCAAATTTAAAATGGGCTGTGAATCTGAACAGAGAGCTCTTAAAAGAAAAGCCAGGTGAGGTGGCACACGCTTTTAATCCCAGCACTGGGGGAGAGGAGTAGGGGCGGGGCAGGCGGATCTCTTGTGAGTTCAAGGCCAGCCTGGTCTACAGAGTGAGTTCCAGGTCAGCTGGGACTACAAGGAGACTCTGTCTCAAACAGACCAAAAAATAAAAATAAAATAAAAATGACTGAGATGTGTTCGTTTGTGTGCTAAGTTCATTGAATTCTTTGTGCTGGGTTCCTCTAGGGGATTCTTGCCGAACTCTAGGACTGGTAGCATTTAGTGGGGACATATTATTTGGAATTTTCATATTATTATTTTTCCATTCTGATTTTAGCATGTGGATTTCTTTTGTGGTTTTGCAATTCTGGTATGAAACTCATGCCTTCTTTATTGAGTTAAAGACTGATATTTTGTATTTTTGATGTGCCTTGGTTGTTTTCTTATTAGGTATGACAAGCTGGTTGGTCGGTCTAGACTTCAGGTTCTTGCTTTTGATTTTATATTGGAGGGACTAGATGGCTCTAGTTCAGCGACTCAGGAACTCCGCAGAGGCCAGAGTTAGACAACAATTAGATACTCTAAGGTCTTGGCCCCTACTAGCCAGCAGGCACAGCACAAATTGGGAAGCTTGCTAGGTAGAGCCTTGACTCGGGCACTCTTGGCAAGTCTGCAAATGTCTCGGTCCCTACTAAAATGCAGAGGGATTTAGCCCTGCAGCACTGGAGCAGCTTCGGATGATCTCAAGGTCAGGGGATGAGCACAGGGCAATTGGGGAAGCTCATTACCTGTGGAGGCATGGTTAAGGCAGTCTCAGGCAGGCTGAAAATGACAGGACTCCTGCACCACACAGAGGCTAGATTTGGGCATTTTCTGGCAGACTGAAAAAAATTATTTGGGGCTGGAGAGGTGTCTCAGAGGCTTAAAGCACTGGCTGCTCTTGTAATGATCCAGGTTCAGTGCACAGGACACACATGGGAGCTAAGAAACATCTGTAACTCTAGTTTCAAGGGTCAGATGCTCAGTTCTGGCCTTTACAGACATGACATGCACAGGTGCACTTACACACATTCAGGCAAAACAATCATACACATACAATAAAAAGAAATAAAAATTTTAAAATATTTTAATAATTATTATTATTGTGTGTGTATGCACATGCAAGATGTGGGAGATTTCTGCAGAAATGTTTCTTGTGAGAATCTATCAATATTTCCACTCTAACTAAAGGGTTTGACTTGGCTAAAAAGTATATCTTTGTCTTGAGAACTCTTCAAGTAACATGTTTCCTGTATGTACTTTTTTGGTTTTATATTACTTTTTTTTTTTTTTTTTGGTCTTTTCAAGACAGGATCTCCCTGTAGCCCCAGCTGTCCTGGAACTCATTCTGTGGGCCAGGCTGGCCTTGAACTCACAAAGATCTGCCTGCCTCTGCCCTCCCAAGTGCTAGGATTAAAGGCGTGCGCCACCACGCCCAGTAGCAATTTTTATATTAAGCTATCTATTTCTTATGCCTGGCTTAACATTGTGTTCTCCCCACTGAACTACCACAGGCACCAGTTATTACAACTATGATGTTTATAACGTTATTGTTTATTAAATGGTTCACTAATACCACCGTATTATACTTTATTTGGCTATTTAGTATTTTTAGCGTAATTTAAATTTTAAACTTTGCTGATTGAACTAAGAGAAAACCACCAAAGATAATTTCATTTATAATATTCAATTTATACATTAAATTCTTAGAATTCCAATGCTGTTAAATTACACATTGCAGGCTAAAACTTTGGAAGACATTTTGAAAACTGAACTTAAACATCAATAAGCTTAATAAAGTTAATATGTAAATGTTAGTGAATCTTCTTCTTCAGTACTCTATAAACAAGATATACATAAATTTGTTTTAAAACTGCAACTCTTTTTTTCTTTCTTCACAGTGGTTGTATTCTTTAGCAACTTTCCAGGAAAACTGAGATTTTTTTTTCATCTTCAACTGGATCGCCCTTAATTCCATTTCACCATCCAGCAAGAGAATCCTGAGCTCCATCTTTGATGGGGCAAAGTGGTCTTTTAATTTTGATTAGGCTCTTCTTTCCAAAAATTTATAAAGATGGAGCAACAGGATGCCACAGATGTTCATTCCCCTTTCCTTGCTTTTTATTTTTTATAATAGTCAAGAGAAGAAAATATTATTTGTGTATGTCTCTTTAATATACATATACTTAAATAAAAACGAAAGAGAATAAAGGAGGCTTTATTTTAATGCTTGGCCTCATAAAAATGCTCGATTATGGTCTCATTCGTGCTTTCTTGGGTTCTAAAAGTCAAGATATATAAGAATTTTTATGAGTAGTGATCTCTGATATTTCTGAAATTGAGATTGCCAAGATTAATATTTCTAAAAGCATAACAGTGAAGTTTTGCAGGTGAGTATCCACTGTGGTTTCTATTATTTTTATTTTCTTGCAGTACCAGAAATTGAACCCAGGGCCTTGCACATGCCAGATGTGATGGTGTCGTTGAAGTGACAATTATTTCAGTTATGTTAATTATTGGAGGGACTATTCCCTGGCGGGGGATCCAGGACTCTATAGCATGCATTCATCTTTTTCTGCCTCCTGACTGCAAAAACCAATCTGAGCTGCTCCTTCTAGCCATGGTTGTGACTTTGCCACCATGATGGGACTGTAACTTGGAACTGGGAGTTATCTAAATCCTTTCTTGGTAAAATTCCTTTGCTATGGTATTTGATCACAGCAACAGGAAAAGAAACTTAGATCTACATGTGGCCTTTTTGAGCCACATTAAGGTTCTCCCTCAATTAGCAGCCTGACTCTTAGAATTCATAAGGCCAAGAGGAGACCCAAACTCCTGAGCACCTGTGCCTTGAGATGTCTCCCAGAACTGTGCTCAGGAGTCAGGGCATCACTCATTCTTTTATTGAAATAGTATCTCCAGCATGAAATGAGGAAGTATATCTCAGGACTACTTATCACAGAATCTTCCCTTTTGATAACTAGGCCTAAAATAACACACATTCGTACATTCAATTTCACTCTTATTTGCAATGAGAAACTCACACTGCTTTCAGTCTGTTGATATGTAAAAGCATTCACATATACATTTGTATACTGTCTTGGGTGGAGGAAAAAGAAGGTCCCTGAGAGATTAAGGTCCTATATCCAGGTCATAAAAGAGCCACATAGTTCAGTGATCCTGTTTACGTTATAAACAGTAACTTTTTGGATTCAAGATTAGGTAAAAGTCTTTCTTCTAGATTATGTCCATATTATAAAAGTCATTCCTAAAGTTCCTTCTCGTTTTATTGATGAAGCATGTCCATATTGTTATAGAGGCATTCTCAGAAAAGTCATTCTCATTGTTCCTTTTAGGAAAGCAGCATGTCCATCAGGGTGGTCACTGGTGGTGGGCTGGTTAGAATGCAATGTAGTGAGAAGCAGTAGGAGGCAGATGATGTCATCTTGGGCAAATCTCTGGAAAAGTGACACGGGCAGAGCAGCACTGTGAAGAGAATGCAAATGCACATCAGACCTGTTCATGGAGTTGGAACTCAGGAGAGATGAAATTCAAATTCTGTTGCCAGGTGGTTGTTTTCTGGTATGGCTTTACCAGTCCCACTGGGATCCAGAGAAGCATTATAAGAAACCACAGATGAACCACCTCATCTCTAATTAGAGAAGTGGGCTCCAGATATTAGTTGACCCTTAAGGAAGTTTATAAACCATACTTTTGGGTAAAACTTTTTCTTAAAATGCTTTTTTAGCAGATGTTCAGGGGGGCAGAGAATTTAAAGGAATAGTTTGAAAAGTTTAAAATATAAACTATTTTAAAGTATTAAAGTATAATTGGCTTTAGCAAGTCATTTCTGAGTAGTTACCATTTATTCCCCCTTTTTTGGTTTGTGCATTTCATTTTTACATAATAAATATGTTAGTTTGATTATAGTTTGTGAGGGGGCATCTTAGTGTGGAGGAGCAGAAAGCTAAGCTCTCACATCTTCAAGCAGGTACAGGAAGCAGAGAACTACTGGAAATCTGGGCTTAAAAACTCACAAAGCTTACCCTCAGTGACATGCTTCCTCTGGCATGGTCATACCTCCTAAAACCTCCTAAAACAGCACCACCAACTGGGGATAAAATGTTAAAATATTTGGAGCCTCATTCAAACCAGCACAGGGGGTTATATAGGGAATGTCATGAGGGACATGTGCTTCCCCAAACTGGCAAAAAGATAAAAATTTTAGATACATAAGCAAGACCACTATTTGTTTTGATTTGTTTTGGGATCCTTATTTCAGAGAAAGCAGATAATAGATGTCTTCAAATAGATTGAGCAGAACCATGTATTTGGATGGTAGTAAAGATGAAGCCTGAAGATACACCAACACATGCATG
The DNA here is from genome assembly GCA_009823505.1 of Rhizomys pruinosus. Taxonomy (NCBI): domain Eukaryota; kingdom Metazoa; phylum Chordata; class Mammalia; order Rodentia; family Spalacidae; genus Rhizomys; species Rhizomys pruinosus. The sequence continues at coordinate 718,977 of VZQC01013000.1, read as the reverse complement.
AGCAAACTTAAAACTTTAAAACAACTAAAAGAATGTATGAGAATTGCTTCCATTTCCCAAAGTTCATTAGGATGAACATTTCAGGGTTGACTTCTCTGGATGATGAGCCCCGACAATTGTCAGTCAGGGCAGGAATGGATCATTTGTTGTGCTTGTATCAGGGATAATTGGAAAGACTTACCTAGGCAGTTAGTATAACTTTCCTTATGTGATGAGGCCAGATAATTTTGTATGGCATTGAATACATTGAATAAAAAATAAAAAGGATGAGTGTATCTACAAAGGAGTACTTTTCAGTACTTAAATACTGATAACAAAAAAGGAGTCCGAGGAATAAGCCAAGTTGGCTTGATTCAGCAGTGGGATGTGCTGGACCATTTATTGAGAATAGGTTAGTAAACTGTAATGCAGAAAGAGCAGCTGGAAGTTCTGGCTGCTAGGTGGTATTTGGTCAAGGGGTTACAAGACAGTGATGGGGTAACAGCACCATGTGATGCTTCCTATGCCTGATTTATTGTCTCCATCTAAAAGAGCTTGTTAGTGAATTAGGAAAGGGATGAGTATGTTTGGGAGAAAAGATGTGTAGGAAGTAACTGAATTCCATATGGAGAAATGTGAAAGGAAGCATGTCCTAAGTACTAGCAAAAGTTATTTGCCATTCTGAGGTATACAATAGAAAGTTAAAATTACCTTGAGCTATGGAACAATAAATAATATCAGGACATTTTCCAAGAATTTAGATGGTCTGGTTCAACCCTATTGAATAAGAATAATTAATTTCTTCTTGATTTGTGGTAAAAATATATTTGGTTACATGCATGGGGTAGAAATAACCAATATACAATTATTAAGGAGGGACTTAATTGTCCAGTGGCTGGAGAAATAAAAAGGGGAGTATTAAAAACAAATTATTGGGTAAATCTAAGGATCTAGAAGTTGTTCTAAATTTAAATTCTAACTGTAATTGCTGTAATGCACAAGAATTAGAGAGGTGCCACAATGTAGCAAAATTGGGAGAAAAAGCTGCATTAAAAATTTTGAAGAAAGGCTAATGCCATTGATATTGCCTAAAAGCTGTTGAAAAGAATTTGATGTTATCCTTTTTAAAACAGACAATTGTAATTTATGAGACTTAGGGAAAGAGAAAAGATCAACAATACATACCCAAGGTAAGTGTATAGGACATTTAGCCAGCATACTGTAAATGAGAGCTTTATTAAGTTTGTACATCTTTTAAAACAGTTAGATTTATATTTTTAATACAGGAAGCTAAAAACCTATTATCTATATCATGAAATATATAACTATTAAGAAAATGGTCTCAATAAGATTTATTGCTTTATATATCCATTATTGACAGAAGATGGGGCTATTGATCATGTCCTGAGGGAGAACTTTCCATTTGAAAATGAGACATGGATGCCTAATTACTGAAAGCACAGAAATGGTAAATCTGTAAGAAGGAAAACTTTAAATCAATAACCTTACTATGGTAGTTTGGGGGGCTATAGCAGGATGGTGAATTCCAGGCATGGCTACTGACGCCTAGAAAGTAAGGGAGCAAAAACTAGATGCTCTTAAATAAATCTCAATCAGACATATATTTTGGTTTTGAAGCCAATTCTTGCACTAGTTAGCAAGACTAAAATAATAATTCCATTAATTTTAGTATAGGTTTGATTGAATTTTGGTTAGAAAATTTAAGATTATATATCATCATTATGTCTTATATTCTTTGCACCTAAAATACCTTATTCAAATCTTCATGACATAGAAAGACCTTTTTCTAGCATTTCTCTTTCATAAAAGTAACAATAATTTACTATCTGTTGTGAGGAATTTCTTGGAAGGGCTATTAGGGTATGTCTATCCACTTCTCATAAGTTTCTAGTAACAAAATAATATTCAATCCCACCAAAGTGAATAATAAATAAATATCCCAGTTAACGCCCAAAGTATGCAATTTTTATATTAAGCTATCTATTTCTTATGCCTGGCTAACTTGTGTTCTCCCCACTGAACTACCACAGGCACCAGTTATTACAACTATGATGTTTATAACGTTATTGTTTATTAAATGGTTCACTAAATACCACCGTATTATACTTTATTTGGCTATTTCGTATTTTAGGCGTATTTAAATTTTAAACTTTGCTATTGCTGATTGAACTAAGAGGGGAAAAACCACCAAAGATAATTTCCATTATAATATTCCAATTTATACATTAAATTCTTAGAGATTTCCAATGCTGTTAAATTTACCACAATTGCAGGCTAAAACTTTGGGAAGGACATTTTGAAAACTGAAACTTAAAACATCAATAAGCTTAATAAAGTTAATATGTAAATGTTAGTGAATCTTCTTCTTCAGTACTCTATAAACAAGAATATACACAAATTTTTTTAAAAAACACTGCACTCTTTTTTTCTTTCTTCAACAGTGTTTATTCTTTTTTTGAATTTTCCAGATAAACTGAGATTTTTTTTTTCATCTTCCAACACTGGATCGCCCTTAATTCCATTTCACCATCCAGCAAGAGAATCCTGAGCTCCATCTTTGATGGGGCAAAGTGGTCTTTTAATTTTGATTAGGCTCTTCTTTCCAAAAATTTATAAAGATGGGAAGCAAACAGGATGCCACAGATGTTCATTTCCCCTTTCCCTTTGCTTTTTATTTTTTATTACTAGTCAAGAGAAGAAAATCATTATTTGTGTATGTCTCTTTAATATACATATACTAATAAAAAAAAACGAAAGAGAATAAAGGAGGCTTTATTTTAATGCTTGGCCTCATAAAAATGCTCGATTATGGTCTCATTCGTGCTTTCTTGGGTTCTAAAAGTCAAGATATTATAAGAATTTTTATGAGTTTAGTGATCTCTGTATTTCTGAAAATATGAGATTGCCCAAGATTACTTTTCTAAAAGCATAACAGTGAAGTTTTGCAGGTGAGTACCACTGTGGTTTCTATTATTTTTATTTTTGCTATGAGTACCAGAAATTGAACCCCAGGGCCTTGCCATACATGCCAGTGTGGATGGTGTCGTGATAGTGAACAATTATTTCAGTTTGTTAATTTATTGGATGGGACTATTTCCCTTGGTGGTCGGGATCCAGACTTCTTATAGTCATTGGCTCATCTTTTTCTGCCTCCTGACTGCAAAAACCAATCTGAGCTGCTCCTTCTAGCCATGGTTTGTGACTTTGCCACCATGATTGGGAACTGTAACTTGGGAAACTGGGATTATCTAAATCCTTTCTTGGCTCTAAAATTTCCTTTGCTATGGTATTTTGAATCCAAGCAACAGGAAAAGAAAAACTTATAATCTACATTGGGGCTCTTTTTGAGCCACATTAAACGGTTTCCCTCAATTAGCAAGCCTTGACTTCTTAGAATTCATATATCCAAGAGAGACCCAAACTCCGGAGCATCCTGTTCCTTCAGATTCTCCATGAACTGTGCTCTAGATCCAGGCATCACTCATTCTTTCACTGTAAACAGTATCTCCAGCATAAATAGGAAGTATACATCAGGACTATCTTATCACAGAATCTTCCTTTATCCAACTAGGCCTAAATATAACCACTCGATACATCAAATTTCACTCATTATTTGCAATAGAAATCACACTGCTTTCAGGTTTGTTAATATGTAAAAAGCATTCACCATATTACATTGTGTATACTGTCTTGGTGTGAGGACAAAAAAAAGAATGTTCCCTGAGAGGAATTAAGGCCCTTATAATCCAGGTCATAAAAGAGCCACATAGTTCAGTGATCTGTTTACGTTATAACACAGTTAACTTTTTGGATTTCAAGATGAGGTAAAAGCTTTTATTTTAAATTATTGTATATTATTAAACAGTCATTCCTAAAGTTCCTTCTCGTTTTATTGATGAAGCATGTCCATATTGTTATAGAGGCATTCTCAGAAAAGTCATTCTCCAGTCTTGTTCCTATCACTTAGAGCAGCATGTCCAATCAGGGTGGTCCATGGTGGTGGGCTGGTTTAGAATGCATATGTAGTGAGAACGCCAGTAGGAGGCGCAGATGATGTCATCTTGGGCAAAATTCTCTGGAAAAGTGACAACGGGCAGAGCACGCACTGTGAAGAGAATGCAAATGCACATCAGGACCTGTCATGGAGTTGGAACTCAGGAGAGATGAAATTCAAATTCTTGTTGCCCAGGTGGTTGTTTTTCTGGTATGGCTTTACCCCGTCCCACTGGGATCCAGAGAACTCAGCTTATTATAAGAACACAACCCCCCCCCACAGATCAACCACCTCATCTCTAATTAGAGGAAGTGGGCTCCCAGGATATTAGGTTTGACCCCTTATACGGAAGTTTATCAACATTATTTTGGGTAAAAACTTTTCTTAAAATTGGCTTTTTACAAGATGTTCCCCAGGGGGCAGGAAATTTTAAAAGGAATATTAGTTGAAAAGTTTTAAAAAATAATAAACCTATTTTTAACAAAGTATAAAGTTATTACATTGGGCTTCTTTTAGCAAGGTCCATTTTTTGATAAGAGTTCGTTACCATTTATTTCTAGCCCCAGCTGTCTTGGAACTCACTCTGTAGACCAGGCTGGACTTGAACTCACAAAGATCCGCCTGCCTCTGCCTCCTGAGTGCTAGGATTAAAAGCACACGCCACCACGCCCGACTAAACCTGGAAATTCTTAAAGTAGCTGAGAATATACCATAATAAGGATTTAACCAGTATAATATGAATTAATAATATCTGAGCAAACAAAATATCTTTATAGTTCAATTTGAATTACCTAAGATTAAACCCAAATATTTTAAAGGAGTTCCTATAAATTTGAAAGAATTTTTAAATTTGTCTATTACATTTAAGTGATAAATACGTTTTCTATTATCCTAGGGCTAAGAGAGGAGATGCACTGAGTCTTATTGTCCTAGAGTGTGGCAAGCTTATTGGTGGCTCCACTTCTCTCCTGTAGACTGAAGGCCTGAAACTTTAGTGGGAAGTTCCTACTCAAGTACATAGTTAATGGCAAAATAGAGCATCCCATAAGCGACTTTCACTCTTAGCATCTTTATGTCAGGAGACAAGCAATAACACCCTCTGTTGGAAATACTTTATCCCTTAGCTGTTCTCAAGGGTATAATCCCTTTAATATACAGCTGTTATATTTTTCCTCCTCTAGGTCACTGAGTCAGGAGGCCAGCATAACAGGATATTTGGAGGACATTTTGAGATTAACAGATTTAAGTCTGAAGTGGGAAGGCCACTTCAAACCCCATCTCCAGAATCAGTTTCTCATTGAGTTCAAACAAACCATGATAATTTCTCAATATATATAAAAGACATGTGTTTCTCTGTAAACTAGAGTCTATTAGGTCTTGCACTGGGGAATGGAAGTGATAAATGTCGGGAACACATGATTTTGAAGGGTCAGTCTTTGACATCTTTAAATTTTATAAGAATCATGAGTTGTGGTGATGTAGAAACAAGCAGACAGCAGGCATGGAGCAAAGGATTTTTGAAGCAGGAAAGGACATTCTTTACAAACAGCCTTGGAGGTCCAGGACAGAAAAACCTGGTATTATCAGCCTCTACCCCACTTTTTTTTTTTTTTTATAAATTTACTTTTATTTTTTAACAACTCTAGACCCGTTTCTCCCCCCATTCCCCCACCCCCCCAAAAGGCTCATGCATTCTGCCAAACATGCCTTTCATCTCTTTCTCAGTCTTTCTCAATATTCTCCATGAGGAAGTTGACTGTTTTGAGCAAGAAGTTCATTCGTTTCAGTCAGTTCTTCGATGCAGCCCTTTCTGTTGTTGTTGTTGTTGTTGTTGGTCGTTTCTCAATATGCATCACTCCAACTGCTTTGGACAAAAGCTCAGGGGCCATACACAAGAAATACTTTACAACTAGGTAATTGGCATTAGCATCCACAGATGAGGGATACCATTTGTCGTTTGTTTTTCTGGGACTGTGTTACTTCACTCAGCATGATGTCCTATAGCTCCAGCCATTTTCCTGCAAAGCTCTGATCGTCTTTCTTTACTGCTGCATAGAAATCCATTGTGTAGATGTACCACATTTTCTCTATCCACTCATCAGCTGAGGGGCATTTGGGTTGGTTCCAGCTCCTTGCTATTGTGAAGAGAGCTGAAATAAACATGGCCATGCATGTTCTCTGCGGCAGGTGAGTCTTGAGGGTACATGGCCAAGAGTGGTATGGCTGGGTCGGGTGGCAAGTTCATTCCAAGTCTTCCAAGGGTTCTCCACACTGCTTTCCATAGTGGCTGTACGAGTTTACATTCCCACCAGCAGTGGATGAGTGTTCCCCTTTCCCCACAACCTCTCCAGCACTTGGTATCATTTGTTTTCTTGATCCTAGCCAGACTTATTGGAGTAAGATGATATCTTAAAGTGGTTTTGGGGCTGGAGAGATGGCCTAGCGGTTAAGAGCGCCGACCGCTCTTGCAGAGGACCTGGGTTCGATCCCCAGCACCCACATGGCGGCTGAGAACCGTCTGTAGCTCCAAATCCAGGAGAACTCCAGTTCTAGGGGAATCCAACACCCTCTTCTGACCTCTGAGGCATTGCACGACACGGGTGCACAGACCTGCATGCAGACAGTACATTCATACACATACAGAAAATAAATAAAATTAAAAAAAAAATAAAAATAAATAAATAAAGTGGTTTTGATTTGCATTTCCTTAATGATTAGTGATGTTGAATACTTCTTAAGGTGTTTCTCAGCCATCTCTAATTCCTCACTTGTGAAGCCTAGTATCTTCTACCACCTTTTGTGAAAGTAAGAGAATTAGGTAGAAGAGGTCCATTAGGTTCTGTAAGAGACAGGTCCTTTATAAGTAACCTTTTTTTCTCCTGATTAGGATATATCCACTTTACTTTGGTTCCATAGAGTTGAATGGTTCAATTGAAATGTTTGAAGCAGTAACTTAATCAGTCACTGCTTTTTTATAAGATTCTGCATCAAGTGTCTCATTATTTGGAGGCCAGGGGAAATACTTTCGAATAACACTTAAAGGTTCACGAATTTGTGTTGATGATGCTATATTTCCAGCACCTTTAAGTAAATTCATAAATTACCATTCTCAAGCACAAGATTCAGGAGATAAAGAGATCCCCAGAGCATATCCACACATGTATGCTATCAAGAAAGCTTTGTGTTTGTTGTCATAACTCTTAGCCTTGTGTATAACTGGAAATGTCCAAACGTTTCTTTTTTCTCATAACTTTTCCAGGCATTGATCCATGAGTTAGCACTCAGGCATGAGCTACCAAGGAAAGCCTTGTGCTTGATGTCATACAACTTAGCATGTATGAATGGGTCATTCTGTGCTACCTCTTTCCTTAGGATTACTCTGGCCAGTGACCTGTGAGATCAGAATGGAGAGCCTCTTCCTTACAGTACACCAAAATGCTGTGTCTTGAAGCCAAATTGTGGTTATGCTCTAATAAAGAAATAGCCTGACTCTTGCCTTCATATATCCAAGAGCACTCCCAAACTCCGGAGCATCTGTTCCTTCAAATATCTCTCATAACTGTGCTCTTGATCCAGCGCTTCACTCATTCTTTCACTGAAACAGTATCTCCAGCATGAATTGAGGAAGTAGACATCAGGACCAACCCCCATTATCTTATCACAGAATCTTGCTCTTTCATCCCTAGGCCTAAAGTATCACTGATACTCAATTTCTCTCATTGTTTGCAATTAGAAATGCACACTGCTTTCAGTATTTTAATATGTAAATCATCCATTAATTCATTCATTGTCTTGGGTAGAGAACAAGGAGTATTCCCAAAAGATTAAAATCATAGGCTCAGGTCACAAGAGGAGCACATGGCTAATGAGTTTATTTATATTATAAACAGTACCTTTGGCTACAAAGGTGAGTAAAAGCACTTATTCCAGATTATGACAATATTGTAAAAGTCATTCCTATTAATAGACAAGCACTGTACTACTGAGCTATATCCCCAGCCACGGTGTGGTTCCATGTAGACACTGTGAGGGCTGGCTATTTATAACTCAAAATGAACCCATTCTCTAGAGAATTGTGCTGAATTAAAAGAAGACCACATGTCCCCTCAATGCTCTTCTTCCTGAAACAGATCTCAGATGAGAACTGGCTGAATGATTAAAAGTCTTGTGCCCATTTGTTTGATGTTGAACCAATTCTGAGTTAACTTTAGCTTTGGAGATTCCCATAGGACCATTAGGAACCTATATACCAATGAAGGTTATGTCCTTCTAGCCTTCTCTTCTCACCTGCCCAATCTGGCTACAATAAATGTACTTCTATTGACCATAAAAAAGAAACCTCATATGCAATTAATTTTGTGTCTTCCCAGGGAACCAATACCTTTTCATGTTGCCTGCATAGGAGTATTAATAAGCAAATACCAGCAGAGGCTTGACAAATCATAATGAACTTGAATACATTTTTGAATGTGTCTTTGCAAAGCTAATTGCTGTGAGAAGCCCAAATGACAAAGAAGACTCAGAGAAAAGATAGAAGAGCCCTTCTCTGAAGCTTCAAGCCCAACTCCCCACCAGCCCAAGGAGCCATCTTATATTTGGGTCTAGTCAGGTGACATCATAGGAATAAAAACAATCTTTCAGCTAATCCCCAACACCCAGAGAACCATGAAAGATAGGAAAATAATCACTGTTTTAAGCCACTGAGTTTAAGGGTAGTTTGGTACATAGCAATGGACATATGAAAAAGACCTCAATTTAAGACATCATGACATTTGACAAAAAACAGGTTAATAAAGTGAAATATTTTCTTCATTCTGTGATATAATCCATACAATTGTTGTTGCTTTGGTCTATATTAAGTCCTACTAATTATAGGAATTTGTATATATTCTGATCTCTTTTTCATACACTGTTGGTCAGATGTTCCAGTTTCTTTGTTTTTGCTCTGCTCAGTTCAGTGAGTCCTAAAAGATTCTGTCAGCATGTTTTCACACCTCACTGTGAAATTTGAAATTACTCTATTTTAGTTTTATTTTACACATTTCTGCTTAGCTCCTGAAAGTGAATGATATGTCTTCTCTGATTTCAATGTAGAATAACTTTTCTGGGAGATTACACTGTGTGTTGGAGTTTTGTCCAGTGTAGTGAGGGCTTGCTCAGCTTTTCTGTAGAAATGAAATATGGTGACTGGACTTTTATATTGGGTGAAATAACAAAAACTTGGTCTTTGGACCTATCTCCAGTTCATCAATCTTTACTTTTGTCTAGGTTATGAAATAATTTTTAATCTTAAGCGTTAAGCAGGGGAATTAAGTAAGTCAGCCACATTTATATGCTGTCTTTCTAGTAGTTCTTCAACAGGAAAATGTCCATTGTAATTTAGTAACAATCATAACACATTTATAAATTCGGATGGAAACCTGTGTAAATATACAAATATATGCTTATGCATTTATCTCCAGCTTAGAAACTTGTATATATAATATATATTATATATGCATAATTATGGAAATGAATGGAATAGGGCAGCTAGATGTTCTTTTTACTATTTCTGAAATCAATCTTATTGCATCTAAATACATAACATGTTACCTACATTTAAGGTTTGAATAGAGCTTGAAGCTACAACACATTTCTAATCTACACATTTAAATAATTAACGACAAATAATCACAGTACAAATGTTCTGCAGGCACCAACTTGTAATCAAGACATTCCCTTCCTTAAGAACAAAGAGTAAGATATGAGTCCCTCAACAGGACTGAAGCAGTAAATGAGTCTTCAGACATATATATGTATTTTTTTCTTAGGCAAAGCTTGTATTGCCACATTATCTTGTCAACTTATGTGAGGTTTAGATGGATCAATACTCATATAGCTAACTTCTAAAGAACACCTGGCCATCCAGGCAGTGACATGTTAATTAAACAGACAGGATTCTTTCCCTTCAAGTATGGTAGCTTGAATTAGGTGCTTCTTTGGGGTTAGTCTGTGTTTTAATACTTTTGTTAGCTTGGGGGCTAAGTACATCTAAGAAGTCTGGTAAAACATAATTTCGGAGTTGTTACTAGTAACATTTGGGGTGAAGAAGAAAAAGAAAAGGTAGTTTTTTTCCTTTGATCTCATTCTGTCTTTTTGTCTTCCCTGCTCTACACATAAGAATGATGTGTGCTCTTGAGTATTAGAAAAGATATTTATAACATTTTGCCTTTGGAAAATATAAACCAAAGAACTTCTCTAATGACCATTGTTGTACGTTGGTGTTTTCCCAAGCTGTCAAGCTTGGGTAGTTTACAGATCAGTAGGGTAGGCACAGCACGGAATAAGCACCCCAACCCCAGTATGGGAGACTTGCCCTGAGTCTAATAAGTCCATAACATCTGCAGAATCTGGCAAAGAAAGGAATCTGTCCTTTGCTAGAATAAAATAAATATTACTGGGAGGCCTGACTAGCAGAGGTGTTGTAAGTAGCACACATGGCTGAGTCTTGCTAACTTATTTTAGTACAATCAAGAAGTTGAAAATAAAAGAAGTATTTAGAAATGAAACTTCAAATTATTTTTAAGAGCCAAGTGACTTCTATTCCTGCTCTGCCTTTGTTTTTGAACTCCTTTAACCTTACTCCTAAAAAAAAAAGATGATACATTGAGACCAAAGCATCAGTGTTCCCTCTGCTTCTTCAGAATTAAGCATACCAGAACTTTGTTTGCCAACTTGTCTATGGATTTTTATGTCATTGCTTTTGATAACTGAATTATACAATTTATATTTTATAATTATATGTTGTATCTTTTTTATTTTTAATTCATTTAAAATAAATACAGTGATAATATTCCAAATAAAATATAGAACTTTTATTTTCCATTGGAAGCACCACATATAAATTCACTACATCTCAAAATTACATATTTGTGTATGGCATGTTTGTTGCTTGTACAGCACAGAGATTCTGGGAATAAGTGAACAGATAATAATATAATTCCTTATGTATTTGTGTGTGAGGATGAATATATTCCATTTTATGTAAGGAAATACATTTGAATGCATATGGACATGATGTTACAATCCTTATCTAAGTAGATATGCACATCGATACATATTCCTTATACAGCTTTTAAAACTAAACAATTTAAAGACGGAAAACCCTTGTTGCTTTTGTGGAGGACCTGACTTGCTCCCCTTGCACCCACATCACGTGGCTCACAAACACTTGTAACTCCAATTCCAAGGGGATCCAATGCCCCTTTCTGGCCTCTGCAGGTAACTGCACTCACATGCACATTCCCAGATAGAGACACATAATTTAAAATAAAAACTTAAACCTTCAAGCAAAAATTATTTTAAAAAGTAAATAAATTTAGGCTGAAGCAGACAAATTATTGTATATTTGAGGCCAGTCTGGGCTACATAGTGAGAAGACACCCCATCTCGCTCCCCCAATTATATATAGTCCACCTGAACGTAGCAGCAGCATCTATATTTTATCACAACCTATGACACTAGTGGTCACAGTTTGATGTGAGAAGCTTAGAACAATTAACATTGCTCTAAAATTGAAAGCAATTATCCTGCCATTTTGTAGCAATAGATACATATTTTAAAAAAAAGCTCTATTTTTCTTTTTTAAAAGTTCACGTGTAAGTGAACGTGTGAGTTCATTACTATGTTCTCTTTTTCACTATTATATTTCTCTGGAGATAGCTCTCTGTGAAGAAAATGTCCTTGATAAATGTATTTTTTTTTAAATTACTGAGGTGAGAATAAAATTATTTACTTATATAATAAAAAATAGAACTTGAGGTCACAATTAAAGTCAGGTTACACGGTTGTAACACAAAAATGAAAAATTCTAAGATCCTTAAAGTTTCTGAAATTCAGTTTCCTCATCTACAAAACAGCAACCAACTTCCTCAAATGACAAAGAAGAAATAGCACTTCTCTAAACTGCTGCTGTTCTTTTCCTCACACTTGAAAACTCCCATCATATAAGACTTCCATTTGCATTTTTTAACTTGAAAATTTTATCCCAGTCCTTGAAATTTAACCTAATGAAGTAGATGATTTTCACATTTCTTTTATAAATATGCACCATTGTAAAATAAGTTTATTTATGATTAATCACAAATTATTGATGGTAAGGATAGTAAAATATATAGTTTGATATTAAACATGTGTTATAGTATTCTTTGTTACAATGGACAAAGTGGTGGACACACTCAGGAAATGCTACTGAAAGACTGTTCTTATCACTTTTCCGCAAAGCATTATGTCAGCCTTTGCAAACCTTCAGACAATTTATAGTTTTGATCTTCCTCCACACCCAGTATCACTCTCTGTTGAGGAATCTTTCCTAATGAAATGATTAATGATACAGACAAAGGATTCCAGGCAAAGACATTTATTACAGTATTGTTCACTGTGGCAAAGCATGTGGAAACAAACTTATCTAATGTAATTGAGTTAAAAATGAATGATCGTTTATCTGTATATCTAAGTTGCCCTCCCCACAGAAGAAAAACAAAATGCTCATAGCATAGTCTCATATTGAAGAAAGAAAGAAGCTTGCAAAAAAAAAGTGTGGGGAAAAATCTTAATGAAAAACATTCTGGAAACATTTCTTCTGTATAAAGTTATTTAAAATAAAAATGTCCCCCCAATCTCTCTCTCTAAATATATATATATGTAAAATTTTCAATTAAATATATATGAATATGTGCAAGTATGAATCTTTTCCAGTCAATTCTACACAGAGCAACATAGTAAACTTTATACAGGTACTCTACTTCATCAGAGAGGCACCCAGATATTACTTTGTTAGCTTTTCCAAAAACATAAAGTAGCAACCAGTTCATAAGTTAGATACTAATTAGGGTATATAAGTTGATTTATCCTAATTAGAAATAGCTTGACAGTCTTTCAGCAGAGCTTGACCTTTCAACATGTCTATGGACAGAGACCACAACCTCCATCTCATTCCTTCAGGGAACTTCCTCTCAACTTGGAGTACAGAATGTGAAGGAGCATTTAGAAATATAAGTCACTATTAGAGATCTGGAGTTTGCAGAATAGCTACACGTGTAGCAGTTAGTTATGGTTATGGTGTAGATCACATGGGTGTCCTGTTCTTTAATCACGTCTTTTCAGAGGACTCTTTTAATAAAAAAATTTAAATTTATTTTTATTTATGTGTGTATGCCTGCTTGTCTGTAAGTGTACCATGGGCATGCAGTGCTCAAGAACGCCAAAAGAGGGTGTCAGATGCCCTGGAACTAGAGGTACAGGCCGGGTGTGAGCTGCCTTATGTGGGTATCAGGAACTGAACCTAGGTCTTCTGCAAGAGTAGGAAGTTCTCTTGACTGCTGAGCTATTTCTCCAGCCCCTCCTCAGAGCAATCTTTAAGGAGAGTGAAAAAAAGAGCATGAAAAGGCTGAAAACAACACAGAAAGAACATTTCTTGTTCTCTTCTTTGATTATTGTTATGTGTAATACATACATACATTGTATATGCATTACATATACCTATACCTGCATTTATTGTGTAACTTATTTTTTCAAAGCCAATTGGAACATTTTAATAGTCTCCATCTATCACAGAAAGAAGCTTCTTTGATGAGTGATGACAGGTATATTTGTCTGTAAGTATAAGGATACGTATTTAGAATATAGTAAGGAATTTCATTGGTCTAGAGAAGTGACAGAAGTTTTTTTCTAGAGTCTATGACATCTGCACCCTTGTGTACTTGGCCATGTTTCCAGTACCATGGTGAGCTCCTTCCCCTGTGCAGGGCCTTGAGTCCAATAAGAGAGCTGTTGATGACCCTCAGCATGAAAGTGCTACTACTACACCAATAGAGATTATTTGCTGCCTGGTCACTGCTGTGGCTTTACAGCTAGGTAGGACCATTGATTGGGTTTCTCCCTTGGCAGCCTAATTACTGTCTTCTGATACCATGAGAGCTAGCCTTCAGGGAGGAGGCTTCCAGGTCGGTTCCAGCTCAGCTGCTCCAACTTCTGTGTCTGAAATGTAGCCTGTCTTCAGCAATAAGATTTTATCTTCAAATCTGGGAAGGCAATCAAGGGCTGTGGCAATAGCCTAAGTATTTTGGAAGACTTTGGACTACCCTGACTACACGCAAAACAAGGACTAATGTTCTCCAGTAGCTGGATGGAAAAGAAAAGTACATGTATAGATGAACTCTGCACAGCTTCTGATTTCTGGGAGGCTTAGAGCTGCTCCTCTGAGCAGTCACCCTTTGGCAGCATTTTGCATTCACAACACAGAACTCTCAAGTGTAACTTATACAAAATGTAAGTAAATGCACTAAAGCCCCATGCAGCTATAAAAGGTGCACAGTTACAGTCTTGTTTGAGAAGAGTAGAAAGTCCATGCTCAGCGATAGTACTATTCTGATACTGTGTTTCTTACTGTTCACTGTATTTTAATTTTGGTTTTCTACCTTACTCAACAAATAAAACATAAATCTTTTGTGACTATAAGCTTAGAGGCAATTTGAGACTTTATTCTTATGCAACTAACCTTCATTTCTGTTCTAATTTTGTTTTTCTCTTCATATGTCTCACTTTTTAAAAGAATTCACTGTCATCAGATGCTAGGGTATCGAAAGCCAAAGACAAGACAAAACTAACATGTCCCTCAACATTTCAGTTAGGCATATGAAACTTTTGGGTTTTTTGGTCTTTTTGAGACAGGGTCTCCCTATAGCCCCAGCTGGCCTAGAACTCACTATGTAGACCAGGCTGGCCTTGAACTCACTGAGATCTGCCTGCCCCTGCCTCCCAAGTGCTGGGATTAAAGGCGTGTGCCACCAGGCCCAGCTGAAACATTGTTTTTTCTTTTTGAATTTCCATTCCTTTCCTTAACTGAAATATTACCTTAAGAATGTAAAAATACCTCAAGCTAGAAATCATTTTTATTGCTATAGTTAAATTCACTGCAATGAGATATGTAAAAAAAAAATGGAAGAAATATTTTACACTCTTGTCTGTTAATAGACATGAACAAAAGTATATGAGGTCTTCTTCTTTTCAGTGGCCAGCTTTCCAACATAGTAACATGCTGTTCTTACCCCTGTCAAAGTGCTTTTAAGTGTAGATCCCATCATGTAGACTTCTCTGTGAGCACTGCAGAGCCAGTCCCACAGCAGTCACTCCATTTTCCAGCTAATCTGCTTTTCCTGTCTCATTCATCTGCTTTCTAAAATTCCTTCCTGAGGTTTTGCCCACAGTCAGGAAATGCTGTGGCTTATGTTTTATGCTATTGGTCTACGTTTTTACATGAGTAGTTTAATTAAAATAAGAGGCTTTTGTGAAAAGAATGAACATGGGCTTTATTTTTTTAGGTTTTTGATAATTTTAAATGAATGGACATATATAATAAAAACGGGAAAATTTATCTGTGATTTGCTTGAGGAACTTTGTAAAAAAAAAAAGTTTCTCGGGGAAAAAAAAGTATATTTTTTGTTTGAAACATGAGTTTAAACATTTTTATGAAGAATGATAGTACCTTCAGAATTCCTAAAGAAAATGTGCGTTTTTAAAATTCGTCACCATTTATTAATCTTTCTTCCCTAGCTATGCCAATGCTCTTTTGGACTTAGCTGGGCTGGTGGGCAGTTGAGGCACTTTTTAGATAAACACTGCTTTCTTAGGGCTGATCAAGCTTACATCATTAGAAGTTGCTTTCCAAGGTTTCCTCCCGTAGTTTGGTTCCGGGTAAATGAGCACCTGGGCCTGGGGGCGGGGGGTGGGGGGTGGGGGGGGTGGTAATCCATTAGGGCCCAGAAGCTCTGAGAAGGTGCGGCGGTGCCTGGGGCAACCTCTTGAGTTTCAGTCCTAGCAGCTGGTGGGAGAGGAGTTAGGGATGGTCCTGGTTACAGAAATTAGATGGATCAGGAAGTAAACAGAGGCGCCTTTCATCTGACCCAGCTCTGAGGGGCGGGGCACGGGGGAATTCCTTTCCTAATTACTTTACGGGTCATTTCTCAGAGCCTTGTGTCAATGTCTGACACTCCTAATCTATTTGAAGAAATTTTTGAAAAAGAAAAAAGTATCTCAAGCCACGGAAGCTGTGGGCTTTTTCCTTCTGTAAAAGGTCTACACTCCTGCATTTGCATTCTGTCTCCCTGTGTGGATCCTGCCTGAACTCCAAGCAGGAGACGCTGGAGGAAAGGAATTGGAAGAGCGCCCCCACCCCCAACGAGAGGTATTTCCTCAAGATTTTAGGAAAGTGCCTTCTTTAGTATTTCCTAAATTACTTTAGATTTTTAGCCTGTGTTTCCTTACTTGCGCTACCGTGAGACCTGCTCCAACCGCTGTGATCCCACTAAGCGCAGCTTTGGGTTAACTTCTCCAAATTGTAGCCATGGTGAGCAGCTGTTGGAGGAACCATTACTGAGCAAAACACCAGCAGCCTGGGGTGTCTGTGATCACCTGTGCACACATGGTCTCAGGAGGGTCAAGAGAGGCAGCGACGGGGACCTACTGGGGTAAATGAAAACTTCAACAATCAGCTCTGGGAAGGCACAGGCAAATTTCAAATCAACTTTGCTGTTTTATCCCTATATTTTTATTTTTCTGGGGTAAATTCTTCTTGTGTTCTTACTGTTTTAACTCAGACAGTCATTAATATTTTTAATAACACGATGATATACCTGGTTTCAATTAAAAAGCCAAAATTTTAGTTTCCATACCTTGTATGGTTTCCTTAAAGGAAATGCAAAACTAAACCAAAAAATTCAGACAACCAAGCAAAAAAGATCATTTTTAATATTTTGAAATGCAGTTTTATAATCATTTTTAAGAGATATAAATGTGAGATTATGTTATGCTATATTAAAATCATATTTTTCATGTGTATGAGTGTCTTGCCTGTTTGTATAGAAACTAACCCACCCATACAATGCTAACAGGTGCCAGAAGAGGGCCTCAGATCCCCTGGAACTAGAGTTAAAGAGGGTTGTTAGCTGCACCGTGAGTGCTGGGAACTGAACTGGGAACTCTGCAAGAGCTGCCAGAGCTCTTAACCACCAACCCATGTCCACAGGCCCCAAAATTGCATTTTAAATTTTAATTTTTCAAAGATTTGTTTATATTTTTAATTATGTGTATGTGTGTGTATGCATATGTAAGTGTTCACAGGTGCTGGAAACCAGGAATGTTGGATTCCCCAGGAACTGAAGTTACAAGCAGTTGTGAGCTGCCCAATGTGTTGGGAATTGAATTCTGGTCCTCTAGATAAGCTGTATGTGCTTTTAACCCCTAAGCCATTGTTTTAGCTCTAAAATTACATTTTATTTAGCAATAAAATGAGCACCTTCATGTTAATGATAGTCTAGCGTCCCAATGCCCATCCGATAACAGTCTATGCATTGTTTACTATGAAGTTTCCTCTAGGAGAAGGATATGTTGTTTCTTATTCCATGCTCCCATTAGAGTAAAAAATTAAGGAAACAAGATGATATACTCCATCATTTGATTGTTTGGGGGGCTTATTTTCTAAAATTTATATTTACTTCAAATTTTCGTACATTGTTTCTAGGACAGAAATATAAAAACACTCTTTGAAGTTTGACACTACTGAGATTAAGAAGGGTAAAATAGTCCAAAATAAAATTAATGTCTACCTCCAATAGGAAAATGATGTCAGAGGCTTTCTTATTCAGTCTGTCAGATCATCTGGTGAATGCAACAAGATTAGTCAAAACCTTTCTTTTTCTGTGAGATGTATAAACTTTCTAGGTGAAAGCTTACTTACTAGACAAATTAGTTTTTGAATAATTTTTCAAATTAGTATCAAATTTGTTAAAGCTGCAAAATAATTATCTCGAGTTTCTTAGCTTGCTTCTCTATTGCTGTGACAAAACACTCAGACCAAGACTAACCTGAGGAAAGGGTTCATTTTGCCTTACAGATTAAAGTTTATCATGGAGGGAATTCAGGACAGGAGGTCAGGGTGGGATCCTGGAGGTGGAACTGAAGCACAGACCACTGAGGAATGCTGTTTCCTGGTTTGCTTCTCTGGCCTCTGTTCAGCCTACTTTCTTTCTTTCTTTCTTTCTTTCTTTCTTTCTTTCTTTCTTTCTTTCTTTCTTTCTTTCTTTCTTTCTTTCTTTCTTTCTTTCTTTCTTTCTTTCTTTCTTTCCTTTCTTTCTTTCTTTCATTCTCTCGTCTCTCTCTCTTCTTATTTTTTCTTTTTTTTTTTTGGATCTTTTCGAGACAGGGTCTCCCTATAGCCCCAGCTGTCCTGGAACTCACTCTGTAGACCAGGCTGGCCTTGAACTCACAAAGATCCACCTGCCTCTGCCTCCCAAGTGCTAGGATTAAAGGCGTGCGCCACCACACCCGGCTGCCTACTTTCTTATATAACCCAGGACCACATGCCCAAGGGAGCACTATCCACAGTGGGCTGGACCCTCTCACACCACTCAATAATCACAAGATAATGCCTCACAGATATCTCCAAGACCAGTCCAATAAAGAAAATTCTCCAACTGAGGTTCCCTCTTCCCAAGTGTGTCAAGTTGACAGCTGAAGCTAACAGCACAAAGATGCAGTGGAAAAGCTCAGAAACTGAAGACTTCTAAAATTCAAAACTCTTCGAAAGGCTATGCAGCCTTCAAGAAACTATTTCTGGAGGTCTTTAAAGATCAGCATCAGGCTGGAGAGATGGCCTAATGGTTAAGAGCACCGACCGATCTTGCAGAGGACTCGAGTTTGATCCCCAGCACCCACATGGCGGCTGAGAACCACCATCTGTAACTCCAGTTCCAGGAGAACTCCTGTTCCAGGGGAATCCGACACCCTCTTCTGACGTCCGCGGCATTGCACGACACGGGTGCACAAACCTACATGCAGACTCTACATTCATACACCAAAATATAAAATAAATAAAATAAAATAAAATAAAATAAAAATTTTTTAAAAATGATCAGCATGTATGGGTTTCTCCCTAAATCACTTAGGCAAAGGAAACAATTTTTTCCAATATAGAGAATAAATAATATTCAGTTCATTTCAAGATCCAATTTCCTTTTTTTTCTTCATTTCCTGCTTTCTAAAATTAGTGTTAGTGAGAGGCTGTTTCAAAAAGACAAAAAATAAAATAAAATTAGTGTATATACAGTGTATAAAATAGTATCTTTGATCATGACAATTTCATATATATATATATAAAATGTAATTTGATCATATTCACCTGCCATTATTCCTCTTGTCCCCTGTCCCCATCTTGCTGGTCCTTTTCCTTTTCTCAAACGACCCTCTCAGGGTCCAAGTATCGATAACCAATGTTTATTATTTCTTTCCCTGGCTCCTTCCTAAGTGCTGTTGGGATTTAGCCATGCTTAACCATCTGGGGAGGTGCTGCAGTCCTTTGCCTCTACTCTAGGTAAAGATGCCTTTGGACAGGCCATGGCTGTTGCATTTCTGTTGTGTTCCTTATGAGATGTGTACCCACTCAGAGTCCTGGAAGTGGAGCTCATGGTTTCTCCCTTCAGGAGATATTGATGGAATCTTCTCCCAAACTCAGGCAATCTCTAATACCTTGGCTATTTCAGCATGTACATATTTTGTGATCAAATTTCGCTATCTTCCTGAATTACACCCTGAGGATGACTTGGGTCCGGTCTGCCAAACAGCTACTCTCACTGGCATTTTACAACTTCTAGTTGAGTATGAGTGTAGGGATTTTTGTAAGGGGATTCAAGATCCATATTCCAAGGTAAACACAAGACAATGAGCAAGTAGACCATCTACGTGTCTTCCTGCTAATCTTCCTGCTTCCCCACATTGCAGAAGGTGGCCCACACACCAATGAAATTAAGGCCTAGTTTCAATAGGCATTGTGACTTTGACTTTCCCCTTCCACATCATCCTTCTGGTCTTTTCTCATGCTGTTGTTTTCCTTTTCACATGTGAAAGGCAAACTTCTCTTCGTTCATGCCTTTACTCCTGTTAATACCATGGCAGTGCTCAGATGATTAAGCTTTGCTGTTGATATCAGAAAGTAGGATAAAGGGCAAAATTAAAATCTCTCTTTTCCCTTTTAAGAACTTTAGGCTTGGGGCTGGAATGTAGAACAGTGATGGAACATTGACAACATGTTATTTTTTGAGACAGGAACTCATTAGAACAGGCTGGCCACAAACTTACTATGTAGATGAAGATGACCAAGAACTTCTATTTTAGAGGGAGACCAGGTTCACCTAAAAGAAAATGCTAACACTCAGACAGTTCTAAGACCAATGTGTCTTATGAAAACAATGGAAATATAAACATCTTGATATGAACAGATGCTACTGGAGGTAAGATCAGGTACTATGCTTGTCATGAGGTATACATTGCTCTACTAAAGCATCTGAAGCTTAGATTGCCTTAATATTTTCAAAGACCATTTAAAGCCAGAAATTACTTCAGGGTTGTTGGCAAAAGCCAGAGTATTTCTTCCAACATTAGTCTCTTCTATCTCCAAGGTAACACCTAGAGCCGGTTTAAAAAGAGGCATTTCTACATTTGCAAGTATACTGTGTGATATATTGGGCTTATATATTTGTACATAGCTTCACTTACATACTTTATAAATTTGTATATATTTTAAGGGCTTGGCATATCCTTAAGCACAGGACCATGTCCTCAAAATGTATGTTTATCATTATTTTGAAATGATCCCTACTGGATACATGTCTTTGAATCATAATTCCTGATTTTTGAGTCTATATTTATGCCTATATTTCCTTCTTTTAGAAGGAAACAAAGACAGTTGTTCACTATGATTGTGTTTTAACATACATTTTATTTATGATATCATAGGTATTTTTTGTTCATAAATATTGAGTGTTGTAATTATTTGTAATGGTGGGATAATAGGTCATTGGATGATGTATCCTCCAATGACCTATTATCCTAAGCATCATGAGTGCTTAGGAGATTGTTGACTCTCCCCTAATATTTGTAATGGTACTTACAATCTTAGCTAACATTCAGAAGTATCCAGGTATAGACTCAAACACACATAGAAAGACAATATATTGATATGACACAGATTCACAGACCTGGACATATATAGTTCCACATAACCACATAAGTGTTAACAGGAGCAGAATGATTGTGCAGTGGAAGATTATTGTCTTTTGATAGTGAAAATATGGAAGCTTTTCTACTTGTTTTTTTAAGCTATTTGTAGTGTTGATTTGAAAACTCAGTTTTTCTGTGTGGTAAAAGTATTATATCTTGATTATGATAAATACACATGTTGATGCATCTAGTTGGAAAATATCACTACTCTCTGGTTTATATTTTATCAGTGTAATGGAAATAGTGGATAGGATCAGCCAGAAAGTAAAAACTACTTAATGGAGTAAATTACACTTCTTGCATCCCATTTGTACAGGGATGGGCCAAGATAGGATGGAGATAATGAGAAAAGCAGGGTGATCTTCTAACGAAACCACATGACTCAGGAGAAGCCTGTGTGATAAGATGTTTTAACTTTTGCTATTAAGTAGGCATCAGGTACTTCTGAAATATATTCTGTTTCTAGGAAAGAACCAATGTATCTTTTTAAAAACTGCTCAATCCATTTTTAGAAGGTAATCAACCTACCTAATCAAACATGAATCCTTGCTGGGTGTGGTGGCTCATGTCTTTAATCCCAGCACTCACGGGAGGCAAAAGCAGGCAGATCTCTGTGAGTTCAAGGCCAGCCTGGCCTACATAGTGAGTTCCAGGCCAACTGGGGCTACAGGGAGTCCCTGTCTCAAAAAAGACAAATAAAATAAAATAAGAACCCTCATTTTATTATAAATGGGTTCAAAAAATATTAAGCCAATTAGAAAAGACCAAAGACTAGATTGTAGGGAGCAGTAAGAGAGTCCACCCTACACACATAGATGAAAACTAGTGAGATGCCTCTGTGGATAAAGAGCTTGCAGAATAACTTGATGACTTGAGTTTCATCCCCAGAAGCCATGTCAACGTGGAAGGAAAGAACTGTCTTCACAAACTTGTTCTCTGCCCTCCAAAAGTGTACTCTGCCCGATGCATGCACACATCACAAACATACACATACACACACACACACACACACACACACACACACACACATACACCCCTAATGAAAATAATTAAATGTAAACTAACAACAAGCCCAAATAGTTTTCTTCTGCAGTGCTAATTTCCTTCACTGGTTGAAGTGAGATTTGGTGTCAGCATTATCAGAATTTAATAATGAATGAATATTGTTATTTTATTCTTGGAAAGATTATGCATTCACTTTAACAGAGAAACATTTATCCTCTTTCATTATGACGGTGCTCATCAATTTTTCATGCCTCTCATAAGTGCTCCTGATCAGGATAATGAACCTGCAATGGGCAATTTATCAGCTCCTGGTCATGGGCCTCCATTATTCTAGAAACTCTCCCTCATATATCCAGGGCAACACTGATATTAATCCCATTCCTTCCTTAAGATTTTTCTTCCTCTTTTAGAGATTGATAAATGAAAAAGTGCTTCATAAAAGAGCTTTGTGAACTCTGAAGTGCTACACAAGTATAAGAGGTATTATTATTTAAAATTATGATCTGTGCTTGATGTTTAGAATGGTGCTTTTTGTTTAACCGTGATGTCTGGTCCTCAGTTGCTTGGAGAATCATCCGAAATGGCTCATTGACTGGTAAATGAATGTCAGCTTTCCTTTTGTTTGACTTCTACAATGGGATGAGCATTATTCCTGATTTCAGGAGTGTATGCTACTGAGAAGAAATAGGAGCATGGTCTTTTTAACAATTCATGACTCTGCTCTGCCAGATAAATGGCATGATTTGTAGGTGTTCCTCTGAGCCCGCATTCTATTCTATTCCCTTTTAATCCCTTTGATATTAATGGACATTAAGACTCTCCATATAATCCCACCTTCCTTTTGGAAGTCTGATTTCTGACATTTCCTTGAATTTCCCTTTATCTTTGTGATTTTTTTAAAGAAATCATGGTCTAGTATTAGAAGCAAAAAGAGTCTTCTAGAATAATTTTCTCATGTTCTAGAATGTCCTCCTAGATATCCTTAGTTACTACAAATTAATTTGCCTTAGAAATCTTCAGTTGGATAACATCAGGATGTCATTAAATGAACTTATCTTTATTCTTCTAAATGTGGATTGTTCACCCTGGTTCCTCTCCCGTAGTCATTTTCTGCCAGTCGCACAGTCTGCAGTAACTCACAATTCTGCTCAGAGCCCTTGATAAGTTGATAATGGGAAATCATGTTGGGGAGTTTCTTTTATATATATATATCTTATTTTTATTGAAGTTTTGTGAATTTCATACAACACTTATTAATCAAATTTAGACCCAATTCCCTTTTCTTGCCCCTGAATCCACAAGAGCTTATGCATTCTGCCATAAATGCCTTTCATCTTTTTCTCATTTTCTCAGTCCTTTAAAAAATTTTCACTGCTGAAAAAAAAAAAAAAAAAAAGCCAGGCATGGTGGCGCACACTTGGGAGGCGGAGGTAGGCGGATCTTTGTGAGTTCAAGGCCAGCCTGGTCTACAGAGCAAATTCCAGGACAGCTGGGGGTACAGGGAGACACTGTCTCGAAAAGACCAAAAAAAAAAAATTTTTTTTTCACTGCTGAAATTTACTGTTTTAGCAGAAGTTTACTGTTTCAGTCAGTTCTTTGACCCAGTCTTTTTTTTTTTCGTAGTTGTTGTTGTTCCTTCCAGTTTGCATCACTTCAAAATATGCATATATATGGATGCCACAGATATACCAAAATTATGACATCTGAAAATAAAGTATAGGTTAATTCCAAAACGTGGAGTTTCTTAAACTTCAGCCTTTATTTTATTGGGGCAGTGTTTTTCTTGCAAAGAGCAGTAGGATTCAAGCTGTTGAATGATAATCAAGAGGTAAGAGGCCTAGTTAATCAGAAAGAATGCTAACAGCAAGGAAAGAGGTCAATGCTTGTCCTTTAAATTGTAAGGACATTTCTTTTGATTAGAACAGAGCAAATTAAGGGCAGAAATTTTTCTATATTGAACCACCGTAGATGTGAAACAAAACAATTAAATAATTACGCATTTTGTGGCTCACAGGTTAAGAGTGCTTGCTGCTCTGGCAGAGGACCCTCATGGAGTCTCACAACGATCTGTATCTACTGTACCAGGTCATCTGATATCTTTTCCTGGTACACATGTGGTGAACTTACATACATGCAAGCAAAACACTCATAGACATGAAATTAAAATAAATAAGTCTTTAAAAATAAATAGATGGACCCTGTGGGATGCTGTTCTACCAGAGTCTGACTGTACAGCAGAGTCTTCTTGCTTCATGGTGCTCTTACTATACTTGCTTAACTGTATGCTGATTTTAGCATTTAAACATAAGCCAGAAGTCTGATAACATTATCAAGGGCTGCTCTATAAAGTAGTAGTCATTAGAAGAAGAGGATATTATTATATAAGGATCTTATTAAATAGCCTGAGGAGAAAACATGCTAAGGAAATGTCAATCATAACTTGTTTTCATCAATGTCTTATGATTTACATTTCCTACAAGAGACTTTTTTCTAAACCTGAAAAGCAAAGCTGATGCTCAGAAGTTCTTAAAGAGTTTAGCTTCCTTATGTTTTTAAATACTTCCCGTTACTCCATCTTGAGTGAATACAGTACTGGCAGTAGGCATGGCACATGCATTTCAGAAGGAAAAAACTTACTGTGAACATAAAGCAAGTTTATCTTAGGACTGATGGAGTGGTAGGAGCATGAATAGTTTGGGGAGCGGGCAGACAAGAAATGGTATGAAATTGTTGAAAAGAATCAAAGAATACTCAGGAGTCTGCTTAGAATGGCACATGTGTGCTCCAGAAAAACTGCAGATCAGATCACACATCCTGTGGTGCTCGTATCTGTTAATTACTCATGTAGTATGTGTTTGAATAATCCTACCTCGCCATTTCAGTGCCCTAACTAATGAGATAGGTCCTGTTCATACAGGTTGCAATGTAATGTGTTTTGATGATTAGGTGATTGTGATTTCTTAGCCACTTGCAGCTCTGTCATTTTGGGGATCTCTCATTCTTTGACTGGATTGTCTGCCACCAGGAGCGGGTAGAGAGAATGAACTTGGAGAGTCACAGAAGTTATTCTTTCTTAGTGACTGCTCCGCAGCAGCATATGGTCTCCGATATAGGACAGAGGGTACAGAAAGAAGGAGAGCTTAGGAAGAAAGCCAGTTCACAGAAAGACACTGAAACTATGACAAGACAGCTTACATCTTCTGCCGGCAATTAGCTGCATGGGTCCCAGTTAAGCTCAGTGATGTTTTTCCAATAGCCCTAAACAATCCAGGTGTAAGTATGGAAACTTGACTGCTTGGTTCTATGTGTTTGAAGTTTATCAGGGGTAGCAAAGGTAGCAAACAGAGGATCGTCTAATCATAGCTGAGTGTCATTTTGCTGAGAAAAGGAATGAATACATGGATGATCAATATACTTCATGAACAGGGAAACTGTAAGAGCGTTATGACACTAAAGATGGAAAGACTGAGTGGAGGAAGAAGACACCTGGAGAGAGGGAATGATTCACTGGTAATGTGGCTTTAGAACGGAGATTTAGAAGTGGAGCATTAACTTTGAGGGAGAAGTTTTAGGAATTGGGAAGGAGAATGGAAATGAGCAAGAGTAGCTGAAAAAAGGAACCACAAGCCTCCCACATAGAAAGTTGATGCTTACGACGATTGCCTCTGCAATAAGAGCACGTGAGGTTGACTTACCAAGTATGCTCATTTCTCAACATCACTTTCCCTGCCTGTCACTGTGGCTTGAATATGCCTTCTGATTGTGAGTAGAGTACTCTGACCTACAGACTAGTTTCTGTTCAGCTGTCTAACTCAATGCAACCAGCACATTGACAGAAAATGTGATGTAAGCAGAGGTTGAAAGGGCTCTTGCTGAATACTTTTTACACTTTGATCCTCTGCTTTTGCCCTGAGAACACAGCAGTTACTTATAGGTGAATATGACTAGATGCCCAGTTGGATGCTGGCAGATGGGACACTCAGAGCAGAGCTAAGTCCCTCCTGAGCCACCCGAGGTCGCTGGGGACCAGCCAGTAGCACGAAGAACTCAAGATCCACAGAGAGGACGAGCCTACACTGACTGACTCCAGATGAGAGAGTAATAAACATTTTTACAAAACATTGGACATTTTAAGTTGTAGTTCAGGATCATTATGGTTGGTAAGACCAGGAAAGGAATTCTACAGGGTGCAGAAAAATGTTACGGAATTTTTCAAATGCACGCTATAAGACAGTAATACCCATTTCACATTAAACCTTATAAGCCTTGGCATCTATCAGCTTACTTCTATTTTATTTTGTACAGGGTCTCTCTGTAGCCTCAGCTTGCCTGAGACTCTCTATGTAGGCCAAGCTGGCCTTGATCTCACAGAGATCCTCCTGCCTCTGCCTCCCTAGTGCTGGGATTAAAGGCATGTGCTACTATGCCCAGGTCAAGCTTACTGCTATTTATCTTACTGCTTGTTTAATAAGTCCCTTTTTTACTAGCGTTTATTAACTTTTCACTAAAAAATAGAAAGAAACCGGAACGCAAGAAGAATTTACTAAAACAATATATTAGAAAATGTAATTTACTAGGTTTAAAAAAAAAAAAGGCTTAGAAAATGATGACTCCTTAATTTTAGAATTAATTTCTAAAATTAAAATCAAAGCATGATCTTGAGAAAAGATTTCGTTGTGGAGGGAACATGAACAGACGTAGCTGAACACAGAAAACGGACCAGCATTGAAATGCTTGCTAATGACTGTTGCAGAATTGTCACATGCTTGAATGTCTTAAATTTAAAAATTATTCAAAGGATATTTGTGTTTTAATTTCCATGCCTACTTCAAAAATCTCTGTTGAGCTGTCAATCAACTAAAGGTCCTAGATTAATTAACTTCCACTTATCTGCATAGAGACACACAAAGATAGTCACCCTTCTGACTGATTAGAATATGTCTTGGTCTCTTTACTGATGCTACAAGAAAATATCAGAGCTAGTTAACTAGTACCAAAAAAAAAAAGTTCCATTTTGAAGCACAGATGTTGAGTTTCCAGTCTAAGACAGTAAATCTATGTATTTGGACCTTGAATATTCTGGAATGCAAGGGTGGGAATGCATGGGACATTTCTCAGTTTAGTACTTGTGAACAAAGGTGAAGAGAAGTGTCGGAGTATGTTGTTTAATTGTGAAGTGTCTCCCACAGGCTAATGTGTTTGAGCACTGGTTTTCCAGCTGCTGGTGGTGTTCTGAGGGTTGCAGACCCTTTTGGAGGTAGAGCCTTGCTGGAGGAAGTGAGTCACTGGGGGGCAGGTGGTAAGGTTTACTAGCCCACTTCTTGTCTGCTCTCTGCTGCTTGACTGAGAACACAATGTGACCAGATGATTCCTGCTCCTGCTATCCTGCCTTGCCCACTGTGATGGACTACATACAACCTTTTAAACTATATGCCCAATTTATACCTCCTCCCTTAATTCTTGTTAGTATGTGGTGACTGCAGGAAGGAAAGTGGCTAATCTAGAATACTGTGTTCTCCCTTAAGGGCATGCTCACAGTGACCTGAGGATTTCCCACAAGGCCTTGCACCCTGAAGGTCCACAGCACCTCCCAATAGCACCAGTCTGGGAATGAAGTCTTTAACCTATGGACCTCTGGGAGACATTTACCATTGAATCTATGGCACAATGGCATGAGATTTTTATGATTTCTGAATATAGGATAATTTAGTCTAAAATTCTGTTTTTAGAGGCTGGATCAGTGGTTAAGAGCAGTAGGTACTCTTACAGAAGGCCCAGGTTCGAATCCCAACCTCTATGTGGGAGCTAACAACTGTCCATTGTTACATTTTTAGGGGATCCGATACCCTTTTCTCTCCTCCCTGAGCACTGCACAGCACAGGTGTACTTTACAGACATGCAGACAATACACTCATGCACATAAAATAAAAATAAATAAATCCAAAAAATTCTAAAAATAAAATTTTGTTTTATTTTGCAGGCTCATGAAGATTATTTCTTAGAAAGTACATTAATTTATATAAAACATCTCTTCTAGTTTCTGTCCACATTTTAATGTTTTCAATAAGTTTGTTTATTTAATAGCACTACTGAAATGTAACTTATACCCTATAAACAGATCCATTATAAATACAAGTGGGTGATTTGAAGAGGATCCAGAGTTGCACACACATCAGAACAGCTTGGTTTCTAGACTATTCCCTTTGCTGTGAATATCACCTCATATTGTGTTACAGTCTATGCATCCATGCACAGATACTTCATGCAATCAAAATCATGCAATATGCAGATTTTTGTCTGGATTCTTTGACTTCTTATAATGCTTTTCAGGCTCTTATATTGTAGCATATGATAAACATTTGATATACTTAATTTTTATTTTCATCAATTCAAAATGTTTTCACATAAATATCTCCTATGTTTTCTTCTTCATTATATGCATTTTCAGAAGCATATTGTGGGATTTTTACATATTTAGAGATTTTCCAAAATTCTATCAGGTATCTAGTTTTAGCATTGTTTCATTGAGGCTGAGGAATACTTTTTGAATATTTTGATACTTTTCAAATTTATTGAGAATTATTTTAAACCTAATGCTGAACCTATCTTAGAAAATTACATGTGTTTAAAAAAGCTACCTTAAACTATTATTAGTTTGTTTGGAAAATATCCTTTAAATATTAAACTGAAGGAGGATTGGCGATATTGTTCAAATGTCTTGTTTACCATCTGTGTTTATTATTTATTGAAAGTATGGAATTGAAACTTTTACTCTAGTAGTTGGTTATTTTACCTTTCATTTATATCGGTTTTATTTTCAATGCTTTGGATGTTCTTTTTGTGCGCTATGTGTTGTTGAATCATCACTGTGATGATTTTTTTTTATGTCTAGATATTTTTGTTTAGGGAATTTTTTTCCTGATTTTAATATAGGTATACCAGCTTTCTTATAATTCTATTTACATGGTAACATCATTCTCTATCCTTTTACACTCAACTATTTGGATCTCCGAGTTGCCTTTGTTGCTCTAGTTGGCTGTTGGATTTTTCCTTCTATCTAGTCTTTCTATCTTTGCCTGTTATTAGTGCATTGCCAGTTCATGGGTGATGTGATTGTTGCTGTGGCCGAGGTTATCACTGATAATTTATACTTTTGTTTTTCTGTATATTTCTTTTTGCTCCTCCTTTATGTAATTTTTCTGTTGTCATTTTCTAGACAGGGTCCCTCTACATCCCCCTTCTTGACCACCCTGAAAACTGGAATTACAGCTCTAAGCCTTGCTATTACCTTTTTTCCTATGATAAACCAAACCAACATTTCATTTTTTTTTGCTCTATGGATTACCTCATGGCTATTAACATAGCACAAATACAGTATGTCTCACACAGTATACTTCTCTATAGAGGACTATCTCTACATTACACCAGGTGACTAATATTTTCATAGTGTCTGAAGTTAATGCTGAATTCGTTTTGAGTCATTTTTCTCCTAATCCTCCCGGCTACTGCCTTATGCTCTTGCCACCACAGACAGACATCATGGTCTGGAATGTCCCTGAAGCTGTGAGGGAAAGTATGCCTTTTCTCCTTTTTTAACGACCTCTTTTCTGATTTTTTTTTTTTTTTTATGTGTATGTGTTTTGCCATTGTTAACTGCCATGTAGGTCCTGGAAATGAGCAGCCAGTGCTTTTAAGTGCTGAGCCAGCTCTCTAGCCCACCTTTTCTCCTTTAAGCTACTTCTGTTGGATATTTGTTTGCAATAAAAAGTTGGTTCTCGGGGCTGGAGAGATGGCTCAGTGGTTAAGAGCTCCAACTGCTCTTGCAGTGGACCCAGGTTCGATTCCCAGCACCCACATGGCAGCTAAGAACCGTCTTTAACTCCAGTTCCAAGGGAATCCGACACTCTCTTCTGACCTCTGAGGCATTGCAGGACATGGGTGCACCAACCTACATGCAGACCGTACACTCATACACATAAAAAAAAAATAATTTTTTAAAAAAAATTTGGTTCTCTTGCAGGAACCATCACTACAGTCTTATTTGCTTTCCCTTCCTTCTAGGATGCTCACTGTGTGTTGATAGGCTTGCATTTTTCACATAAATGATGTTCTCTTCATTTCTTTCTTTGGTCCTCTCTCTCTGAATTCTGATGGTATAATTTATAATGTTAGGATAATTTAATTTTTAATTATACAAACTCTGGCTCATTTCATGTAAAATGTGTTACATGCCCATGTAGTAATTTGTGTGTGTGTTTGTGTGTGTGTTTGTCTGTCGGTCAGTCTGTCTGTCCTCAAACTCGGAATTTCTATTTGAGT
Organism: Rhizomys pruinosus; assembly: GCA_009823505.1. NCBI lineage: Eukaryota > Metazoa > Chordata > Mammalia > Rodentia > Spalacidae > Rhizomys > Rhizomys pruinosus. Next base: position 688,568 of record VZQC01013000.1, on the reverse strand, counting down.
CATTTTTATTTTTTATTTTTTTATTTTGTTTATGAGTGTGCTGTCTGCAAGTGGGTTGGTGCACCTGTGTTGTGCCATGCTGCGGAGGTCAGAAGAGGGTGTTGGATTCCCCTGGAACTGGAGTTAAAGACAGTTCTCAGCTGCCATGTGGGTGGTGGGAATTGAACCCAGGTCCTCTGCAAGAGCAGTCGGTGCTCTTAACCGCTGAGTCATCTCTCCAGCCCCTTGATTCATTTTATAGCTGCTATTCTATTAGAGATCCCTAGTTATTGATTCATGACCATCATGCACTCTCCTTGAGTTCTTTGAATATGCACAGCTGCTTTGAAGACTTGGTCTGAGATAACCAACCTCTTTGCTTACTCACAGTCACTTTCTACTAACTACTTGTCTTCTTCCTTTTATAAATAACACTTTCCTCTTGTTTATATACCTATAATCTGTGGAAGAAGACATTTAAATTTCAGGTAATTTATTACAACATCTTTGGATTCTGATTTTCTTACTGGGGGTTACTGCCTGGTTTAGTTTTTTAGTAAATTCTATGGATTATGATCTCGTGTATCCTCTGCCTCCATAACACAAGGCCACTGTACATCTCTTCAGTTTTTCTGATTCTTATGTTTCATTTTTTGCCTGGCATTCTACATGTTACCCCTTTGACAAGATAGCATGGTAGTTAGCCAACCATTTGGCCAGATGTTCAATTCTTTCTCCTCCTGATAGGCCCAAGTGAGAGCCCAAGTGAGAGGCAGGATATGGATTTGAACATCAAGCAGATTGCCCTGCTGTGCTGCCTTTGACTTCCTCACCAGCAGAAGCCCACAGAGCATTTGGATCCTCACAGCTCTCTCTTTTCCAAGGTCTCTATGTTAGATTCCTTACCAGTCCACTCTGCTTCTCACTGGATCTAGAGCTCACTTTTGTTTCCACTGGGCACGGGATTTTGTCCCTGGCTAAGGGGACTCAGCCCTCGACAGAGTTCCTCAGTGCTTTGGTGAAGCCTGAACACCTTGAACTCCTCTGCTTTCATGTGGAGCTGTAGAGATTCTTATGAGCAGAACACATTATTTTTCCAGACATGTAAAGTGGTAGTTCTGAAAATTTTGAACAGTTTCATATTTACTGAGGGTGGGAGGGAATTGATAACATTTCTTTCTCTTTTTAAAATTAGATTATTTTATCTCCTTATTTTTTGATTACATGTGTTTGTGTGTGCCCATGTAAGTGCAGGTGCCCTCAGAATTCAGAATAGAACGTTGGATGCTCTGGAGCTGGAGTTACAGGCAGTTGTGACTTCCTGATGTAGGTCATGAGAACTAAACATCTCATTTAAGAGCAGTGAGTGCGCTCAAGCACTGGACCATCTCTTCAGCCCCTCCAACATGTTTTTAATGCAAAATATCTCTAGTCTTTTCTGCATATACTGATCTGGAAATTTCTATGACTTCTCGTACTTGATTGTTAAAGCATTGAATGAGAAGCTGACTCCACATCTGACTATAAACATGCTCTCTGTTTGCTAGCAAAGATAATTGTGTCCCACATTTTGTTGGACTAATACTTAAATGTTAACTTTCAATGAGTGCTTTCTAGTGCTGCAAAGAATATCAAAAGCTTATCCACCAGACATAACCATTCTCAGCAGTGGTTGGAATCTGTGTGAGTTTACTACCAACTTCGAAGATGACTTAATATTTTTATATTTCTTGTGTTCTCTGGTGGAAAAATACTATGCCAGTATTGTCTAACACCAATGATTAAGAAAAGGAGGCACATTCTTGTGTAAGAGCAGTTGCTTACTCAGCATTCACCATGACTGAAGCCCATCTCTGCAATCTCTAGCCTTTGACCTGTAAAAATAGTCCTTTGATTGAAGTAGTAAATGCTTTAGATTTCTAATGCAGGTTACCAGATTATTTCTTCCTATATATCATGTAAGGAGGGGCTTTCCTCAATTACTATGCTCTGGGCCAAAGCATTTTACAGTTCTACCAGAGTAAAAAGAGGCCAGTAATTTTGAAAGAAACTGTGAATTGATACTGGGGAAAAACTAACTAATGGTGGTAAAATTCTCATATGGTAGACGGTACCTGAAAGGACATGTGGCTGAGCATGAATTTAAACAGTTCCACCCTTTGGCCTTAGGGTCCATAAGAGTTAGGCCCATGAGAGAAAGTTCTCCGGAAGAAGATTGGCCACCAGAGCACTGGTTCCTTCTGAAGTCCTCTAAAATGAGAAGGAGGCAATGTTATGTGGAAAAACAGAAGGCTAGAGGTGCTAGTGGACAGATGGAGGCTCCAGAGGACATTGTTGGACACTATAAACCAGGGAGAAATTGGCAGGAAAATCAGAGGTGGGGTGAGGATTCAGCAAACAAAAACATAACCCGAGGGCCTGACATTTGCAAATGAGGGTAAAGAAAATTGTTTTTCCTGTTTAAAACAGGGACATACAATCACAAGGGACAGGAGCAGGAGGACACAGTGTTTTGTTATTATACATATAGCTTCCAAGAAATCAGCAGGCAACTCAAATTAGTGATTAACTTTTCCACATTACCAATATCATCTTATTGGTTTATTCATCTTCTTATGATATATTCATGGACTCATTCCTTGAGAGTGTTCAAATGCCCAGGGTGATGAATAAAGTTTTCTTCTATGTTTCGAAGTACACTGTTAATGAGGGAGCCCAAAAGTATACCTGGAGTTTCTTCCCTCTCAGGTAAGGCTTGTCTGCCACCTGTCTAACAACTCATCTTAGCCCTGGGGCTTTTTTGGAAGTCAGCTATTTGCACTAAATGAATTGTGCAAATGCCACTAAAAAAACTGGAATGCCTTTATCAGAAGGCACAGCTGTTAACTTATCAGATGCAAGGAATGGAAACTCTTGCTAATTGGATCCTATTCACTTTCCTTTAAGGAGACATTTACACAATAACAGCTGGAATTTGGAAGTTCTCTTTAAACAAGACTATATAAAACCAAGCTGGTGTTTAGAGTCCTTCTGTGTCTACTTTCTGGTTGATTTTTTTTTTTTTCTTCACTTGGCTGGCCTACAACTTGACTATTAGCAGGGGTTAGTAGTATTGGAGGGTATTACTACAGAAACAAAAGAGAAAAAAGTGCCTAAAATGGAGAAAGTTTAGGGAATTTATACCCAAATAAGAGTTATAAAGTCATGGGCAGGAGAAATGGCCCAGGAGTTAAGAGCAATGACTGCTCTTACAGAGGAGCGGGGTTCGAATCCAGTACTCACGTGGCAGCTAATAACCATTAAATAACTCCAGTTCCAGGGGATCTGATGTTCTCTTCTGTCCTCCAAGGGCATTACAGAACATGGGTGCACTTAAATACATGCAGACATAACACACACACACATAGATACAAATAAATTTTAAAAATTTAATTATAAAGTCATACTTCCACTCAGTCTCACGTTGCAAGTGATTTTAAAAGAACCTTGCATGCTTCAGAGTTCAGAGACTTCCGTGACAGTCAAATTCATTCATTTGAAGAGCTGAGAAATCAAAATTCAGAGAGATGCAATTGCTTAGTGATAGTCACAAGACATTCCCCAGAGGCCCTTATGGAGACCAAGGCTTCCTTAATAAGTTTTCTGTCTTGCCACCTTACTTCTCAAATCATGAGATTTGGATGTATTCACTTTTGTTTTGTGTATTTCATTCTTGTACATCGCCTCCATCTCTTCACAAGTTCCAGAATTTGCTGATTCTCTATCAATCATGTTTTTGATAATGTTTAAGATAATAAGGAAACCCTACAAGGTAGACAAACATCGTAAAATCCTGCATGTGGTATAGATGGAGGGTGCGCACCTTGACACTGATGTGGAGGCTGGAAAACACAAGTCAGTGAGACAGATTTTTCCAGGTGACAAAGAAGCTCTCACTAAAACTCTTCCTATTGACTATAGGTGGATTATCTTAAGATAGTATTACATTGCTGTGCTGTGGCCTAAATCAATTATTTTATAGTTAGTTACCTAGCCTGTTGCCTCTTAACATATAATGCTGCATATCATGTCCATCTACCCAAATGACTCAGGTTGGGGTTAGGGATGAAAAGCCAAGATAGCATAGACCAGAAGGACCCTCCTTCTCTGGTCAGGAGCTTGCCTTTGTAAAAGCCTGTGAAAATCACCAGATGGAGCCAACATCTAGTTCCAGATTCCCATGAGACCTCTGGATCTGAGATCTACCTTCAGGCCCCTGATCTGGCCTAACTGACCAGATTCCAACACATCAACATCTCCCCTCCCCTGACCTACAAAAGGTCCTTCACCCCTAACAGACATATGATTTTCCATGGTCCTTCACCCCAAAGGGCCATCAAATTCTCAGAGAACAGTTCTCTGGAATAAAAGTCTGCCTTTTTTTTATTTTAAATTCAGACTGGTTTGGCCCTTATCTTGTTGTTGGGAACCTCTTTTTTTATTTGTTTTATTTATTTATTTATTTATTTATTTATTTATTTATTTTCTATGTGTATGAATCTACTGTCTGCATGTAGGTTTGTGCACCCCTGTCATGCAATGCTGTGGAGGTCAGAAGAGGGCAGGGCATCAGATTCCCCTGGAACTGTGAGTTAAAGATGGTTCCCAGCCAAGAGGGTGCTGTGGATCGAACCTGGGTCCTCTGCAAGAGCAGTTGGCACTCTTAACCACTAGGCCATCTCTACAGTCCCTCAGGAACCTCTTTGATTCAGTGTAGACAGGTTTTCAAAAGTTGCTTTAGAGCTGGGTGTGGTGGCAAACGCCTTTAATTCTAGCACTTGGGAGGCAGAGGCAGGCAGATCTCTGTGAGTTCAAGGCCAGCCTGGTCTACCCAGTAAGTTACAGGCCAGCTGGGGCTACAGAGAGACCTTGTCTCAAAAAAAGAAAATTGCTTTAGAGCCTTTCTACATTTTTTTTTTTCAGATTTCCTTTCCAAATTCTAATAACTCTGCCTGGCCACATTGGTAGAAGGCAAATGTTCTAGTTCTAGATAGAAATGATTGTCAACTCGACCTACCTGAGAAGAAGGAACCTCAACTGGGGACTTTCCTCTACCAGATTGGCCTATGCCCATGTATGTGAGGCATTTTCTTAACTGTTGAGTGATGTGGGAGGGCTCAGCCCACCATGAGCGATGCCATGCCGCCCCTGGGAAGATGGTCCTGGGTTGGTAAGAAAGCTGGCTGAGCACTGGCCCAAGGCGCAAACCATGGTAGTCCATGGTCTCTGCTTCACTTCCTGCCCTCAGGCTCCTGGCTTGAGTTCCTGCTTTGGCTTCCCTTGTTTCCAGTCTGTGAACTCTAATCAAAATAAAACTTTGCAGGTTGTGGTGGTGCATGCTTTTAATCCTAGCACTTGGGAGGCAGAGACAGGCAGATCTCTGTGGGTTTAAGGCCAGCCTGGTCTACAGAGTCAGCTCCAGGCCAGCTAAAGGGAGGCCATCTCAAAAAAATACCAAAAATAAATAAATAAATATATACATACATACATAAATAAAACTTTTACTCCCCAAGGTGGTTTTGGTCAGTGGTTTATCAAAGCAATAGAAATGAAACCAGAACAACAAACTTCACAGAGGTTGTAAGTGGCTGCCTCCTTCCTTACATGTATCTTCTCTTCACATGGTCATGTTCTGGATTATAGCCACTGTGACTGATGTTTACATTTACATATACATACTTCAGACAATCCCTGTCCTCATGTGTTTAGTTACTTTTCTCTGGAAGCCTTAAATTTATATTTTTGTAGAAAATCATGATTTTACTGCTAACATATATACTAAAAACAACTCTAACAACCCAGCACCTCTGGTTGGAAAACTATTTACTCCACAATAATGAAACATTGAGAACTATAAGAACTAAGTAGGTAGAACTCTCCCAGAATACTCTGATGTTATAGACAGTTTTTGAAACTTTAGTGATGATCCCAGACCATCGATCACACTTTTAATTCTTCAAGTTCTTAAATGTGTACCTGGTCCAGGTAGACAAACCTTGGTATGTTAAAAAAAAATGTGGGTTCTGCGGCTTAATTATGACCCCAAGAACAGTGCTTGCCTGCTTTGTGGCTTTTGTGTTAAGTGAGGGGAAATCTCCTCAGCTGCCCAGCTTTCTATGAGAAGTTTGACACAGTCCTCTGTGGTACTGTACACCTAGGACTACAGATAAGCTGGGATAGGTCCCAGGCTAGACTTCTCCTTGGATGACATTATTTCTAGTTTCCTAAAATGCTAGGCAAGACATGGGGGTATGGAAAACATGGCATCTTTCACTTGGCTGCACAATCAAATGTACATAGCTCAACACTTCTCACATAATGATACTCTGCTGATTAATATTTCTAGACCTCTATTTTGAAGATTAATATTTTACAAAATCACTTATTTTCTAAGGATTTATTACCTACATTATTATCCTTGATATTTCTAAACTTCTGAAGGGTTTCCTTCAAATCAGAAAGCCTGTTTAGATTTCTGAGTCCCATTCCCTGTGAACTGCAGCTCTCCCGATGGTCTCAGTGTCATGGGAGCCAGAATGTTGCTGAACGGGCCCTGTCTATACATGAGTACACAGCAATTCCTTTCAAGATTCAGAAGGGTGAGATTTGAGAAAAGAGTCTCTTTCTAAAGCAAGTCTTTTTAAACACATTCAAAACCAGAAAGCATGTATTTCAGGTAAAAAGCATAGCTTTACATGCCTGGAAACATAACTATGCATGCCAAGGAAAATATTTACGTTGAGTAATAACCAATACAGACTTCTAGGTTATCCATCCTAGGAGGTCATGTCTGAAAGGTAGGTGGGGGGATCATTTTTAAAATAAGCACCTGCTTAGCATAGTTTAGGAGAAACAGGTACGGGATCACTGGAGCGGATGATCTAGCTTATAAATTAGACTTCGAATAGTGTAAAGGCTGCTGAAGTGAAGGTAGCCTGTTGGAAATAATTTCAGACCTGACAGGATGCCGATCAGCGTGGGGTGATGTCCAGCCTTCAGCTTTCCTGCTAGACATAGGAAAATCCTCAGCATGGAAGCAGGGCTGCCAGGTCTTGCAGTGGAGCTGTGCCAATCGCTGCATCTCCACCCCCGCCTCTTCCCACCCTCCTCCCACTCCCCTCACTACCCTCCCTTGGTGGGTATAGAATTTAGTCTTTTATGGAATCACAATGAGTTGATATAAGCAATAGCAACAAAAACAACATCAAAAGAAATTACACCACCATCAAACTATCTCATAATATCATTAGTGACCTAAATTAAAGCAAGATAATTGCCCCAGCAGACAACAAACAGCCATGAAGAATACTAATAACGTCGACAGCCTGTTCCAGCCTTCAGCCAGGAGCGCAGCTTCAAACGATCTTGCAATTTGTGTACAGATCTACTGACAAAGCTCTTTCTCAAGTTCAGAAAAAGAAAACAAAACCAGTGCCCCTTACCTTTGTCTTTTTAATTTTTTTTCTTATCTGTATCCTTCAAGATCCTTCTTATTACAATAGTAAAAAAGAAATGGGATCCCCAGAGCTCTGCTGAACATTGAGTGAGTTGTTGTCACACCATGTCTGAGGAATGCTGATATAAATGTGCTTTTAGGAGAAGAAAAATGATGAATTTCCCAGTCATGGAGTTGAGGACCATGGTACATCAGTGAAATGCTTCAGTTTTTGTGATAAATTAGATCAACAAAATATACGCCACCTCAATGCTTTTAATCACCTAATCGCATGAGTTCTGATAATTAGGTTTCATCAGCAATGTGTGGTTGTACTTAATTCTAAAAATAGGCGGTTTCTGAAGTTTATCTCTTCCCTTCCGTATGTTCTAGGGTCAAGTGTAACACAAATAAACTTAAGTGAAGTAATTAGCTATGATTTTCAGACCAGGACAAAATGGTTTCCTCAGTAACATTTGAGCAAAATGGTTGCATGAAGCCATTCTAGAGAACTTGACATCAGGTTCTGAAGGACTAACTACCTCCTGTGGAAGGACTAACTACCTTCCTTTGGAAGCTGAGGAAGCCTCCTAGAAGATCCAACAGGGCCCTAGAGCACTACTTCAGTTTGGCATAGAAACGGATACTCATAGTCTTTCCATCTCTGCAGAAAATGGGAAAAGAACGCAAGTAACGATCACTTCTGGAAGTGGCTAAGGAATGCTATTGAGCTCCACCCTCTTGTCCTGATTGTGTTCCCTGACTGATTTTATTCTCCATCTGCTTCTTTAAGAGCTTAAAAGAAAAACCCTGCCCAGCAGGCCACTGAGTATAGAGTCCTCCTGCGATGCTTAAAGGAAAACCAGCCAGTTGCACTTCTAAGGGAGGATGCTGCACAGAATGTTGGTTGTTCTAGACCAATGTAGATCCAGACACACCCATATCCTAAAGCACTAATATAAAGCTACACAGGTTAGAGGAGCTCCATAATTTTTTTTTTGGGGGGGCGGGGAGTGGTTGACAGCACTGGCTTCCTGCTGCAGAGCCATACCTGAGTCACGTTGCTTCTGTCTTGATAAATTCCATTAAAAATAAAACACTGTGTTCCTTCAAGACATCATGTTATGGTAATTGTTTTGCATCTTCTCAGTAATCAGATTTGGTACCCATGAGACATTGCAATACTGGGAGAACAACCCAGGCCTTTACAAGGGTGCCCAGGCCATTACGAGGGTGCCCAGGCCTTTATGAGGGTGCCCAGGCCTTTACAAGGGTGCCCAGACACTGCTGTAGGGACAGAGATTACTGAGAGTTACCTGGTTCTCAGTATGGCTATTCTGAACAATTTTAGAGATCATGGAAAAATTAACGAGAAAACACATGTGTCTAGTGTGGTTCGCAACTATTAACTAAACACCGGTTATACTCAAGTATGACCGATACATGATAGTTATAAAAGTATTCAAAGCAGAAGCCATCATGAAGATCATAGAGCATACCCACCTCACTTTACAAACAGTCATGTACTGTTTAAGTATAAGGGTATGGGCTGGGGAGTTGACTCAGGGGTTAAGAGCACTGGCTGCTCTTGCAGAGGACTTGGGTTCGATTCCCAGCACCCACATGATTGCTAACAACCTCCTGTAATTCCAGTTCCAGGGGAATCTGACACCCTCTTCTGACCTCCATCCCCAGCTACCAGTGAAGACACTCGCCCTCACCTGAAATGTCACATACCTGCTTTCTGTTTGTTCTTCCTCAATACACTGTAAGATTTCAGAGACTGCAGCGCCCACCACAGGGGATCCTGGACTAAGCAAATTAGAAAATTAGATCCAACTTGTGTTTCACTGACGAGGCTAGGAGGATGTCGAATCTGGTTTCTGGGAGGGACCCCATTCTGAGTTGTACTTTCCTTATTTTTTTCCTTGTCCTACATGGAGTTTATGCCATCTCCTCAGACGCCTTCAAGAGCAGCCTAACTTCTTGGGCTTTGTCTTTACTTTCTGCTTCTAAACTTAATAGTTAAGTCAAAATAACTTACTTGTAATATTCTTATGGTGTACTAAGCTTTTTGTTTTAAGTCCTTCTTTATGTACCTCAAATAACACAAATATATATTATAATGTATTCTGGAAACATATGAGTGCCTGTTATAATAGGACTTAAAGAATGACCTGTATTATTTTCTTAAATGTTTGTTTAAGAGAAGTTTCAGTTAAATGTACCTTAGCTTACTTATACATTGCTGGATAGCGTATGAATTGTTCACAACTTCATGGAAACATAATCTAGCAATATTTAGTGAAATAAAAAATACAGATAACATGAGTAAATTCTGGAATTCAGTAGTCTGACTTTAAAGGACCCATCCTTCAGATGCAGAAATATCTGTATATAAGGACACATACAATAGGTTGTTTGTGGAGCTTGTGTGTGTGTGTGACCTGTAGTGGGATACAGCCTGTGTATCCATCAGTAGAAGAATGTTAGAAAAAGTTTGAATATTTTAACTCTTTGACATATATAACATGAATTGTTACAAAAAAACCCCTAAATTGTAGAATAATGTGACATCATATTTTTTCGTGTATGTCTGGGGTGACAAAGGAATGATAATATTAACTTTCTTTTTAATCTTTTTTATTGGTGAAGACCTCTATATTATGAACAGTTTAAGACAAATACAAACTTAAAGAATAAAATCAAGCAACTTTAAAAAAAAGAAAATTAGAGACAAAAGATTTAACGAATTTCCTAGGATATTACAACAAACTAGTAATAGAGATGAACCAGCCAGGCACATCACTGAAATTAGAATCTTCGCTTTTCATAGTACAGCATAGGGCCTCATCATTTATCTTTCCTAGGATCAAGACTAACATGAAAAAAAAAAACCCTTAAAGTGACCAAGTTTGGATCAGGATAAATTGGTCTCCACAGTAACATCTGAGAAAATTAGCTGTGTAGTGTCATGGAACAACTTGCTTCCAGGTTTAGAACTCATCACAATGTGCCACATTTCTAAGGCCCTGCAGAACATGTATTTTAATGCAGTGAAGTGCCTTGCTTATAACAAAACCCTAATAGTTCTATGACTTTTTAAAGTTGATGAAAAATAAAGTGTTTCTCAATAATCAACTAGATTTGTGATTCTCAATGTAGGGGCAATTTGAATCCTGTAGGATAGTTAGAAAATGTCTGCATTTTCATGTTATTGGAGAAGAGTACTGTTGGCATCTGAGACGTAGAGGCCAGGGATGCTGTTTCCATAATATAATTTGCAGGACAACCTCCAAAGAGAATTTTTGTTATATCATCAATATTGCTAAGATGGTGCATCCTAAAATAGACCTGTCTTTCAAGAGTCCCATCTGCCCTTTCGGTTAAAATAGAAATTGTTTTTACTAATATTATCCCTGTTATTATTTTGAACTCATGTTGTGTAAAAGCTAAAATGAAACCAAATTATTTCAAGTTTAATTAAAATTGCTTATGATTTCTGTTTTTTATTATTTGCAGTTACCTGGTTCAAATTGAGAATGATGGGAATTGCCTTACTTGAAAACTGAGGAAAAGAAGATTGTCTAAATCCAGTGGTTCTCAAACTTTAAAGTGTATCTGAAATCCCATGGTGGCTTAGCAGTTAGAGTTTATGAGATGACAGGGCTGGAGAACTTATCCTTTCATCGAGTCCCCAGATGATGGGTCTGGTCTGAGACCCAGCATGTGCTCTAATTGAACCATTAGGTCAGGTGAGGGTGTTTGTATTTGTTTTTGTTTAATCTTCTCAGTTTGTTATGAGCAAACCAATAGCCTTTAACTTCGATGATGGTATTTTAACGAGTCAAGCTTGAGTCTATAATAGCACCTTGAAATCATGCTGTGTGGACTGTTTTGTTGTTGGTCACTTTTCACTGTAGCATGTACTAACAAAGTCTCTAAAGACAGTAGGAGAATATGCAGGACTTCTTCTTCCATAACTCCCTCACCCTTTCTCCTGTCTAAATGTGTTAATATTGATTTAATGAAGATTCGACATTCAGACAGCTTCCAGCCTAACATTAACAGGGTTAACTACGAGAGAAACTTCCATGTAGTTTCTGTTTATTATGTTTGCAATTAGATTTGCATACTATTGATACCTGCTCCCAGGAGCACATCAGTGATGCAGGGAAGGTGGAAATGGAGCCAGCTCTCTGGCTCACTCCTTCTTAGCCTACTTTCCCTCTCTTGCTTACATTTGTTTTCTGAGCTATAAGTCCAATAAGAACCCAGAGAAACAATTTTCTCTGGGTGAAAAACTGTAGTCCTAAACAGTAGGCCTGGCTTCCATTACGTCTGTAGTTAAGCTATGTACAGTACAACCTAACTTAATGCTTAGAACATGTTCATCTGTACATTGGAAAGCTCCATGTTACAGACTACAGTCAGTTGGCTTGGGCATAGATTTATAGTACATCATGGCTTTGTTTTTCTCCAGTATTGTGTTATCATTTCTACACTAGGAGAGTCTCCCCAGGATAACTGTGCAGCTGGTTAATAATTAGGCAATACTCATTTTTGAAGCATAGTGGGGGATAGTATTTAAAAAGAAGGAAAGACAATATTAAAATGCTGCTGAGTTTGGCAAGGTTACCAAAGACTTTTGTTAAGCATCAATTCCAAAGTCCAGCGAGAATAGCCTTAAATTTGAAGGACAACAAATTCAATGCCCTTGGACTATGGTCAGTTTAAATTTCTGAAATCATATGTGCATGTACATGTATAAGATATATATGTATATGTGTGTGTACTTTTCCTAGTCTTATTTTCCTTAGAATACTTATCTATATCTGTGTCTGTGTAACTATTTGTACCCATATGCCTACAATGGGAAATATTATATTATCTGGTAGGACAGGTCACAGAGCTCAGTACTTCCCTGTGATTGTCTGGTCTAGAGAAATGGTTACATTCGTGGTTCTGAGTACTTTCACAGGTGTGCTATTGTAATTCTAGATGACTCTATCCTAGAGAAATCACAGTGCAGCCATTGAAAGCAGGAAAAACCTTGCTGGAATTAATCTACTACACATGAATGCACACACACACACACACACACACACACACACACCTACATACACATGAGCACAGAGTTATCTAAGAAAATAGATCATCAGGGAAATAAAGAGATTACTTATTCTAAGTATTTCATTCTGTAGTTGCTATTTCAGTCTAAATAACATTATAGACCAAGTATACATTAAATTAACTCAGAATCATTTCTTGTACTCTTATTAAATAAACTGATTCAATAACATGTGCCCAGTGTTGGCTACTGTCCTCACTGTAGCTATACAAATCTTACTAACAATTTTTCCTATATCTTGATGTATCTACCAGAATGCAATGTTTCAAAAAGTAGGAATTTCTTTTTCTTTTTCTTTCTTTCTCTCTTTCTTTCTTTCTTTCTTTCTTTCTTTCTTTCTTTCTTTCTTTCTTTCTTTCTTTCTTTCTTTTTTTCTTTCTTTCTTTCTTTTGCAGAAAGTAAATCAAATAGCAAAATGTGTAATTATAATAACTAACTTTATGTAAAATACTGGAATATATTAGTCCATATAAATTGATTGACCATTGGTGAAAATGGGTGATGATACACACATGTCACGGTATTACAGTAGGGACAGCTTATAAATATTATTTTCAACATCAAAATTTCCCGGGAAATACAGCAATGGAAACAACTTTTTTCTCAAGAACTAAGCAACAAGTCCTTATGAAAGCAACACTCCCAGGGACCCAAGACTTTCTTCTAGGTTCCACCCCTTAAAAGGCCATACTATCTCCCAACACTGTCACACCAATGACCAAGTCTCTAACACATAAGCCCTTTAAGGACACAGATTAGCACTATACTGCACCAGAGATGAGGTCTTTGTAAATAGAAATAGTTTCTACCCGTGGGTTTTGAATGGAACACACACTGTTTCCTGGAGATGTTGTTGGTGCCCCTTCTTGGTGGAAAAAGGAGTGTAGTCCTCTCTCTGGAGTACTGTGGTCAGGAATTTAGGGATGAGTCAGCATTGCCAAAATTAACCTACCTCTAAAAATAAACAACAAGTGTTGGGGCCCCACTGAGATTTGGGGAGGGGGCCCATTTAATCCCAGGGTGATCCATGATGAAAACACATGCAGGAAAGCATACCACATGGACAGATGTATGTTGAGGTCCAAATGCAGAGAGAGAGTTTATTTCAAGATGTCTGGTTATAAATCCAGCATTGACTCATATCCCAGGGCCAAAGCCTAAACCTTTTTGTCACTATATCTCACCCCATGGGTGTGGCCAGGGAGGTCCCATTGGTTTTGAATGCTACCCATTTTAACTAAGTTTTCCCACATCTCGCCCTTTAAATTTTAACTTTTTTATTTTTCTGAGAAGCAGGGGAGCCCATGGGTGAGGCTAACAACCCAAAGGAAACTGAGCTTTGAATATCCAGCCTGTTTTGAGTGCCAGGCAGTGGGGGGCAAGTCAGACCTGAAACTTTATTTTCACACTAAGGCCAATTAATATCCAAAAAATCCAACCATGAAGTGAGCCAATTGTTAAACATAAGCAATGAATGTAAGTAACATTCATGTAAAACCAATTAGCAAGTATCTATGTCCAAATTTTGAACAACCCAAGGTTCCCATAGTCCAATTGGAGAAGCTTGTATGCACAAGCATGTTGATCAAATAAGAATCCAGTCTACATTGCTGTAGTCTCACGATTCACCCCAATCTTTCCACAGCCCTTACATTCTACCACACCTCCTCTTCCGCAAGTTGTTCCCTAGGATTTGGGAAAGGGGCACAAGTGGGTGAGAAGAAAAACAGTCTATTTTCTCTGGAGATGTCATTTTGGACTCTAGTCTGTTCAGGCTGTTTCTCTTCATGGGTTGACAGCTTATCCAGGGATACCTTTTTAATCCTACTAACAAAGCACAAGCAGTTAGATGTACAGGCATTTAAAGAGTATTAATTATTATGGCAAGTTAAGCTGTGAGCATAGACACAGATGTTTGGATGGTATGCTAATCCACAAACTTTGGTTTTACTATAAGGGGTGACAAATTCTTATTGTGGCTTATAACATCACCTAACCACTAGAGGACATAAGCTTGTGGCATTAGACATAGACACATGGCTGCCAATGTTGCACAGTATCTCCAGGAGGTTGAGGTGTGGCTAACACTGATGGAAGAGTCTTGCTTGAATCAAGGAGACCAATATTTGCTTTATTGATTTAGTGGCCTTTGGTAACACTGTCTGGCATTTCAGAGGCCAACTGTACATTATCAAGTGATGTCTCAAAACATTTTTCCATGTTTACACCAGGTCTTCGGCAACAAGGCCTTACCACCTTTCTCCTTGCAGGTATCCCACTTTATAGGCAAAAGGCCTTTATCTTTTGGGGTGGGGCTTAAAGCCCCTAGCCAACATCTCCTAGGCAGAATAATTCATTGCTGATATCAGAGTTTTCCTGTACTAATATATTTTGCTTAATTACACAGCTTATAAAGACTTTACTATTATATTTGGCTCTAAATAGAGAATTATCCTTCACAGTTCCTATGTCTATCAGTCAATTAAAGAAGGTAGTTATACCTGTTTTATAAGAAATCACCACTATAACAGTTGCCTCTAATTTACAGTTAGGGAATGACTTCATTACCATCATGTTTTTCTTTTTCCTATAAAAGGGAGAGGTAGGAAGGTTTCTCAGCATCTGGAAGGTAAACTTCATTAGGGCACATTATAAACAGCTATTCCAAATAGAATTCATAGAGATGCTCAGTGTCTGTGACTCAGGCAGTCTGAGGTTCCTCTTTCTTTAATGTTCAGATGGGTCAGCCTCTCTGCTGGCATTTCCCAGTCTGTCCTGCACAGCCAAAAGTCATGCATTTTCAGGCATTTGTTGGTGTTTTTACCCGTGGGAACATACAAATCTCCTCCCATTGTTAGTTTCAAGATCTCAAAATTGAAAATTTATCAAAAGGTTTGGAATACAGTGTTTTCTATATGTGTTCCAGAAGGAGTACTACACCACCTCCCACCTCCCTCTTTTTGTTTTTTAAATTTTTGTATTTTGACCTATGGATGCCTAAGTTGTATTACACATACCTATAAACAGAAGCCAAGGTGTAAGCTTTCATCAAATTCACCCAAACTATTCATCATTGATTGTATGCTACTTATTTGGGAAGTGAACGTAAACTTAATTTCTTTAAATTATTCTTCAAGTAAAAGAAACTGTTACAAGGCGATACTGTATAACACAGTAATATAGAGACCATTTGTGTACCTTGACCCCAAAGTTATTGTTGGAAATTCAATACAAATTATATTCCCAATTAGTTCAAATGTATTCTCATTTCTACCAAAACCTTCAACCAAATTTAACTAATATAGACATTTTTACTAAGTCTTAAAATATCCTATAATATGTGGACAAAGCTTGGGCAGAGTTGAATATCTGCCAAATAAATTTTACCCAATATACACTTTGTTCTTTAAAACTGTATGAGTAGACTATGACTTCAGAGAAATCAAGTCCATTAACTTATATGGTTTATTTTGCATTTCTGTATAAATCTCTACTGAAATACCTCTCTATATAAATATATCTTATTTTTGAATATACCATTTTAAACTGCAAATCTTACAAAGTGGATTTTAATGACTATCTTCCTCCAAGCTCTTGGCCTTCTCCAGGCCTGGCATGAAAACCTGCTTTAAAGATTTTTCAATACCTAGCTCTTAATAAAATTTTCTTTTAAAGTTCTTATGCCCATTAGTTAATTAAAGACTGGCTAGATATGCCCCATGAGAAGTTGTTATCATCATTACCATCTTAATTTTTTTTGTTTTTTTGTTTTGTTTTGTTTTGTTTTTGTGGGAGCTTCTAGGAAGCTTCCTTTGTCACGAGCAGGTGCAGCGCGGTCTTGCTAAGGGAAGGGGAACACAGCACCCACTTTGTGGACACTGTGGGGAACTGACCTCTTGGTGCAAAGGTCAATTGGTTAGTCCTGTAACCCCACCAGAGAGGTACTTCCTAATCAGGTCCTTAGCCTGGGACAATGAGACACGTTTCCCACTCTTGACCATGACTTTCCACCTGCCCAGAGCCAGGGCAGGAATTTCACACCAGCTACCCAGGTTGGTGGTCCACAAAGGGAGCCTTTTTCCAACCAACTAGCCACCCAAATGAAATGCAGGCCTGAACAGCAGCTACCCACTGGCCATCTGGATGAAATGCAGGCTTGTCTTAGCCTGTATGCATGCAATAATTAAAAAAAATGGTGGCCGTGAATTCTGTAATGATGTTAATCGAAATTCACAATTTTTTTAAATTTTTATATTATTTATTTATTTTTTTTTTTATTTCCAAAGACTCAAAAACTTATTAACACTTTAATACAATGAAAACCTGGTTGTATCTTTGTTTCACAGGTTGAAAGGGCGTAACCAGTAGGTGGCAGTGTAGCTTCATTAAGATGTTAAATTAATTTTTTTTCAGACCCTAAAGTATACTATTTCTTTTTTTTCCTATTTTTTATTATACTCTATTTTTATTGATGTTTTATGTATTTCATACATCATTTTTCATTTCTGCTCAGGCATATTCCCCTATCCCTTCCCACCACCCTACCCTATCCCATCCCAGATCATGTATTCTGTCATAACTTTCCTGCATCTTTCTCAGTTTTTTTTTATGCTTAGAAATTCACATTTTCCTCCATTAATTTCATATTATTCTAAAATATGTATACATACTCTCCACCCATATATAGTAATTACAGAGTCTGAAAATAATTGGTGGGTGGATTCTAGAGCCCATTGAGGGATTCACATTATAACAACATAGTTGCTTTCAGATAAACCAAAAATATAACCATACTGTCATTTAGCTTGCCTTTAGTCTTTTAATACATAACCCATAACTTTTGTTGAAATTGAATTATGTGTTGTCTGTTTAATATAAACCTGTGTCTTGAGAAGGAAGGGCCACGTTCCAACTCAGAAGCAATGTTTTTACTGGTGTTATAGTTGTTAACATTAAAATATACTTAGAACACAAGTACACACATCCATACACACATGTGCATCCACACATACATACATACATACATACATACACACACACATACATACATACTTAATAAAGAAAGATTTGTTAGGTTGACCTGCAAGAGAAGAAAGCCATATTATTGTTTGATGTTCAATGAGAAACATTGAATTTTTATAATTTGTCATAGGGTTATTTTACATAATTAGAATAACTGTCCTAGTAACACATAAAATAGCTGAGATCCATATGCCACTGCTTAGGCCCATTCCCAACCACTTGCCTTCAGTGAACTATCCCTAAAGTCTACTCCTATTCTTTCCCTATCCTGTCCTTACTGGTTAACTATCCCTAAGCTGTCCCTCTGCTAAGCCTAACTGTCCCTATGCTGTTTACAAATCTAAAGCTTGAGGAGGGTGCCCAAAGTAGATGGGTCAAAGTTGTTTGTAGTCTTTGCAGAGGTCTACAGTCTGTCTCCCAAGTATTGGAATCAAAGCTGCACCTTTAAAACACAATGAAAGATGAAGCACTGCCCCTGGGCAAGAGTGCCCAAGACTTTATGCTTCCCAGTGAAACACAGAATACTGTAAAGCCAGCCCTTCCCCCACCACTGTTTTCAGAGCAGGAGATGGGCACAGAACAAACATTGGACTAGATTAACCAGAGTATTTACAAACAGCTACAAACTGAAAAATGTAACAGCTTCATATTTTGCCTTTGGTCTTTTCAAGGAAGGGCTTTCTCACAGTCAGAGCTGCTGGGGAGATCACTCTGTAGACTAGGCTGGCACCGAACTCACAGACATCTGTTTGGATTAAACGCAGCATGGGCCACCACTCCAGGTTCTACAAGCCTGGAATTTACAAGCTCAATTTACATCATAGAAGACTGGCCTCTAGAAGAGATCTTGGGGGAAGTTTAGCAGACAAAAGAAAACTTCAGCAGAATTAAGCACTATTTTATACTATTTAACACTATTTACAGAAAAAATTTTAAGGAGGACACTTTTTTTAAAATTTTTTATTTTATTTTATTTATTTATTATTTATGTGTGTGAATGTATTGCCTGCATGGAGGTTTGTGCACCTGTGTCGTGCAATGCCTCGGAGGTCAGAAGAGGGCGTCGGATTCCCCTGGAACTGGAGTTCTCCTGGAATTGGAGTTACAGACGGTTCTCAGCTGCCATGTGGGTGCTGGGGATCGAACCCGGGTCTTCTGCAAGAGCAGTCGGCTCTTAACCGCTAGGCTATCTCTCCAGCCCCAAGGAGGATGCTTTTTTTTTTTTTTTTTTCTGTATGTGTATGAATGTACTGTCTGCATGCAGGTCTGCGCACCCGTGTCGTGCAATGCCGCGGAGGTCAGAAGAGGGTCTCGGATTCCCCTGGAACTGGAGTTCTCCTGGAATTGGAGTTTCAGACTGCTCTCGGCCGCCATGACGCTTTTTAAAAACACATTTAAACTGTGGCTGGCTTTTCACAATCCTCCATGCAAGCCAATGTTGGTAGATTAGTTCCTGGGTAGTTGCCTCTACAACCCAAGCCTGCTTGTGCAAAGGTGCAAATAAGTGCCTCTATGGAAGGCTTGCAGCAAAAAGCTTGAGCTTGCTTGCTCCATGGACACCCCCATCCTTCTAGTCTCTGTGACCTTCGCCACCTGAACTGTGGCCAGAAGGCAGAAGCCTGGGCTTCTCTTAGGGGCTGGACCTCAGGCTGCAGGGCAGGTTCCAAACCCATTTCAAAACCTCTAGAAGGCAAGTGGACGGGAGAGGAAGGGTTCCTCTCACAATTTCTCTGAATAACCACTAGCTGGGAAGGCTGGGGAAGCAACAGATGCCCCCAATCCAGGGAAGCCAAAATGGCACCCACGGGCTCCATAATTGTGCCCTGCTGAGTGGGTGCAAACTCACAAGAGAATGCAAGCTTCCTAAAGCACACAGGCCAAGTCTCTATCAGCGCCATCCACAGGCGCACCAGCAGAATCAATACGAGAATTCCCTCTGCATCCATCCTTAGTCCATGCCTTCACTGATTTGGAGATGCTAAACTTTCTCCATGCCACAACTTGAAACACAACAGCCACAACAAACCAAAACAGCACACAGGCAACAAACACTTGCCATACATCACAAAACATTTCCTCCTGAAACAGCTTCCTTAAAGGTGTCATTTCCCATCTTGCAGAGATTCTAGCTTACCAAACTGGTCTCCATGCCCCACGTTCATGGTGCCATTATGTAGGGTCCCCACCGAGATTTGGTGGTGGAGGGGAAGGGGGCATTTAATTCCAGGATGATCCATAATGATAACATGCACAGGAAAGCACACCACATGGACACATGTTGAGGTCCAAATGCAGAGAGAGATTTTATTTCAAGATGTCTGGTTATATATCCAGCATTGACTCATATCCCAGGGCCAAGTCCTAAACCTTTTCATCACTATATCCCACCCCATGGGTGTGGCCAGGGAGGTCCCATTGCTTTGGAATGATACCCATCTTAACTAAGTTTTCCCACAAACAAGGGACTGATAAAACCAAACACACTCTGAGACGTAACTCTACCACATCTGTCCTCCATACTGTAATCCAGTCTCATCAGCTGGTTTATAGCAACAAGTCCACAGATACAGGCCCACCGATCCCAAAGAGAACACTTTGGCTTTTCCTGAACAGGCCTGGGTCCAGAAGTGACAAAGCCCTCAAACTGAGAAGAATGCCCACAACAGCATACTTCCTGAGGGTGGGTATGGACAACATCAGCTTCATTATCTCCAAGCAGAAGGAAATTTTTCTCTAGAATTCTCCAGCTCAGTATTGTAGAAAACTTTTCATGGCCTCGAACAAATAATGTGTTTGTAAATTTTTGGAATCCAAATTGTTGTTCCTTGATTCTATTTTTCTTTGACCACCCATTCTCACTTATCACATTCCTCATCTAGTTATCCTGGATATAGAAGACTGTTACCTTGATGCATTTAACATCACCCTGATAGCCCCATGATAGCCCCATGACTTTATTTCTTCTCTCTCTCTCTCTCTCTCTCTCTCTCTCTCTCTCTCTCTCTCTCTCTCTCTCTCTCTCCAAGACTTGCAGTCCTCATCTAACCCAGACAAAAGACAGAAGATGTTCATGCCAATCTTTGTTTTTGGTTCACCTTCTACAAAGGAACTAAGGGATATTCCTTTATACAATGAATGCATTGGGCCTTCCTCAGAGAGGATCCTGGCACGAGTGTGGGTTACCGTGATATTTTAAAAGCAAGTATGGCACACACCTTTAATCCCAGCACTCAGGATGCAAAGGCAGGTGGATCTCTGTGAGTTCATGGCCAGCCTGCTCTACAGAGCAAACTCCAGGCCAGTTGGGACTAAAGGGAGACCCTGTCTCAAAAAAAAAAAAAGCAAGTAGGCCAAAGCCAGCTGAAGCTGCACTCATCTACAAGCTTCTGTGGCTGAACTCTCAACACTCTCTCTGGTGCATGCTGTTATGTGCTGTTATCTTCTGCACCTACACTCTGCTTTTTCTATTCTCGGGAGTTCCTCTGAGATGAACAAATGATCCATATGCTAAAAGGTAAATGGACTGTGCACATGACTGATACCATGGCTGTTAATTGAACATAGGATAGCAGCAAAAAGTAAGGCTTTCTATTTGCATGGGAAACATTGTGATTGTAATGAAGGGACAGTTTTTCCTCATCTTTGCAATAGAATTCTTTTTTTTTTTTCTGCAATAGAATTCTTTATGAGAATGTAGAGGCTTAAGAATGTAACATCATGTAACACTCCACCTTCCCCTCACTTCTGACCTACACTCACAGGAATTTTGTCTTCAACTCAAAATAAGTCATGGGACACCATGCTTTCTGTGCCTATTTTAGCTGAATTGAAACTAATGTGTCTCCAAAATGAAAGCAAACCAATTCAGTGGTGTCTAATGGGAGCACCTCAACAGCCCCTTATTCAAGTTAACTCTGCTACTAAAAAAAAAACGAAATGCTGAAACACAAATTATTGCATTTGAAAATTGCACACATTTCATTTAATTGTGTATAAAAGGAGCCAGAGGGAGCATAATTCTGTCATTTTCTAAGGCAAGAATGGAGGTGAGCAGGTTTCCAGGCATTTGACTAATGCAGCACTGGCATGTCGGTATACATTATGCCACAGTTGTGGGCCATAATGCAGCCTGCACCCCATGGAGCATTTCATTAGCTTATATACTGGAAAGTTGTTTTCTGATTATAAGAATATTTCTAAAGGTGGACTCAAGTTAATCTTTCAGTACAAGTCAACCAAGCTATAAAAAAACTAAAAAATGGCAAAACGTTGTTGTATGTTGAATTTTAAGAGTGCTAAAAGTCGATTCGTGCTTTCTCATCAATTGTTTTGAATGAAACAACATATTTTTTTAATTTTTATTTATTTTTAAGGGATTCACAATATAAGAGCACAGTTGTTTTCAGATCACATTAACATTGCTCAGTTTGCCATACAATTAGCTAATTGGTGCTAGCATCCACAGATAAGGGATACCATTCTTTGTTTTTCTGGGACTGTGTTACTTTACTTAGCATGATATCTTCTAGCTCCATCCATTTACCTGCAAAGTTCATGATGTCATCTCTCTTTAACACTGCAGAGAACTCCACTGTGTAGATGTACCACATTTTCTCTAATCACTTGTCAGCTGAGGGGCACTTGGATTGGTTCCAGCTCTTTGTTATTGTAAAAAGAGCTGCAATAAACTTGGCTGTGTGTGTATCTCTGTGGTAAGATGAGTCTTGTGGGTACATACCCAGGAGTGATATGGTTGGGTCAGGTGGCAAGTTCGTTCCTAGTCTTCCAAGGGTTCTCCACGCTGCTTTCTATAGTGGCTGTAAAAGTTTACATTCCCAGCAGCAGTGGAAGAGTGTTTCCCTTTCCCCACAACCTCTCTAGCACTTGGTATCATTTGTTTTCTTCATCCTAGCCAGTCTTATTGGAGTGAGATGATATCATAAAGTGGTTTTAATTTGCATTTCCTTAATTATTAGTGACATCGAACAGTTTTTAAGATGATTCTCAGCCATCTCTAATTCTTCACTTGTGAAGTCTCTGTTTAGCTCTTTGCTCCATTTTTGAGTGGGCCGTTTGTTTTCTTTCTTTGTTTTTTTGAGTAGTTTATATATTCTGGAAATCAATACTTTGTCAGATGTATCTATGGTGAGGATTTCCTCCCACTCTGTGGGTTTTCTCTTCACTTCCTTGATTGTTTATTTTGATGTACAGAGGCTTTTGAGTTTAATGAGGTCCCATTTGTCAATTGTCAACCTTAATTATTGCACAGCTTCTGTCTCATTTAGGAAGTCTTTTCCTACACCTGTGTCTTGTACTCTGCTGCCAACTTTTTCCTCTATCGCCTTCAGAGTTTGGGGTTTCATGTTGAGATCTTTAATCCATCTGGAGTTGACTTTTGTACAGGGTGAGAGGTAGGGGTTTAATTTAATTCTTCTACAAGTAGTGATCCAGTTTTGCCAACACCACTTGCTGAAAATGCTGTCTTTCTTCCATTGTGTCTTCTTGGGCCCTTGTCAAATATGAGGTGGCTGAAATTGTATGTGCTCAATTTTGGATCTTCAGCCTTGTTCCATTGGTCTGTGTTTGTGCCAGTACCAAGCTGTTTTTATGACTATAGCCCTGTAGTATAGTTTAAAGACTGGTAAAGAGATCCCACCTTGTATTGCTCTTTTCACTCAAGGTTGTTTGGCTATTCAGGGTCTTTTGTTTTTCCAAATGAAATCAAGGACTTTTTTTTCAAGCCTGTGAAGAAAACTCTTGGGGATTTTCACTGGGATTGCATTAAATTTGTACAAGCGTTTGGGTAGAATGGACATTTTTACTATATTAATTTTCCCAATCCATGAGCATAGGATGTTTTTCCATCTTCTGATGTCTTCTTCAATTTCTTTCTTTAAAGGTTTAAATTTTTTTGTTGTAGAGATCTTTGGTGTCTTTGGTTACGTTTGTCCCTAGGTATTTTAGTGTTTTTGTGGCTATTGTGAGTGGGAAGGTCTCCTTGTATTCCTTCTTCACTTGCTTGTTGTTGGCATAAAGAAAGGCTACTAATTTTCCTAGGTTAATTTTGTATTCTACCACTTTACTGAAACTTTTAATCGTTTCTAGGAATTTTCTGGTGGAGTTTTTATCATTCCTTAAGTAAACAATAATATCATCAGCAAAAAGGGATAGCTTGACTTCATCTTTTCCAATTATTACTCCTTTAATTTCCTTTTCTTGTCTTATTGCCCTAGCAAGTGTTTCAAGCACTATATTGAAGAAGAGTAGTGACAGGGGGCAGCCTTACTGAGTTCCTACCTTTAAAGGGAATGCTTCTGTCGTTTCCCCATATAGGATGATATTGGCTGTGGGTTTCCTGTATATGGCTTTGATTACATTGAGGAATGATCCCTCCAATCCAATTCCCTCTAGGACTATAAGCATGAAGGGATGCTGGATTTTTATCAAAGGCTTTTTCCGCATCAATTGAGATGATCACATGGTTTTTGTCTTTCAGTCCATTTATGTGTTTGATGATATTTATTGATTTTCATATGTTGAACCATCCCTGCATCTCTGGTATGAATCCAACTTGGTCATGATCTTCTTGATGTGGGTCTGTATGTGGTTTATAAGTATTTTGTTGAGAATTTTTGCATCTGAGTTCATTAATGAGATGGGTCTATAGTTCTCCTTTTTGATTGTATCTTTGCCTGGTTTTGGTATTAGAGTGATGCTGGTTTCATAGAAGGAATTTGGGAGAATTCCCATACTTTGTATTCTTCTGAATAATTTGAGTAATAATGGTTGTACGGTTTTTTTGAAATGTTTTATAGAATTCTGCTGTGAAACCATCTGGGTCTGGGCTTTTTTTTTTAGTTGGGAGGTTTCTTATTACATCTTCAATTTCTTCATATATTATAGGTGTGTTCATGCTGTCAATCTCTTCTTGGTTGAGGTTTGGTGATTCCCAGGCTTTTAGATATTCATCCATTTCTCCAAGGTTTTCAAATTTAGTAGAGTATAGGTTTTTGAAGTATTCCCATATGATTTTCTGGATATTTTCATTGTCTGTTGTGATATTTCCCTTTTCATCACAGATTGTATTGAATTGGAGTTGTTATTTCTTTCTTTTGGGCTAGAGGTTAACTGGCCTAGAGCTCTGTCTATATTGTTTATTCTCACAAAGCACCAACTTTTGGATTCATTGATTTTTTTAGTATTGTTTTCTTTGTTTCTATTTCATTGATTTCTGCTCTGATTTTTGTTATTTCTTCCTGTTTATTTCATTTAGGGTTCATTTGTTGTTGTCTCTCAATTGTTTTTAGCTGCAGTGTTAGATCATTCACTTGTGCTCTTTCTGCTTTTCTAATGTAGGCACCCAGGGCTATAAACTTCCCTCTTAGGACTGTTTTTAAAGTATCCCATATGTTTTGTTGTGTTGTATTGTCATTGTCATTCAGTTCCAGGAATTATTTTATTTCTTTATTTCTTCCTCGACCCATTCATTATTCAGCAGTGTGTTGTTTAGTCTCCATGTGTTCTTGTAGATAGTAGGGCTTATCCTGGTATTGATATTGAGCTTTATTGCACTATGGTCTGATAGAATGCATGAAATTATTTCAATCTTTTTTTATGTGTGGAGGTTTTTTTCTGTGTACCAGTGTGGTTGATTTTGGACAATGTTCTATGGGGTGCTGCTGAGTAGAAAGTGTATTCTCTGGTATTAGAGTAGAATATTTGGTAGATGTCTGTGAGGTCTGTTTGGTGTATCATATCATTCAGTTCAGATGTCTCTCTGTTTATTCTTTGTCCAGTTGACCTGTCCAAAGGGCTCAGTGGGGTATTGAAGTCCCCTACTATGAATGTATTGGGGTTAATCTGTGCCTTGAGGTATTGGAGAATTGTCTTTATAAAGTTTGGTGCACCAGAGTTTGGTGCATATATATTCATGACTGTGAAATCTTCATGGTCAATTGTTCCTTTCATAAAGATTTCTGGATTTCTTTGTCTCTTCTGGTTTCTTTTACTTTGAAGTCTATTTTGTCTGATATTAAAATAGAAACACCTGCTTTCTTTTTATACCATTTGCTTGGAATATTTTTTCTATCCTTTCACTTTAAGGTGGTGCCTATCCTTGAGAGTGAAATGTGTTTCTTGTAGACAGCATATAGATGGGTTCTGTTTCTTAATCCAGTCTCTGTCTTTTGATTGGGAAGTTTAGTCCATTAATATTTAAGGTTATAACTGAAAGATATATGTTGCTTCCTTTCACCTTATTATCCATTTGCATTTTTGGTCTAGATTTCTACTTGTGCAGTTATGCTTTTATTGATTTCTCTTTCTAGATGACTGGAGATAGATACTCCTTTCTTCTTCCTTTGAATTGCTTCAAGCATCTGAAGGTTTGTTTTACTGGACATGTGTTCTATCATCTTGTTTATGTCATGGAAGATTTTTCTCTCTCCTTCTACTATAATTGACATTTTTTCTGGGTATTGTAACCTGGGTTGGCATCTGGGAATGCTTTGCTCCACATTCTTCTTGCTTTCATAGTTTGAACTGAGGAGTCAGTTTTAATTCTGATGGGTTTCCCCTTATATGTAACTTGTTGTTTTTCTCTTGTGGCTTTCAGAATTTTGTCTTTGTTTTGGTTGTCTAGCATTTTAACTATGATATGGGGTGGGGAGTTCCTTTTCTGATCTTGTCTATTTGGAGTTCTATGTGCTTCTTGTATTTGTATTGTTTTGTCTTTTTTTTAATTAGGAGAAATTTTCATCTATTATTCTGTTGAAGATCTGATCAATACCATTCTCTTGGGATTCTTCTCCTTCCTCTATCCCTATGATACAGAGGTTTGATGTTTTCATAGTGTCCCACAATTCCTGTTTTTTCCACTTTTGTCTATTTTTAAAATTTTCATAATCTTTACTTGAGGGTTTTAGTTATTCTGTGTTATCTTCCTGACCTGATATTCTTTGTTCTGCGTCCTCCATTCTACTTCTGAAGCCTTTTCCATTCCTTTCCTCTTGATTGGATGAGTGTTCAATTTGCTTTTTCATTTCATTTCATCTTGTGATTTCTTTAGTATTTCCTCTTCCTTTTGGAGCTTCTCAATCTCTTCCTGTAGCTCTTTGCTTCGATGGTCAGTTTCCTTTTTTTTTTTTTTTCAACATGGGATCTTTTCAGTGTTTTCACTTCCTTCTGGAGTTTGTCATTTTCCCCCTCTAGTTCTTTCTGGCGTTTGTCAATCTCTCTCTTTCTAGGTCCTTCTTGAGTTTTTCATTCTCTCTCCTTAGTTCTCTGACTTGTTATTTATATTCTTTGATTTCTTTGGATATATCTGCAATTGTTCCTCTAAGATTTGTGTCCTGTATAATCCCCAGAGGGATCCCACTGTAGGAACCTCCCACAGGGTTGGTAGAGCTTGGTGTGGAATTATCCTGCACCTTTCCCATGTTGCCCCTTTCATCGCGTCCCTGGCACGTGGGTTTCTCTGCCTGTATTCCAATGCGAATCCCAAATGCCTCTTCTCTGTGTTGAAGGTTTGCTTTGCTTGCCTCCTTCAGATGCCTTTGTTGTTTGTTTGATTTGTTTTTCTCCTTGTTTAAGGAGTGTTGACTTGTATGTGTTTTAGGCTTTCTATTGGAAGTCTAACTCACTCTTCCATTTCTGTTCTGAAGGTTCTCAAAAGAATCCACTTGGACACTCCCTCAGCAATTCCAGTTGGGGAGGATACACCTGTTTAGCCTGCATCCCTGTACTCTGTGCTTCAGGTGGTCTTGGGAAATCCCCTATCTAAACACTGTGCACTCAAGTCTCACAGTGGCAACAGGCCCACCTTTTATACCAGCTAGCAGGATGACTCCACCCCCACAGCCACACAAGACAATGATTTCATCAAACCAATGAGACAATTATCCAACAACCCAAGATAGAATTATCCAACAATCTGCCTGGCTGAAGTGTCTGGCTCCTTCCTATGCTTCAGGTAGTTCTGGGAAATCCCGCTTTGTGCACTCCAAACATAGTTTTTTAAAGTCCTTGTTTTTTCCTCATCAGAAACATAACAGCCACCCTTATCTGGGTAATATCAAACTGTACATGGCATATTACAATTCAGTAAGACAGTAAGAGTTTGACAAATGGTTGGCTAAGATAGTAAATTATATACATTAAACAAAATAATGCATTTAATTTTATAGGGCTTTTTATAATTTTTCATTCAAACTGATTCAAAATATTCAAAGTAACCAAAAGACAATTTATAATAGATTCTTTTGTTTCAATTTTTTTGAGACAGAGTCTCATTATGTAGCCCTGGCTGGCTTTGAACTCAGTTTATAAACCAGGCTGGTCTTAAACTCACAGACATCTGATTGACTATGTTTCCCAAGAGCTGGGATTAAAGGCATGTGCCACCATGCCCAGCCCTAAAATAGCTTTTTTTAAAAATTTTATTTATTATTTATGTGTATGAATGTACTGTTTTGCGTGTAGGTCTGTGCACCCGTGTCGTGCAATGCTGCAGAGGTCAGAAGAGGGTCTCGGAATCCCCTGGCACTGGAGTTCTCCTGGAATTGGAGTTACAGACTGTTCTCAGCCACCATGTGGGTGCTGGGGATCGAACCTGGGTCCTCTGCAAGAGCGGTCGGCGCTCTTAACCGCTAGGCCATCTCTCCAGCCCCAAATAGCTTCTTTTAAGTAAAGAAAAGGGTCTACTCTTGCATACCTAATTAGAGCCCATCTCTCAATCATTTCAAATTTCATAAAAACAATATCCTTTCTCACTGGTATTCAAGTTACCATTATTATTATTATTCAGGTATGATGAGGCCAACAGAGCAGGACTGAGTTACCACTGAGAACATGGTCATAGGTCCCATGTGAAGAAGGTATGCCACACCATAGGGACACAATGGGAATACCAATGTTGGTTACATAGTTTGGATGGGAGAGAAGAAAGAAAGGATAAGATCGAGTAAGAAAGGTTAGGATTGGCTGGTTTGGATAATTTCAGTGTAATCTGAAATACACAAGTATCTGGAAATCTGGCCCCGGGTGTGATGCCAGAGGCAAATTCTGGTCCTGAATATAGGACCTACAGAGGTTGTGGATCGAGCGTATGCTCTGAATAGGTTGGGAAGCAATGAAAGTCCTGTGCACAAGGGAGTTATTTGTTAGTTATAACTAACTACTCTGGTCTCAACAAAGCCCCAAAACGTCAGAAACAGACAACTAGTAACACAATCAAGCTACCATAGTTAATAGTGGAATACAAGAAAGAGGAGGTTTAAATCACAAACTGTGCTTATTCATGTTGAGAGTTTATGTTAGATTCTCTTTCTCATCTACCAGATGCAGATTTTCTATTGCCCAAACTTTTAGGCAGCTGGATGCAATAACCATCAAACACCCTCAGAAAGACCATAAAAAGTGGAGTCTGGGTGCTGGATTTAAGTGTTGAGCAGAAACAGTGGGGATTCAATGTAGACAGAAGATGTGAGGTGATCGATCATCTCTTCCAGTGAATGACTGCAGAGTCACCACCTCTTGAACCTGGGGTTCAATAGAACAGGGCCCAATGACCAAGTGAGGTGTGGGGTGTACAGAAGGCAGGCATGGCACCAGCAGCACAACTTTCCTTTGCTTGGTTCTTCTGTGACCATTCTCTACTTCACTCATTTGATTACATTGTTCATCCTTGCACTGCTTTGGGCTTTGCTCTTCCAGCCCTTTTGAAGTGGTACCTGATTTTAGATATTGTGTCTTTTCAAATAGGCTTCTGAAGCCAAAAACTTTCTTCAAAATATGATTTTAGTCACATTTCCAAACTTTCAATATTCATTTTTCACTTTCAGTCAGTTTGAATACTTTCCATTTTTCCTTTTGATTTCTTCATTAACCTAGGAGGCTATACAAACATGTCTGTTATTAAATTTCTGAAAACTTGTGGTTTTTCTTAGGATTTTTGTTAGTAATTTTTCTGATTGTTCTGATAAAATATTCAATAGAAGCAACTTAAGGGTAGTGAGGTTTATTTGGTTTCCTGGTTCAGAGGGTGTGGCTCCTTGAGGCCAGGCAGCCATGACATGTGGGAAATCCAGCTTGAATTGCGGGCTGGATTTCCAACTAGCACTGCATGGCCAAGAGTCTGGCTCAGCCCCAGGGAGGAGCAAGCAGCATGGCCTAAGTGTGCGATGCTGGGTGGAGCAAGGTGTGCAGTGGCACGGAGTTGGGGGGCTCATGATTGGTCCTGGGAACTGACGTCATTTGGTTTATAAAAGCAAGCTGTGGCAACCAGTAAATCGAATTCCATATTAACATCACCACGGAGTTCCCAGCCAATATTTTTTATTAATTATTGCGCACATACAGGCTAAGTAAGGTAGGACTGAGTTTCGTTCGGGTGGCCAGTGGGCTGGAAAAAGGTTCCCTTTTCAGACCACCAGCCTGGATAGCTGGTGTTGTGAGTGAAATTCCTGTCCCGGCTCTGGGCAGGTGGAAAGTCACAGCCAAGAGTGGAACATGTGTCTCGTGGGTCCAGGCTAAGAGCCTAAATTGGAGTTACCACTTAGGTTGGGCTGCGGGAAGTAGCCAGCTATTCTCTCTGTACCAAGGGGCCAGCTCCGGACAGTGTCCGCAAAACGGGCGGTGTGTCTCCATTCCCCTTAGCAGGGCCTAGTGGTCCCTGCTTGGCATAAAAAAGAAAGCTTCCACTGGGCATGGTGGCACATGCCTTTAATCCTAGCACTCGGGTGGCAGAGGCAGGCAGATCTTTGTGAGTTCAAGGCCAGCCTGGTCTACAGAGTGAGTTCCAGGACAGCTGGGGCTACAGGGAGACCCTGTCTTGAAAAGACCAAAAAAAAAAAAAAAAAAAAAAAAAAAAAGAAAACTTCCTACAATGTCAGAGTTTGTGGAGGGAGGATCTGCAACCAGCACTTCATACATCAGGGCTGAACAGAAGCAGAGAGCTCAGACTGGAGTCTCTTCAAGGCTCACACAGCAACCCACTGCTGTGAACTAGAGTCTATGGCCCAGAGATCCACAGCCTCGCAAAACATTAGTACCATCTGAAGACCAAGTGCTCAACACACAAGCCCAAGGGACGTTTCAGGCTCAAACCATCACATTGTTATAATCGACTAGTATATTTCATTTTAATAATTATTGAATTTTTGATTTGGACATTTCTGGGGATTGATATGTAAACTAAGTACTAGCTCTGGCTTCCAGAACTGACAGGAGAACTGAAAAATAATTCTGTTACGGGGCCGGAACACTGGAGAGAAAAAGAGCACACAGACTCCAGGTTCCAATTAAGCGTGAACTGGGTATTTTTAATTTTGACTGGCCAGGACTATACCCCAAGTGTGGGATTGGGAGGGTACAGCACTGACTCCAAGGCAGGTTAGGCTTATAAAGACAAATACAATTCCCTGGTAAAAATTTTTTGAAATTTGAATCATGGGCTGAAAAGGCCTAGCAGTTAAGAGCACCAACCGCTCTTGCAAGGGACCCTGTTTCGATATCCAGCGCACACCTGGTGGCTGAGAACCATTTTTGACTCTGGTTCCAGAGGGAATCCGATGCCCCTTCTGACCTCCGAGGCTTGCACAAACACGGGTGCACAAAAGAACAAACAACATACATACACATACAAAATAAATAAAGAAAAAAGAATTTGACTTAGACAAAATAAACCTCAGTTCCTTCTGCTACTAAGATAAGAAGTGGGTGACTGCAGGCAGTTGTAAACAACTGACAAAAGATAATGTAGATAGGTGATCATAAGGCATCCTAGAGAGGGATTCAAAGGTTGAAATACCCAGATAGATTTTCCTGGACTTGTTCTGGGCCAGGTTTTGCCATTAAGATGGAGCACTAAACAAAATGGGAGTTACCTAAGCCAGGCCATGATCTACTTCTACTATGTTCAAAGATCTGAGGTAAGGTATTTTTTGATACATAAAGAATGAATTATAATTATATTATAGTACATATATATATATATATAGATATATAATAAAATCTTAACATTTTTATTCAAACTTCAATCAAATGTCACTAAAATCAATGGCATTACTACTGACTTATCTTGCTATTAATGGGACGTGGCTTAAAGACTATATATATATAGAGATATGTATAGATCAGTAAATATGAAAAATATCAACTCAAGGTTTACTTAAGAGCAGTTAGTTTTTGCTGACTATTACACACTACTTAAAATACTAGCATGACAAATTGATTTTCTGGGTACTCATTAACCATGTTTTGAGACCATTCTCCTGCCACATTCTCTCAAAACAACTGTTTTATTGTTATTATTGTAAAAGATTGGCTTTTTAAATATTTGTTATTTCTGTGACTCCTTTTAATAATTAGATACCTAGATCTCAATTTTAAATGGAAAATTTTCACTGAAGGCATGTGTATTAGTCAGGGTTCTCTAAAAGAAACAGAAGCAACAGGATGAATATATAGCTATACACAATTTATTGATTTGCTCACGTGACAGAGTTCAAGGAGTCCAACAGTAGCCGAGCCACACTGGAGAGGCCCAGAATCCAGGGAACTGCTCAGTCCGCAAGGCTGGATGTCTCAGTAGTCCCAATCTGGTACTGAAGGCCTGATGGATTCCAGGAGATCTGCCGGTCTCAGTACACGCTGGGATCCGAAGGGTTGATCACAGCAGCAAGACAAACTCACCAGTGAGAGAGAGGCAAGCCTCAAGAAAAAAAGGGACCAGCTCCCTCTGCCATGGCCTTTAATACTGCCTGCTGGCAGAAGGTAACGCCCACATTTGCGGTGGGCCATCAGGGTTGAGGTAGTCCAATCTGAAGATCCCTTTTCTCTTATTTGTTCCTTAGTCCAGTCAAGTTGACACCCAGGATTAACCATCACAGTATGATAAATAGGTCCACTTATCATTATTGGATGATAAGGCAATGCATCTTATTATAAAAATTTTGCTTATACTTAACATATTTCATTATATAGCTAATATCTTATTAGCCTCCTCTACTAAAGATATGAATCTAATTGTTTCGAAAGATTTACAAACTTCATTTGAAAAATCCTTTTATTTATAGCTAGCTCCTGACAAAATTCAGCTGAATGTTCCATTCAGCTATTTTGCGTATTGCATGTTGCTGCTAAGTTTTTAAGCCTCTTAAATTATAACTGTCTATCATCAATAGGATAGCATTAAATTTCTTCTAACAGCTTTCAGGCAATATCAGTTGACATCAGCCATCCCTTAGAATTCTCCATGTGGCTTCTCACATTTTTTCCTCCATGTGGCTGCTCACATTTTTTTCTCTTAAAGGAAACATAAATTCACCCTCCCACATTGCAGTACCTTTCTAACTTCTCCTGGATTAAAGCAATTAATTCTAGAAGTCAATTTAGGTCAAAGTTAAATTACTTGTAGATGCTTGGACTGACCTATTTGTTTTTGTTTGTTATTATTTGTTTTAAATACTCATCTTTCTATTTCAGCAGATACCAAGCAATTAATTCTCTCTTTAAAATGGTTATTTCTACCCAATACACTTTAAAAAAAGAATATTTTTTGCCATAAGTCAACACAGAATTAATTGCTCTATTCAACAGGTCTCATCAAACCATCCAACTTACTGGAAAAGGTACAGATATTATATATACTTTAATATCTCAAAATAATTTTAACTTTCTTTATAGACTCAGAACAATGGTAGATAACTTTTGCTGGATTTTGTTTTGTTTTGTTTCATTTTGTTTTTGACAAACTTTCTTTAATTTCCTTCCATGCAGAATTCCACTACTTCATCTAGAAATATTTTCTTCTGGGGCTGGAGAGATCACTCCATGGTTAAGAGCACTGGGTTCTCCTCCAAAAGACATGGTTTTGATTCCTAGCATCCACATGGCAGCTAACAACAATCCGTAACTGTTCCAAGGGAATCTGATACTCTCTTCTGGCATCTGTAGGCATTGTATGGCACAGGTACACATCTAGGCAATACAGTCATACACATAAAATAAATAAAATATTAAAAAGATTTTCTTCTATAAATAAACATTCCATTGCTAATGCACTAATAAGTTGTTTTTTTTTTTCAGATGGAGATAATAAATCAGACAAAATAACCTTTACATGGCAATGGAATATGATATTCTTTTGTATCTCCCAGAGCAAATACCACACACTGGTCAGAAACTGTACTTTCTGCTTTACGATTTACTGACCAAGTCTCACTGTATGGTTTAAGCCATCCCATTATTGTCTTAAGCCAATTTGGCTCATTCCTCAGATTCCTTTTTGATATCAGTATTTACTGCTTCTATTTAAAGCCTCCTTCACAGATGAACTCATCCTGTTTTGATACTATGAACTTGATTCCATACAGAATTACCTGGCCTCCACAGAAGGAAATTGTCATGCTGAATGCCTGATTATGTCTTTTCAATTATCACAGCTACAAACTCAACAAATTATGTAATCCTGTCCTAAGTGCTGATTATTGAACTCATCTTGAAAGGCACTCATCCTAATGAACTTTTACAAATGGAAATAACACACATAAATAACTTGGGCTGTTGCAAATTAGCTCAAGTATGTATTGATTTTTTAAGGCTTTATTTTTTGCACTTCTCAAATACATGGATCTGCTTGCATTGTTTATTTTATTTATTTTGTATGTGTATGAATATACTGTCTGCATGTAGGCTTGTGCACCCATGTCATGCAATGCCGCAGAGGTCAGAAGAGGGTGTCGGATTCCCCTGGAACTGGAGTTAAAGACAGTTCTTAGCCGCCATGTGGGTGCTGGGGATCGAACCCCTGTCCTCTGCAAGAACAGTCAGCACTCTTAACCGCTAGGCCATCTCTCCAGCCCCAGCTTGCATTGTTTAAAAATACTTAAATGCGGTCTGGAGAGATGGTCTAGTGGTTGAGAGTGCCAACTGCTCTTGCAGAGGACCTGGGTTCTTTCCCCAGCACCCACATGGTGGCTGAAAACCGTCTTTAACTCCAGTTCCAGGTGAATCCAATGCCCTCCTGTGACCTCCTTGGCATTGCATGACACAGGTGCACAGACCTACATGCAGACAGTACATTCATACACATACAAAAATAAATAAAATTAAAAAAATACTTAAATGCTGTTTTTCTCTTATGTCTTTCAGAATTTTGTCTTTGTTTGGGGCGTCTAGCATTTTAACCATGATATGGCATGGGGAATTTCTTTTCTGATCTTGTCTAATTGGTGTTCTATGTGTTTCTTGTATTTGTATGGTGTATTAATCACTTTTCTGTTGCTGTGATAAAACCACCATGACCAATGGAACTTATAAAGGAAGAGTTTACTTGAGCTTACGATTGACGGTTCCAGGGAATTGGAATCCACTGTGGCGGCAGGTATGGTGGCTGGGGCCAGAGCAGAAAGATTAGATTCACATCTCACCATGAGTACAGGAAATCAAGAGAGAGAGAGAGAGACTGGAGACTGCAAGGCTTGTTAAACTCACTAAGCCCGCCCCCAATGACATACTTCATCCAGCATGGCCACATCTTCTAAGACCTTCCAGAACAGTGCCACCAACTGAGGACAAAATGTCTGAATACTTAAAGCCCATGGGGGACACTCTGATTCAAACCACCACATATGGGTTTTCCTTTTTTCAGTTTGGGGAAATTTTCATCTATTATTCTGTTGGAGTTCTGATAAATACCATTCTTTTGGAATTCTTCTCCTTCCTCTATCCCTATGATGTGGAAGTTTTGATCTTTTCATAGTGTCCCACATTTCCTGGTTGTTCCACTCTTGTGTATTTTTTTTTTATTTATTATTTTTAATGTGTATGAGTGTACTGTCTGCATGTAGGTTGGTGCACCCATGTCGTGCAATGCTGCGGAGGTCAGAAGAGGGCAACAGATTCCCCTGGAACTGGAGTTAAAGACAGTTCTTAGCTGCCATGTGGGTCCTGGGAATCGAACCCGGGTCATCTGCAAGAGCAGTCGGAGCTCTTAACCGCTGAGCCATCTCTCCAGCCCCCTCTTGTGTATTTTTAAATTTTTCATAATCTTTACTTGAGCTTTTTGAGTTGTTCTGTTATCTTCCAGGTCTGATATTCTTTTTTCTGCTTCCCCCATTCTGCTTCTGAGGCTTTTAATCCTTTCCTCTTGATTGGATGAGTGTTCAATTTCCTTTTTTATTTCATCCTGTGATTTCTTTAGTATTTCCACTTCCTTTTGAAGTTTCTCAATCTCTTCTTGTAGATCCTTGCTTTGCTGGTTGGTTTCCTTTTCCATTTCAGCATGGGGTCTTTTCAGTGTTTCCACTTCCTTCTGCAGTTTGTCATTCTCTCCCTCTTTGTCCTTCCTGAGTTGTTCATTCTCTCCTCTTAGTTCTCTGATTTGTTCTTATGTTCTTTGATTTCTTTGAATATGTCTACGATTGTTCTTCTGAAATCTGTGTCCTGGGTTACCTCTAGGGAGATCTCATTGTAGGAATCTTCTATAGGGTTGGTAGAGTTTGGTGTGGAATTATTCTGAGCATTTCCCATGTTGTACTTTCATTGTGTTTTTGGCATATGGGTTTGTTTTTGTTGTATTCTGATATGAATCTCAAGTGTTTCTTCATTGTGTTGAAGGCTTGGTTTGCTTGCTTCCTTCATATGCCTTCATTGTTTTCTCCTTGTTTATGGAGTGTTGACTTGTCTAGGTTTCAGGCTTTCAATTTTGGTTATATATTGGAAGGTCTAGCTCACTCTTCCCTTTCGGTTCTGAAGATTCTCCAAAAACTGGGTAGGTAACAATTGGGTCAGTACCCTGCTGAGCAATGTGCTCATTTTGTTTCCCGCCTGCCAGTGGATCCCTTAAAAGGTTCTAGAATTAACCTACCATTTATTTTCAGACTTTAGAATTTTCATATATGGGTAGCAGGTATGTATGCATATTATAGAGTAATATAAAATCAAAATGGAAAATTGTGAATCCTGAAATATGATTTGTAAATAACATACAGTTTGTTTTCAGAGGAGATAATTTTACTATAGGTGAGACATATGTATATATATATATATATATATACATATATTGAAGCAATACAAGTTGGAGGTAACAACAACAACAAAAGAAATGGAACAACAATAACAAAAAACCCAAAACAAAAAAATTGACACAGTGAAGTTCTCCCGAAAATAATAATTCTCTGCTTTGAAAAAAAAAAAAAGCTCTGGAAAGACTCAGAAAAAGATGTGAGAGAGGTATAGCAGAATGTATGAACTCGGGTGGGGTAGGGGGAAATTATTCTAAATTGGTTTGAGAAATGATGTATGATATATGAAAAAGTTTAATAATAATAAAAATATATTACAAAATAGAATAAAAATACTTAACTGCTTTCTCTGTAATGGGGGTCCCAAAGTAAATCAGAACAGACATCTGTCCTGCTTGTGAATCTAAAACATTTATCTTTGTCAACTTTGGGAAGTTCATATCTTTTATGATATTCCCTATATAATCCCCAAAGACAAGCCATAATGAAAGTACCCTATTTATTATTTAAAAATTAAATGCATAAAGAAAAAATAAGAGGAATGAGGTTTAACTACTTTGGGACAAATTAGACTTCAAGTATTTTTAAAATAATATACTTTAAATTCTTTAAATTGTTCTTCTCATTTCCCTCAATACCTTCTTAAAAAGCATCATAAGTAGAAGTTGTTTTACCCAAACCCATGGCTTATATAAACTTCCTTAAGAGCCAACTAATATCTGGATCCCATTGCTCTCCTTAATTGGATTCATGGCTCCACATCCGTGCTGACTCTTACAGGCCCTCCTGGATTGCAGCATGACTAGAGAAGCCATTCCAGAAGACATCAACCTGGCAACACAAGAGAAACCATCTCCTGAATTTCAAGCAAGTGAATAGTCATTGCGTTCTGTGTCTTCTCACAGTGCTGGCCTGCCCGGGCCACCTTTTACAGATATTGACCTTAGATGATGTCAGGCTGACTTCTGCTGCTTCTCCAGAACACTTGCTCCCAACTAGCCCACCATCAGTGACTACCCCTGATGGACATGCTTCTTCATCAAATGAGGCAAATGTGAAAATGAGTTCTAGGAAGAATTCTTTTACAATATCAAGACATGCTCCACCATCATTTATAAAACAAAGAAGGGGGAACTATAGTAATGACTTACAATATGGACATAATCTGGACTAAAGTCTTTTTACATAACCTTGAAACCAAAAGGTCATTGTCTATAATGTTAACAAGCTACTGAGCCATGTGCTCATCTTGTGACCTGCCCATATGACTTTAATTCCTCAGGATCCATCCCTGCTCTCTACCCAGGATTATGAATGCTTTACACATTAAAGCACTGAAAATAATGTGTTTGTTACACTGCAAGCAATGAAAAATGAGATGACTGTTTGTAGTTGTGTGTGTGTGTGTGTGTGTGTGTGTGTGATTTTAGGCCCTGATCAAAGAGCAAGGGTGGGATCTGACTACTTCCACATTTCATGATGAAGATACTCTTCCTGGCTTGGGAGCCCAATTTTGAGAGACATATGAAGGAAAAGGATCTCATCAGTTCAGGTTTGCTCTTGGCTTTATGAATGCTAAGAGTCAGGCCATTTCAGTTTTAGAATTGCTGTAATTTGGCTTAGAGATGCTACAGGTCAACACTTTGAAGGGTATGTAGTTGTGAATGCACTAGATTTAATAAATGGCCAGGCTGAACTCCATAATGAGGTGGGAGGGCAGTCTTCATTGGCTCTTCCTGTGTGTTACTCTCTGTCCTTTTGCCTTGTTGTTGAGGGTCCTTCTTGATAAATTTTCATAATAAATATACAAATTAGGTTCTAGTATAATTTTTTATAGAAAAGGAGATAAAATGTAGTGTGTTTTCCCTAAATTCTTGCTTTGATGAAATACAGCTTTTTTTTTTTTTTATGTGTATGAGTGTACTGTCTGCATGTAGGTTGGTGCACCCCTGTGGTGCAATGCCACAGAGGTCAGAAGAGGGCGTCAGAGTCCCCTGGAACTGGACTCAAGGAATCGAACCCGGGTCCTCTGCAAGAGCAGTCAGCACTCTTAACTGCTGGGCCATCTTTCCTGCTCCGAGCTTTTTTTTTTTTTTTAAAGGACACCATTTTTCCTTAATTGCTTTCATGTGGCTGGATGGCAATAAATTCAATCCTCCATTCCTTCATCATGAACACATACTGGGTAGCCAAAAAGTGCCCAACTCTTCTCTAGTTATGGGATTGCGAGAGTCAGCCAGACTATTGTGATCTTGACCTTCTCAGAACTTAGGAAACAGCCTATAAGAACCCAGGAATTTGCACAACAGTTATAAGGGCCTGTGAGACACTGGCAAGTGGTTTACTCAATATCTATCTTCCTCAACAAGTGTCTAATCTGTCTACTAATACTCCAAAAGCTAGGAAATAAAAGTTATTTGTTAGCCTTCTTCATCAAAGTGTTGATAATGGAATTTCAGATTTACAGAAAGTAAAATCTGAATGGAGTGGGTGGGAGAAAGATGGGGTTTGTTACAACTGCAGCAGAGCAGTGGGTTTTCCCAGCTGATAGCTTTGGTGTGTATTCTGGGTTCATCAAGAAGCTGGTAGTATCCTCATCCTTTTGGTAGATGAGCAGCAGATCTTTCAGTGATGTTGCTATTATCAGTAGTGTTATGTTCTCACAACTTGCTACTGTGTCTTTAACTTAATTTGTCATTACCCATGTAGAATCCATTTTGGATATGGCAAGTGCTAGGTAAAGAACTGAATATTAGAAAAGTTGGTTGAGGGGCTGGAGAGAGAGCTCAGAGGTTAAGAGTGCTGTCTGCTTTTCTTTTCTTTTTTTTTTTTTTTTTATTGATCCTTTGTGCAATTCATACATTATTTTCCAATTCAGTTCAGGCACATTTCCCTTTCCCTTCTTCCCCACCCCCACCCCATTCCAGATCATGCATTCTGCCATAACTGTCCTGCATTTTTCTCTCAGTTTTTTTCATTTTTTTAGCTATAAGTGATAATCCATGAGTACAAGCATCCTTCGTGCAAAACCAATCTGCAGGCTGTTGTGCCCAAATCCCCACAGCCCCACCATCCAGTGGGGGGTGACGGGTTGTTTGTTCAATCAACTTGATCAAATGAGTGTCCAGACTACATTGCTGTAGTTTCACCATTCACCCCAATCGCAGCCCTTACATTCTACCATGCCCCCTCTTCCGCAGATTGTTCCCTAGGCTTAGAAAAGGGGCACAGGTGGATGAGAAGCAAAACAGTCCACTCTGGAGCTGTTGTCTTGGACTCTGGTCAATTCTGGCTGTTTCCTTTCATGGGCTGACAGTTTGTCCAGGAATAACCTTTCGATCCTACTAATGAAGCACAAGCAATTAGATATATAGGTATTTAAACAGCACTAATAGTTATGGTATGTTACTTTGGCATAGACACATATGTTTAGATGATATGTTAATCCATGAATTACATTTTTTCCCCTGTTAATTATGACAGGGTCTTACTGTGGCTTATAACATCTCCTAACCTGTAGAGGATGTAAGCTTGTGGCATCAGCCATGGGTTATTCCTCCAAGGAGAGAGCCAATAGCCAATTAGATTTGGGATATACAGGCACATGGCTGCCTCTGCTGCACAGTATTTCCAGGCAGGTGAGGTGTAGCTGGTGCTGGCGGTGGAGTCTTGCTTGACTCAAGGAGACCCGTATTTGCTTTATTGGTTTAGTGGCCTTTGGTAATACTCTCTGGCATTCCAGAGGCCATCTGTACACTTGCATGTGTGGTCTCAATACATCCCTCCCATGTTGACGTCAGGTCTTCAGCAGCAGGGTCTTATCGCCTCTCCTCCTGCAGGTATCCCAACTTAGAGGCAAGGAGCCCTTACCTTTTGTGGGGCCTTGGATCCCCTGGCCAACATCCCCCTGGTAGAACAATCCATTGCTGATGTCAGAGCTCCTGCATTAATATACTTTGCCTAAGTGCATAGCCCAAGGACTTTAGTATTATATTTGGTTCTGAACACAGAATAATCCTTTTCATAGTTCTTATGTCTATTAGTCAATTAAAGAAGGCAGTTTTACTGGTTTTATAAGAGATTACCTCCATAATAGTTGTCTCCGGTTTACAGTTGGAGAACGACCTCATCATCGTCATATTTCTCCTTGTTCTATGGGGGGGGAGGCAAGAAAGTCTCTCATATCAAAACCTTTGTGGCACCTAGAAGGTAAGTTTCATTATGACTCATTATACATAGTTGTTACATGTAGGATCCACAGAGGGGTTCAATGTTTATGGCAATCTGAGGCTTTTCTTCCTTTCAATGTTCAGACAGGTCAACCTTTCAGTTGGCACTTTCTGGTACATCGAGTGCTGTCTGCTTTTCTAGAGGACATAGGTTTGATTCCAAGAACCCATATGGTGGCTAACAACCTTCTGAAACTCCAGTTCTGGGGATCCAATGTTGCCTTCTGACCTCTGTGGGCATTTCAGGACATGGGTACACTTACCTACATGCAGGCAATACACTCATAAACATAAAATAAAATATAATAAAATAAAAAAAATTAAAATTGGTTGGCATTCCAAATGAGGGATTCATAACCCCTCCCCTTGCAGTTTGAAAGCTAGCTAATAATTCAAGATTATATAGATAATAAGTATAAGCTCAAGAGTTCTGCCCCAGAACGGTGTCCCAGGAGGAAGGATTGTTCTGCTTCTGTGGTTCTGGGGATTTCCTTCCCTTTTCCTTATGCACTTTTCTCAGTGGTCTTTCTGACATGTGATTGCTGCACTGGAGCATTCTCTTGCATATGCCAGGCCTAATCACGTATGCCAATCATCTAAACATTCTCCCTAGGAACTTGCACAGCCGATCAGGCCATTGCTTTGAGTAGAGCCCAGGGAGATATTGTGCAGATCCCATGTTGACTATGTGTCGTGAGTTTCTCTTTTCATCCCTGGCTGTCGGTGCTCCCAGGCGAACTGTTATGGCTCATCCTTGGAAAGTTCAGGCTAGATTATTCTTCCTCCTGACTGCCTTGTTCTAACTAGCAGTTCCCTTCCAACTGGGTTTTGGTGTCATGAGCTCTCTGTAGCCTGCGGATCTGACAGAACAGAAGTATGCCTATAGCTGTTGTCAAAGGCAATATAGGCTTCTATCCACTCACATTATGGAGTTAATTTGCCCTCATGCCCTGTCAGTCTCTAGTGATCACCTAATGCCCTGTCAGTTGTGACACAGATCCACAAATGACCAGTCTTCTGGGGCAGCTACTGTATTGACTCTGCCTGATCTCAAGGGATTTGGGGAAATGGTTTCTGTTCCCATAGTGCCCATTTCTATCTAGAATGATCAATATCATATTATTTAAAATAAGGAAGCATTGTTCAAATCATACCTTCTTCACTTTTGTTTGATGACAACTCATTACAATCATAATCATAATCAAACATAAGATGTTGAGTGATTTTTAGTTTTCTGATAGAGAAATGTATGAAACAGAGAGTTAGAATCAGATTCTTACAAGTTTTCAGTGATGACTTTTGTGACAATAAATAATAGTTAATATTGATTGGACCCTTCTCCTTGCACTATGACAATAAGTCACCT
The DNA here is from genome assembly GCA_009823505.1 of Rhizomys pruinosus. NCBI lineage: Eukaryota > Metazoa > Chordata > Mammalia > Rodentia > Spalacidae > Rhizomys > Rhizomys pruinosus. The sequence goes on along the minus strand of VZQC01013000.1, from coordinate 646,342 downwards.
CAAGCCCAAGAAGATAATTATTATTTCCATTAAAAATAAAAATAGAGTGGAAACTGAGCAGTTAAATGACTGAATAACAACTGATAATGCTGAAAAGGATATCCTTGGGGTTTTCAACTTCCATCTTTTCCTATAGCTTTAGAAGACTCCATGGCCCCATTCTTCTAGGAATTATGTTAGATGAAATAGCAAAGTAAAAAGCCAAGCTGAGCATGGTGGCTCAGGCCTGTAATACCAACTATTCTGGAGGCCATGGCAAGAGGAACACAAGTTTAAGAACTTCCTGGACTATAGAGAGAGTTCAAGACTGTCTTGGGTGCCTTAGGGAAGCCAGGTTTCAAACTATAAAGTAGAAAGAGATCTGGGAATATCTCAGTGTTAGCTAATCACACAAAGGTCCTGGGTTCAACCCCTAACTCCATGGAGCATAAAGGGTGAAAACGTGTGCAGCTTACACATTATTTGGCTCTTGGTACCAAATCTCACAAATACAGGACTCCGCCAGTTTTCAAGACCGAGAGAAGAAGATAACTTCAGATTATTAATTTTCAAGTCTGACAGAAGGAAATAGCTTTAGATATCTTGAAAAGTATGACTTCAAGGGGACTGGAGAGATAGCCTAGCAGTTAAGAGCACCGACTGCTCTTGCAGAGGACCCGGGTTCAATCTCTAGCACCCACATGGTAGCTGAAAACCATCTTTAACTCCAGTTCCAGGGGAATCTGACACCCTCTTCTGACCTCCACAGCATTGCATGACACAGATGCACAAACCTACATGCAGACAGTACATTCATACACATACAATAATAAATAAAATAAAAAAAAGTATGACTTCAAATTCCATGGATTTCCTTTAGAGTACCACTAAGCATCTATATCAAAATTAGAATACTATTCATGAAATTTTTCTTAATTATGCTGAAAAAATGAAGTATTTGATAAAATTATATATGAAAAATGTATTTAACTTGTGGCTTTCCCAAATTTGCTTCCTCCCGACCACAATTAGTTAGGGTGAGAGATCCACCCAGTGGCTCCATAAAGAGGAGGCCATTAATTCTTCACCCAGGAACTTGAGGATGGTTGTGATAGGTACTTTATAGAAATTCAATAAATGTGTCAAAATATGAAGAGATGAAAAGGTGAATGAGCTCAACTCTGTTTTTTTTTAACCTGTTTAGGCATTTTTAGCATGCCAGTAACATTTACAACATTTCTAATTCCACTCCACAATTTATCAAAATATAACTGAGAAATCATGTGTGTAGAATATGATTATTTTCTTTTGTGTGTGTGTGTGTCTAACCACAGTATTTATTTTATGGGAGTGCTTCTTAAAACTTTTTTTGTTGTTTATTTTTAAGGGATTCTACAATATAATGACACAGTTGTTTGCAGATAACATTGATGTTACTTAGTATGTCATACAATTAGGTAATTGGTGCATTTTGCAAGTATCTATATCCAAATTTTGAACAACCTAAGATTCCCATAGTCCATTGGAGAAGCTTATATGCACAGGCATGTTGATCAGTTAGGAGTCCATTTCTAATTACCCTCCACAATTTATCAAAATATAACTGAGAAATCATGTGTGTAGAATATGATTATTTTCTTAAAAACATACACTGTGAAATGATTACTGCAGTAAAATTAATCAATGTCTCCATGACCACACTTGGCTATCTTATATGTATGGAGCAGGAGAAGGGGAGACATTTGAGACGGATTTTCTTTGCACATTTCCAGCATACAGTAGGGTTCGATTGATTATAATCAGCAATACATCAGACATTAACTTGCTATCAGGACTTGCCTGTCTTATAACTGACCACAGTTATTTGCAAACAATCTCAAGGACACAGTATCATGACCACTCATAACTTTTGACATATATGTCCTCATTTCCTGCTACTCCAACTTCTAGTAAATCTGTCTTAAATTTTATTTTATTTTTTATTCTTTTGTCTTTTTGAGACAGGGTCTCCCTATAGCCCCAGATGTCCTGGAACTTATGATGTAGAATAGGCTGACCTTGAATTCACAGAGATCCACCTACCTCTGACTCCCTAGTGCTGGGATTAAAGGTGTGTGCCATTATGCCCAGCTTAAATTTGATTTTTTAAAAAGATTTCCCATTTAAGTCTTTCATCCTCTCATAATCACACTGGATGGCATCCAGGACAACTTCTCAGGAAACTTAAGGTTTGTTCCTCTCCATTGTCTTCTGAACTGTGGGGGATTTCTTCATCTTTATGGAGACCAGTGTACTCATTCAAAAGGGCTACACATTTTGAAAGCACAAATTTGACTATTTGATAAAACTAATTCACTGAATTATAGCCCCTGTAAGACTCAAATCTAAAACTTCTGTGCTGAGGCTGAAGTTGATATTTGCTAGTTTTTACATGAATGGCCTGGAGAAAAGTATTTAATCTCCACATTTTTAACTTATGTATCAATGTTTATTAAATATTTGTAACAGATACACAATAATATTCAATAAGTTGCAACTAAATTATTTGACACTATGTATTTTAATTGACATCAGACACTAATTAAAATTTAAGAACTATCACTAAGGTATTAATTTCAAGTTGTTTCAGAAGTATTTAGTCAAATAAAACATGAAGATATCTAGTTTGCTGCTTAGAAAAATAATTGGGACAAAAATAGTAATTAACATCAGAGGCAAACGTGGCAATTGCTGAAAGAAATTGTTTTCATAAAACTGGGAGTTTTTATTTTATTTTTTAATTTAATTTTTATTTTTGTATGTGTATGAATGTACTGTCTGCTTGTAGGTTTGTGACCCGTGTTGTGCAATGCCGCAGAGATCAGAAGAGGATGTCAGATTCCCCTGGAGCTGGAGTTCTCCTGGAATTAGAGTTACAGACGGTTCATAGCCGCCATGTGGGTGCTGGGGATCCAACCCAGGTCCTCTGCAAGAGCAGTTGGTGCTCTTAACCGCTAGGCTATCTCTCTAGCCCCCAAACTGGGAGTTTTTAATAAATGTTGTAGTGATAATAGGGCTTTGGATCTTAAAAATCAATTGATTATCATAAGCATAAAATTTCCATTCTCAATCTACTTCCCTTTTTTGAGTGACAGAATGGAAGTGACCTTTAAACTTTGAAGTGCATGTCTAATTCAAAAGTATGTGCAGAAGTTCCTGGCAAATGTCCCAGACATGCAAATATGGGAAGGTATCAGCAGATCTACTATGAAACCTCCTGTCAGCACCTGCTCTACTCAGCCCCAAAGACTGGAAATCTTCTGTCCTGTGCATCCAGTTACCACCCTTGGCTCCCATTGTCTTAAGTGAATCACATGCACTATGGGATGCATTGCTGCAAAGGCATTATTTGGTGTGTCTAGTCCTGATCCTTTGCCCTTTAAATGCTTCTCCCTTCTCTTTATTCTTTCTTTGAGAACAATAGCAATGGCCTAATTTAAGCCTCTAAAGGAAAAAGAGGAGAGGGAAAGAAAACACATTTCATGAATGTTAACACAGTTATTACGTATGTGTTCATTTTCCTTTACTACCGAAGTGCTCCAGTTTACCTGTCTGGTAGCAGTGGTGCTATTTCACAATTATTTCATCATTTCATACTATTTCAGATTTGCTCCATGTTTTCTCTATCCATCTGAGGCAAGATTTTGTGTACATTGCTTAATGACTTAATGAATTGGTCTAGTCCTGTGGATTGTACTAACCATTTTTTTTTTTTTTTTTTTTTTTTTTGAGACAGGGTCTCCTTTAGTCCCAACTGGCTTGGAGCTCACTCTGTAGACCAGGCTCTCGTTGAACTCACAGAGATCCGTCTGCCTCTGCCTTGCAAGTGGTGGGATTAAAGGTGTGTGCCACCACACCGGTCACTAAAGGCAGTTCTTAGCCACCATGTTGGGGCTGGGAATCGAACGCAGGTCCTCTGCAATAGCAGTCAATGCTCTTAACTGCTGAGCCATCTCTCTAGCCCCCTAACTATTCTTTTGTAATAAGAATGAAAAATATTGTGTAAACAGATCAGTGTGGCATTAACAACTAGTATTACCATTTGTGCTGCTATGTTCTGGGGAATTTAAAATTCCATTGGTAAAGTAAAACTAGAAAAAAAAAATCCATGTTTCCAACTAAAACTATGATTAAGCTGAGAAAATATTTTAAAAAATATTTTGTTATTTTGGGGCTGGAGAGATGGCCTAGCAGTTAAGAGCACCTACTGCTCTTGCAGAGGACCTGAGTTCGATCCCCAGCACCCACATGGCGATTGAGAACTGTCTTTAACTCCAGTTCCAGGGGAATCCGACACACTCTTCTGACCTCTGTGGCATTGCATGACAGGGGTGCACAAACTTACATGCAGACAGTACATTCATACACATAAAAAATAAATTAAAAAAGAGCAAGCTTTAAAAAAATTTTAAAAATATTTTGTTATTTTTAGTTTATAGGAGTGTATTGTCTGCATGTATGTAAGTGCACCCATGTCATGGAGTGCCTTGGATGTCAGAAGAGTCTGTCAGATCCCCTGGAACTGGAGTTACAATTGGTTCTTAGCTGCCATGTGAGTACAGGACCCTCTGAAAGTGCAGCTAGAGGTCTTAACTGCTGAGCCATCTCTCTAGCCCCTATGAAAATAGTCTTAAAGAACGGAAATGTACTAAAGGAAGCTCAATGCCTTAATGCTTCGATACTGTAAATGCAAAGAGGTAACTTTGAATCTGCCATTCAGGTTGAATGAAGAATATTTTAGCAACTACTTGTTCCAAGGGTGAAATAGAACATTAGAGATTTTTAAAACTCTTTTAGTAGAGACACTTGATTGATCCCTTTGTTCCAGGTTTACAATGTTCTTTTGTAATGAAGCCCTGAACTGAGTCAGGAACTGAGGAGAGTCAGAATAAAGGTGGCATTCACAGGAGCAACACAATAAACAGCTGGTGACTAAAATCTAAATAATGGACTGGGTCTGACACATGCACCTCTGCCTTTCTCAACTGTAACTGATGTAGTGCAGAGATGGAGTCTGAAAGCTGCATCTGAGGCACAGTCGAAATCTGCCCTTGAAAAATGGAAGAATACAAATTAAACAAACCCTGTCTCTAACACATTGAAACACCACGGTGCTCAGAGCTTACATACCTGGGTTAGTACATGCAAAAAAAGATAAGTATTTGTTTTGTTTAAGTCACTGTACTATTCTCATTATTGTAAACAGCTATCATTTCTAACTGACGTACTATAATAAGTATACTACCTTTACTACACATTAAATTTCTTCTATTTTTAAGCTTCATACTATACTTAGAAGCTCTGATAACATGTGTAAACAATGGAGGTATAATGGGCTTATTTTCAACTTTTTAAATGATCCATGTAGATTAAAAACACAATGTTCAAGATGAAACACACTGTACCAACGTTGAGAACAGCTTTGTTGAAAACTTCTATAAAACTATTGAAGGGTGAAGATGTCTAGCATCTTCTGTGATGGCCATAACTGGTTTTCAGAGGAGGCATGGAGAGGCATTTAGTTTATATTCAAACATCCTTCTTGGTGGCTTATTGTTAATGAGTGTGCTGAATTCTATTATGCCTTCAAATATTAAAAACAACAAAATTATTTATTCCAATAAAATCTACCCCCTTATAACCTGTGCTTTTAGGTGTTTTAATGAAATTTTCTTATGATAAAGGAAAAGCCACCTATGAAATTGAAGCCCTAGAAAACTGGGGTTTTTCTGCACTTTAATTTAGGCTGATAGAATATGAGTCATTTGTGAGGTGGGGTCATTGTTAGGTCAACAATGCAGAGAGTGCTTCTTTCAGTTTACTGCATTAAGTTTTCACTAAAATTATTTCATTTAGAAGTGTCCCAGGACTTCCAGGTAAAACGAAGGATTAAAAGCCTCATGAAAGATACCAAAATGAAAGAAACAGTCAGGATAGTAGGCAATAATCTTTTCCTGTGCAAGACAAGAAGCCCTTCCCAGGAGTTCCCACTGCTATGTCTTGCAGGGTCCATGTGTGAGAAGCACTTCTGGAGATTTTCACCAAGCTTCCAGATGGCTCTGGGTTCAAATGAAATGAAGAAAACTTGTCTTTACCTCCGTCTTTTCAGTCAGCTTTATCCAAATCTCCTAAGCCTCACTCCTGTTTTTTTTTTTAACTCCATAGTCTCCCTTTCTATTTACATTCCTCTCCTCTACAATCCATAATCTCCATACAAATCACTTACTCTATCAAAGTTTTTATCTTCTTTTTCTTTGCACTCATTTCCACAATAACCATTAAGTAATATATCGATACACACAGTACTATCAATGTCCCCTTATTCCCTAAATAAATGGTATTTAAGAGGTGAAGATTTTGTAGTTGACTATTATATTTTCACAGTGGATCTACACCTAGATAGTGACCATTGTTTTGGACAATAATCTACTCAGGACTGGAAAGAGTGTTTGGTGTCCTGAACACCATTTTATCTGATACTTCAAACCTACTACAAACTAATCCTTCTGAATTATTGCAAACACTTCTACTGAAAGAAGAAAAATGATCTAAATTTAAAAGAGAGTCAATGAACAAACTGACATTCTGGAAATGAAAAACTCAGCAAGTCAAATAAAAGGCTCAGTGGAAAGTCCTAGTGAAAGAATGGATCAGGGGAGGACAGGATATCAGGCACTGAGGACCCAGTAAAGGAACTATAACAGGAAGTTGAGGACAATGATAAATTTAAATATGGGTATCAACAGAACATGCAAGATCTTTAGGATGCCATGAGACCAAATGTTAATATTGTCCACATAAAAGAAAATGATGGACTCCATGCCAAAGGCATAGAAAATATTTTCGGTACAATCTTTTTTTTTTTTTTTTTTTTTTTTTTTTTTTGAACAGGGTCTCCCTGTAGTCCCAGCTGTCCTGGAACTTGCTCTATAGACCAGGCTGGCCTTGAACTCACAAAGATCCGCCTGCTTCTGCCTCCCAAGTGCTAGGATTAAAGGCATGCGCCACCACACCCGGCTTTCGGTACAATCTTATCAGAAAATATTCTCAAATCAAGGGGGGAAAGGCTCATCTATATACAAGAAGAAAATAGATAAGACCAGAAGAGAAATTCTCCACGTGCCAGAGTTTCTATTGCTGTGATAAAAACATAACCAAAACCAACTTGATGAGGAAAGGGTTTATTTTATCTTACATCTACCAGGTCATAGCTTATTACTAATGAAGCCCACAATAGAAAGGGAGAGCTGGAACCTGGAAGCAGGAGCCAAAAGCATAGACCATGGAGGAATGCTGTTTACTAGCTTGTTCCTCTGGCCTATGTTCAGCCTGCTTTCTTATACAAGAGCGCTGGCCCAGGGATGGCACCATCCACAGTGAGCTGGGCCCTCCCTTACCAGTCAGGAAAATGCCGCCAGATACGGGTCCAGAGCAAAGCAATGGAGGGAATTCCTCAACTGAGGTTCCCTCCTCCCAGGTCTGTCAAGTTGATCACTGAGGATATCTAGCACACTGTTTCATTATTGTAGTTAAAAATGCTGAATATATATGGGGCTGGAGGGATGGCCTAGTGGTTAAGAGTGCCGACCTCTCTTGCAGAGGACCCGGGTTTGATCCCCAGTACCCACATGGTGGCTATGAACCGTCTGTAACTCCAATTCCAGGAGAACTCCAGTTCCAGGGGAATCCGACACCCTCTTCTGACCTCTGTGGCATTGCATGACAAGGGTGCACAAACCTACATGCAGACAAGTACATTCATACACATAAAAAATAAATAAATAAAATTTTTAAAAACGCTGAATATAAAAGCATGGAAAAAAAAGTACTGAAACATTCCAGAGAAGCACCAAGTCACAAGTAAAGTCAGGCCCATCAGAATAAGCTGATTTCTCAGCAGAAACTTTAAATGCCAGAAGACTTGGAATGATGTAGTTCAAGTTCAGATAGACCACAACTGCCAATCAATATGACTATGCCCAGCAAAACTGTCATAATTGATAGAAAAAGAAAACCATTCAAAAGATAAAAGGAGGCAATAAGAACTTATGGCAAATAAGCAAGCTCTATGAGGGGTGTTGGAAGGAATTCATCTGACTGAAGAAACTGATAAACACATCAAAGGAACAAAGGAGTTTGGATAGATGGTTCAGTGGGCAAATGCACTTGTCATGCAAGCAGCAGGGCTGAAATGTGAATCCTCAGAACCTATGTGAAAGCTGGACTTGTTGAATAAGCACCTGTAACTCCAGTGCTCCCAGGGTGAAATGGGATGCAGATACAGGAGAATGGAAGTTTACAAGCCAGTTACCCCAGCATATGCAGCAGAAAAACCGCAGAGATTTGCCCAAATAAGGTGAAAGACAAGGACTGACACCTGATGTTCTCTAGCCTGTGCATGTCCACTATGGCACATGATCACCCACATCCACACACAGGAATGCATACACACACACACACACACACACAAACACACAGGGGGTGTTTGTGTGTGTGTAGGGTGAAGAGGACATGGAAGAAGACAAGTCATGCTGGGACAGTAGTTAAGCAAATGAGCATCAGGAAAACACCAACACTACGAACTTAAGAAAATGCCAAGAATAATATGCATCTTTCAATGATAACTCTGAAGAATGGCCTCTGTTATCTACCAAAAGACACAAATCAGCAGATTAGATTAAAAACTGGATCCATCTATTTATAGCCTTCAAGAAACATACTTCATGTTCAAAAATAGACACTGCCTTAGGGTGAAAGGATTGAAAAAGTTGTTCCAAGAAAATGTAACTAAGAAGCAAGCATATATTGCTATTCCATTTTGTAAGGAGATAGGCTTAAAAATCAATATTAGCTAAAAGAAATGAAGATCTTTTTCACTCTGAGTAAGGGAAAAATCCACTATGAAAAACGTTACAATTCTGAACATATACATCAAACATGGACAAACCATTTCCGTAAAAGAAAAAAATGCTAGATACAAATTCACAGGTCAACTCCAACACAGTAACAGTGGATAACCAACATGTAGATCATTGTCATCCAAAAATAAGCATCAGAGTTAAAGGACATCATATCAAATGGACCCAACAGACCTCTACATGACACTTACCCTAACACTGAAGAATACATATTTTTCTCTCTTTTATTTATTTATTTATTTATTTTTAGTCTTTTCAAGACAGTAGCTCCAGCTGTCCTGGAATTTGCTTTGTAGACCAGGCTGGCCTTGAACTCACAAAGATCTGCCTGCCTCTGCCTCCCAAGTGCTAGGATTAAAGGCACCACACCCGGCAAAATACATATTTTTTTCTTAGCAGCCCATTGAATGTTCTCTAAAACGAATCACATAAATTACACAAACCACTTCTCAACAAATACTGAAAAGTTTTGAACTCACTTCTTATATTCTATCTGACCACAATGCAATAAAGCTAAAAACAAGAGCAAGAGAAACTATACAAATACGTAAATTCATGGCGATTAAACAACAACTAGTAAGTGAGGAAGGCCTATTGAATAACCAAGAAGGAAATATAAAAATTTCTCGAACTGAATGAAAATTAAAACCAAGCATACCAGAACCTATAGGTTATAGTAAAATCAGTCCTAGAAGGGAAGACCATGCCATAAATAAGAACACTAAAGTAAGATCTCAGATAACTTAATGATGTACATTTGTACTTGGAAAAACAAGAACAAGCCAAACCCAAAAGTAGACTATAAAAACGTTAAGATGAGGGCAGAAATTAATGAAATAGAAAGAAAAATAATACAAAGAATCCATGAAAAAAACACTTGGTTCTTTGCAAAGATAAGATCTACAACCCCTTAGTCAAACTTACCAAATAAAAGAGAGACCTAAATTAATTAAATTAGAGATGACAAATGAGGCATTACAACAGGTACCAGTGAAATCCAGAAAATTATAAGGACAGACTGTAAAAACTTACATTCCATTAAATTTTTTTATTTATTCTTGTATGTGTATGAATGTACTGTCTGCATGTAGGTTTGTGCACCCGTGTCGTGCAATGCCGCGGAGGTCAGAAGAGGGCGTCGGATTCCCCTGGAACTGGAGTTCTCCTGGAATTGGAGTTACAGATGGTTCTCAGCCGCCATGTGGGTGCTGGGGATCTAACCCAGGTCCTCTGCAAGAGCAGTTGGCGCTCTTAACCGCTAGGCTATCTCTCCAGCCCCATTCCATTAAATTTTAAATATAATGGAAAGAGATAAATTTCTAGATTCACATGACCTACCAAAGTTAAATCAATATGAGAAATATAATTTATTAATTTTTAATATTTTTATTGAATTTTTGTGGATTTCAAAGAATAAATTTTAATCATATCTATACACCCTCCCCTTCCTGCTCCCCCAGAGATCAGTAATTTAAAAGTTCTATCACAAGCTTTGTGACTCATGCAATAAAAAAACTGTGTCAGCTTCAAAACTTTAGGCCCAGACAGATTCATTGATGAATTGTATCTGAACTTTTCCACTTTTTTTTTTTTTTTTTTTTTGAGACAGGGTCTCCCTGTAGCCCCAGCTGGCCTGGAACTCACTCTGTAGACTAGGCTGGCCTTGAACTCATAGAGATCTGCCTGCCTCTGTCTCCTGAGTGCTAGGATTAAAGGCATGCGCCATCACACCCGGGTTAAAGATGGTTCTTAGCAGCCACATGGGTGCTGGAAATTGAACCCGGTTCCTTTGCAAGAGCAATCAGCACTCTTAACCACTGAGCCATCTCTCCAGCCCCTGTATCTGAACTTTAAAGAAAATATAACACCAAATCTTCTCAAATAATTGCATAAAATCATAACAGACTACTTCCAAACTATTTTCATGAATACAATATTACCCTGATTTCAAAACCAGAGAAAGACACAACAAAAAAGAAAATTACTGACCAATTTCCCAATGAATATGTATGTAAAATTTCTCAACAAAATGCTTACAAACTAAATTAAAGAACACAACAATGTCATTCATCATGACTAAGTTTGCTGCATTCCAGGGATCCAGGGATGATTCATTACACACCAGTCAAAAACATCAGTTACAGGAATGGGCTCAAGTACAGAAATCATATGACCACCTCAGTAGCTTCAGAAAATACCTTTAATAAAAATCCTATGTCCTTTCATGATAAAAAACCTGGATAGACTAGGATATATCTCAGCATAATAAGGGCTACATACAGCAACTATAGCCAACATCATAGTAAATATATAAAATCTCAAAACATTGCAGCTAAGATTAGGAACAAGAGAAAGGTATTCACATGACATGGGATTCACATGGGACTGGGGATCAAATATGTAATAATTAAACCACAACGTGCAGTAAGTCATAAAGATGGGTTCAGCCCAATCAACGGTCTGGCATAGCCCAATGCCTGCTTCTCAATGAAGTATGTTGAGTTCAGTTCATCAGTCATCATTCTGCCTTCTTGTCAGAATCTGTCCCATGTCTCTGTATCTTTTATATATATGTACACACACACACACACACACACACACACACACACACACATATATACACACACATACTGAGTTTCAGCTGTATGCTGGCCTCTACACTAAGTATTAGGAGCCAGGAGTATACACACTTTGCACACTCCAGCTCACTGGCAGGTCTGCTAGGATCCTTGTGCTTCTGATGTTATCCCTGTAATTAGTTATAATTGTTCCAATTACTTGTGAGTGTCTCTTATGTGACAAGCACTAGCTTGTTAAAACATTACAGCAATACTAGGAGAAAGCATAATTATCCCCATCTTCTAGATGAGGTAACTAGGAAACAGAGAGGTGTTAGGCTGTCCCTTATTGGACAGGTATAAGTGGAGGAGTCAGGTACTTCCTCTCTTAACCACTACTCTCTCTTGCACTGAAATAAACTTTCATGTACATCATGAGAAGAATCAACTGTTCATTTGCTTGTTTTCTTATAGTGTTGACCTTGAGTACCAGTGTCACACATGCTAAGTTAAATACCATATATGGTAGCTGGGAAGTCTCCAGTGGTGAAGCAACTGGAATTTCTCATTTTCCTACACATTATTTTTTGCAGCAAAATAAACAAAGCCTAAAACCCATCTATATTGGATCAAATACTCAATATAAAAGTTGTAAAGATCCTAAAATTGTTTTTCTCTATAAGCTGATCACTTTTCTTATTTTCACATCTCACTGAAAATTAGTGTGCTATAGTAAACAAGAGTAGGTTAAGCCAAACAGAAGGGGACTTAGCATCTAGATTCATTTTTAGTCTCTGCTCCAGAGACTGAATCTCTCTGACTGATAGATGCACAGTGAGTGGCTCCTGCATACCTCACCTCATGACTGCCTGGTCTCTGGTCTGGTCAATGGTCTTTTCATTCTACATCTATCACTTCCTTTCACAGTTCCCTATCATTTTCTTTTATTTTTCTTTTATTTTTTGCATGATACCTTTTCTAAGTCCCAGTGAGCTTCTGGCAAATAAATCATTGACTAGTGGACTTTTTGAAGGTATACAGTATTCAATGACATGAGACTTCTTAGCCAATTTTTAAAAATTTATTTACTCTTTATTTATTTTATATGTATAAGTGTTGTGTCTACATGTATGTCAGTGTACCCATGTCATGCAGTATCCATGGAGGCCAGAAGAGGGTGCCAGATCCCCTGGAAATGAAGTGAAGGATGGTTGGTAGCTGCCATGTGGTTTTTAGGAATTAAACCCTGTTGTTTTTCCAAGAGCAGGCAGTGCTCTTAGCCACAGAACCATCTCTCTCTAGCACCACCTTTCCTTTTCAAAGGGTATATTAGATAACCCAAAAGATGCAACTATATAGCAGGATAAGATATTTAGGAAAAATAGGATATTTAGGACTACACCTCAGATCTTGTGCGCATTTGAGCTTGCAAGATGTAATGAAATAACAAGAGTGAACCCTCTATTAGATAACAAACCCTAATGTAAGCTATAGACTGAGCAATAATGATGCATCATTGTAAGTTCATCAGAAGATATTAATAATGACGGAGAACGCTCCATGCCTTTCCCTCAGTGTGCTTGGTACTTAAAATTGCTTGAAAATTAAGTTATTATCTGGGCGTGGTGGCGCACGCCTTTAATCCTAGCACTTGGGAGGCAGAGGCAGGCGGATCTTTGTGAGTTCAAGGCAAGCCTGGTCTACAGAGTGAGTTCCAGGACAGCTGGGGCTACAGGGAAACCCTGTCTCGAAAAGACCAAAAAAAAAAAAAAAAAAAAAAAGAAAAGAAAGAAAGAAAATTAAGGTATTGACCTAGGTAGAGTGGCCCATGCTTTTAATCCTAGCATTTAGAACAGAGAGGCAAGAGGATCTCTGAATCCACAGCCAGTCTGGCCTACATAGCTAGTTTAAGACCAGCCAGAGTCGTCTAATGAGATCCTGTATCAAAAGCAAAAATAATAACAACAACACAACAACAACCTCAGTATCTTTTTTTAAAAAAGATGCAAGGTCATCTTCTTTTTGTCTTTGCCCCTACTCAACACAAACACTTTTGTGATCAGATATTTGTTTTTTTCTTCAATACTGAACAATTAATTATCTGTCAACAATTCTGCCAGGAGTTTTAGTTTTCCACTTTGTTGTTTTTCACAAAAGCTACATGAGGGAGAAAGAATTTATTTCAACTCATGGTTGATTTTATAGTCCATGATGGCAGAGAAGTTAGAGCACGAACTTGAAGGAATTGATCATATTGCATTCTCTGTCAAGATAACAGAGCTGGGATTGCCAGGGCTCAGCTCTGTTTCTCCAGTTTATAGTCATTTCACACTGAAAGTCTACAATGTAACACAGACAGAAAGTATCTAACTTTATAATAAATATCAGAGCTCCTAGGATGAGTCAAATTCCACAAGGCCACACTCTTCAGTTGTTAAAACCTCATAGTAGTGAAAGGGAATTTCTGTCCAACTTGGTTGCTAACCCCAAGATCTCATGATCCCTTTGCTGGACTCAAACTTGTTAGAATGCTTCACAGACCTCAGGGAAACAGTTGACTTACTAATTTAGCTGCTGTGACAAAAGAAAACCTCACAAATGCAACTTAAAGAAGGAAAGGAGTATTTTGGCTAGCAGTTCCAGAGCAGTAGGGAAGTCGTCAGGAGCAGAGGCATCAGATCACATTAAATTCACAGACAGGAAGTACAGAGCAATAAATGCTGCCCTGAAGCATTTCTCTTATTCTGTGCAGTCCTGAACCTCACCACATGGGATGGGGCCACCCATAATTACTGCGGGTTTCCCTCCTGACCTGACTTAGTATAGATAATCTCTCACGACGTGTCCAGGGACTTGTTTCTTTTGTGACCATAGATCCTGGCAAGTGGACAATCAATAAGAACCATCACAATTCCATTTACTACTTTATTATAAAAGGCTGTACCTTGGGATGCAAAAGAGTCATAAGAGAGGTAGAGGCAAGGGTCTTAGAACTTCCATCTCCTCTTATAGCTGTCCTTTGGGTGTCCAGCAAACCAGTGTGTCTCCTAAATCTTTCCTTTTGAGGTTTTATGGAGGCAGCACTACATGACCATGCTTGATTAAAGCAATTGATAATAAAAGAAAACTTCAGCTCCTCTCTGCCCTGTGGGCTGGGGCTCATAACTTCCAACTAGATTGTTGGTTCCCTTGGCAACTAAGCTCTGTCGTTTCTTCTAAAAGTCAACTCATCAATATCAATTCAGGTAAGTTTGAAAAGGACTTGTTGGGAATAGAGTAAACTTTACTTTCATGTTTATTATTTTATTCTCATTTATGAAATTCAAAGAGTTTTGAAGCTGAAACAGGAATAATTATAGAGACAATATATATACTTATATATACATGTATATGTATGTGAATGACAGGAACTATATATGACAATGGAAGTAAAGTACACAGTATAGAGCTCATGTTAATTATATTGTTGTACTGAAGGGTCATATTACTAGAAGTAGTAACAACTCTTGGATTTTAATAATTACATAGGAATTAGATCAAAGGCTTTTGGGTGTCAAGATGGACAAATTTGAGGCATAAATTAGAGGCATACATACCTGAGGCATCTCATTCCAACATTCCCCAAGGATTATTCTTCCTGCAAGGAGGCAGGGCAAGGAAAGTTAAGTTCCAACCTGGACTCTGGAAGGAAAAAAAAAAAAAGCTCAAGTATTTGTGTGAATGGTGGTATCTTCAGAGGAGTCTAGTGTTGAAATTTATTTTGCCTTCATGATTGAAAAACCTGAAGCATAAAACAATATTACACTGTTAGTTACTTTGGAGTCGGCCCAAAGTAATCATAGTAATAGCGGGAGGGCTTGCAAAACAAATGCCTATTTTCTCAGAATTAAGGCAGCGAAATATATTTTAAGGATTCACACAAATAAAATTAGCACACAATATAAAAATTGCCATAAATAAATAAGAAAATAAATAACCATAATAAAATCCAGTAGAACTGGACACTAAAAAAATTATGCAATTCTATTCTAGTTCCAGAAAACTCCCATTATTAAACACATTGAGAAAACAATGGCATGAAACTATCAAAACTGTTTATAAATTTATTAACCACTTCCATGTAATTCAAAGGTCAAAGAAACACTAAAAATAACAATGTGTATATACTTAGAACTGCAAAATAGCAAGAAGGCTCTCACTCAAGTTAATCTGAAAGCATGAAGGTTCTCATTCAAGTTAAACTTAAAGGAAAATGTCATTGCTACATATTGTATATGTTATTTTAGATAAAAGAAAGGCTAAAAATTAGCTATCTGCTCAAAGCAACAAACTAAAATATTAGAAATCTAAGAGAATAATGATGCCCCCAAGAAATAATCAAAATGAATATTAAGGCAAAATGCAAAATATAAAGCTAAAAGTTGTTTCTTTATAGAGAGTCAGTTAGTGAACAAACATATGATTGAGAAAAATGAGAGATGGTAGAAATATATAATTAAAGCTATTAAAAATTAAAATGCTGCATAAGGATAGAGTATATAGAATTTGTAAGACGATGACATAATATAGTGACTTTGATAGAAATAAGTTGAAATGACTTTGAATGCTTCTTAAATACAGCTTACCAAAGCTACAGTTACTAAAAGTCAATGGGATGAGAAAAAACAGGGGGAAATATGTAGAGACTAATGTGAGGAGATTTGGCTTAAAATTTTAGCTGTCTTTTTTTGTTTTTTTTTTTGGTCTTTTTGAGACAGGGTATCTCTGTAGCCGCAGCTGTCCTGGAACTTGCTTTGTAGACCAGGCTGACCTTGAACTCACAAAGATCCGCCTGCCTCTGCCTCCCGAGTGCTAGGATTAAAGGCGTGCGCCACCATGCCCGGCTTTAGCTGTTTTTAAGCAGCTTTCTGATTAGTATAAATCAGTCCTTTTCTTGGGTTCAGTATTTAATGTTGCAGAATCTATGAGGTTCTGTTAGGGGTTGTAACCTAGTGATGAACATGTCCTATTTATATATTTTTTAATTTATTTCTTTTTATTTTATGTGTATGAGTGCATTGCCTGCATGTGTGTAAATGCACCCATGTTGTGCAATCACTACAGAGGTCAGAAGAGGGTGTCAGATCCCCCTGGAACTGGAGTTATGTACAGTTGTTAGGTGCCATGTAGGTGCTGGGACTTGAACTTGGGTCTTCTGAAGGAGCCATGTCTCCAGCCCCTAGTTTATATTATTTTTAAGCGTTCTTCTATCCTAATGTCTATTTCTCATTTATTTAGTGTCTTTGTGTGTTTGCCTGTGTGCGTTTATGTGCACCAGGTTCATGCAGAAGCCAGTGGAGACCCAAAGAGGGCATCAGATTTCCTGGAACTGAAGTGATAGGTGATTGTGAGCTGCAATATGGGTAACAGAACCCAAAGCCCTGTCCTTTACAAGGACAGTAATGTACCTAACCCCATTTCTCCAGCTCCATAAATTCTATTTCTAAGTAATTGAAGCATTAACTGTATCCTTTTCTCTTTCCTAGATAATGTAGTAGGTACTGAAGATGCCCAGCTTCAATGGAATTCCAAGGCCTGCTGAGGAAGGAAAGGCCCATCCTTTGCAAGGCGGATGTCCTTGTCTTTTACTACCACAAATAGGTAGATGCCTTGTAAATATTTTCATCTAGTAAATTTTAGCAAGCCGTCCAAATCCTGAAAACTATCATTAACATTTGTGAAAACACAGTTCCAATGTTTTTCCTCTAACAGATTGACTTGCAAGAATTATGTCTTCTCACCTTTGTAATATCAGCATGCTCTTTGTGTTTCTGGCTTGTTCTTTATCCCTCAGGAACAATCTGTGACTGCACATATCTAACTGTATAAACACACACAGCATCCGAGGGCTGAGACCTGTGGAACGTTCTCCTCTCCATCATTCTCCAGAGCGATTTGCACCTGTTGAGCAGCAAGTGCTTGCAGCTTGTTATTGAACTGAAGGACTTAGTGGGAACTTTCCAGATGCTGAGTGGAGGCCGAATCTTGGATCAGAGTGGGGGCGTTTACCACACATGGGTAACATAGGCAGATGGCTTTCCCAGAGCACTGAATACTCCCGTTGAAACACGTTTTCTTCATAACAGGCTACTGAAACTAGCAAAAAGTCTAAGAAAGAAAAATAAAAGCCACAAATCAACACAGTCACACCTCCGAGTCATCGTGATTAAGAAATAGTTCTTGTGACTAGCGCTGGTGTAGAACCGGTGGATTATATAACCTTGAGTAAATCCAATGAAATGTGAGGTGCCTATGTGAATGAGCGACACATTTCCCCCCAAGAGCAGAGTGACTTTTAGGCCACAGGTGTTTTGGTAATTGCCATGTATTCTGAATACATCATGTTTAACAGGCCTTGTACACACATTTCCACCTGGGTGGAAATGAACAGTCCAATCTCAATACTTCAGTCTGAGTATTAGATGTATGTGAGTCTGCATGGTTTAATAAGACTTGGCACATGGAAAGAGCTAGGGACGCTGGCCTCCTCCTCGCTTTGCTATTGATTAACTGTGAGTTGAAGGGAAATCACCTGACCTGGCCATGGGTACATTTCCTCATGTAAAAGAGCTCAGTCCTCCTGAAGAGTTTTACAGGTCCCTTATGAGAAGTAAAATTTTAATCCCCCACCCCTTAATCAGATGAACACTAAAAATGTAAAAGTAGATTTGACAATTAAGGGAAAATTACATTTAGGTGCTAAGATTTGGTTCACCACTTTGAAAATGGAAATGAATTACAAAAGTACGAAGGGGGTTATTACAGCATGCTTACACTGATCAGATTCCCAGGCAACTTTGAACTCTGTTTATTCTAATAGAAGTTGGAAGTCAGCAAGAAAGCCAGAACATGCCTTTAAATGTGACAATCTTTTATTATAGTAAATTGCTTATAAAATTCCAATATTCCTAGTTTCTTAAATTATTTAAAATGGACTTATAAAATAATGAGATAATATTGCTCAATTAAAAACCAAACTCAGAGGTCAGCAGGACAGCTTTAACAGGTAAAGGTGCTTGCCACCAAGCTTACTGACTTGAGTTCAATAACAGACCAACATAGTTTATAAAGAGAATTGATTCCTGAAATTTACTTCTGACCCTCATGCTTATGACCAAGTCTACCACCACCACACACAAAATAAATAACTGGAATATAATCAAAATATAATTTTGTGGAGCTGGGAGATGGCTCAGCCATGGTTAAGAGCATTTGCTGTAGTCAAGGGACCTGGTTTGGTGCCTGACACCCACATGATGGCTCACAGTCGTCTGGGGGATCAAACACCCTTTTCTGGCTCCACAGGCACCAGGCACACACATAGTTCACTTGCATAAATGTAGGCAAAACATGCATACTCATGACATTTAAAAATATTAAAATATACATGTAATTTTGTGATATATATTGTATTTTACTTTGATATTCTTAGCAGCTAATGGAGCTAAAAATGGTTATAGAACTCTCACTATGATCAATGCTTTTGTGAGTAAAATGAGTGTTTTCTCAGAATGTGAGAAATGGTCCCAAATGTATGTCTGCCATTTTTACTATGTATTTACGCAAAGTGGTGTTCCAAGCATTGACAAATACAAAATCAAAGTTTTGATCCACTCTGAAAAATGCTTGAGATGCACTGTATCCTACAGTATCAAATATTTGGCTGAGATTTACTTCTTTATTAAAAATAAATAAGCAAATCTATATGACTACTTTGGAAATGTTCTTTTGTCTTTAATAAATGGTGAAATTAAAAGTATATCAAATGCTGAACTCTACATGCAACTAGGCTGTGGGCAAAAAAAAAAAAAGGCCTTTTCCCACAGGGGTATCAACTGGCATGGATCCAGTGGTGGGAGGTGGAGCCTTGCTTGTCCTCTGGGTGCCAGACTCAAGCTTGGGACTAGGTGGCTAGAAGAGGTCGACTGCAGCTCAGAGGAGGGGACCAGAGTTCCAGCTCACAGGAGGGGATTATTGTATTACTTATATGACTCAATGTTTGTGCTTCTTACTAGCAAAATATAACTTTCCTAAAATTTTGTTAGTCTTTGACTTTATTGGATATTAAATTTCTGTGGTATTTAATCAAGGAATACTTAAAGATGTGGCTAATATATAATAATAAATGTATTTAACAAACCAAAAAATATATCGAAGAACAATTTTATAATTAATTCATTTAAAATTTATCATCAGTATATATTTGAATGGCATACATATATTACACTCTTACATATTTGGCATTGTCTAAAAACTTCCCCAACAAGAAGGAGTTGCAATAGGGAAAAATATAAGAATCCCTGGTCTAGATAAGCAGCACAGATGTTAAAACTAACTTCTGCTTGAGCCGGGCGTGGTGGCACATGCCTTTAATCCTAGCACTCGGGAGGCAGAGGCAGGCAGGTGGATCTTTGTGAATTCAAAGCCAGCCTGGTCAACAGAGTGAGTTCTAGGACAGCTGGGGCTACAGGGAGACTCTGTCTTGAAAAGACCAA
The DNA here is from genome assembly GCA_009823505.1 of Rhizomys pruinosus. Classification (NCBI taxonomy): domain Eukaryota; kingdom Metazoa; phylum Chordata; class Mammalia; order Rodentia; family Spalacidae; genus Rhizomys; species Rhizomys pruinosus. The sequence goes on along the minus strand of VZQC01013000.1, from coordinate 626,314 downwards.
AAAAAAAAAAACCCTAACTTCTACATATCACTGGGGTTTTGAGTAGCTTATTGTACAGTAAAATCTAACACATACATATATATGTATACATATATACATATATGTATATATGTATACATATATATGTATATATGTATGTGTATATATGTACATATATACATATATATACATATATGTATATATGTATACATATATATGTATGTATAGATATAGATAGATATCTGAGGAAGGCTGTCCCCATAATCACATAGATCTTAATCTTTAAATTTATAAAAAAATGCCTTAAGCGTATTTATTTCCTTTTATAATAAAAAAGGAAATCTTTGAATGTAAGAAATGAAATCTCACCCAGAACTTTTCCCAGTTGTGATCATGCGTATGTTCTTTTATCCAGATGGAGCAGCCAGGGACCACAGAACCACAACGTACAAACTGACAACAGGAATGACATTGATTTCTCTACTTCTTCCAATCACTACCTTCCAGTGTATTCATTGACATGGCTTTAGAAAACATTCTGATGCCAGGCCTAGTGGTCTTTGTCTTTAATCCCAGCTCTTAAGAGGCAGAGAAATGTAGATCTCTGCAAGATTAAGGCCACCTGGTCCACATCGTGACTTCCAGGCAGGCTAGGACTAAGGAGACACTGTCAAAAAAAAAAAAAAAAAAAAAAATTCTGGGCTGAAGCTTATTTCAGGGTGTTGATTGATGGTTCAAAACTGCTCTTCAGGGAACTTAATCCAGGTAGGGTCTGTTAAGGAGACCCAGGAACCATTTGCATAGTCAACAGCTTTGGATAATATGAGGCGGCTCTTTGGTCAAAGGCAGGGACCTGGAGAGAATGCCTGCTGTTAACACCATGCCTTGCAGGCCACTGAACTGTTTTATAGGCATATCCAGTGGAATAAGTGGCCACCTCTCAGACATCATATAAAGGGGATTCTTTTATGAGGAGGTTATATTGAGATAGATTATGTTCCTAATTTTCTCCTATCGTGGCACACATGGAAAGTTATAATATTCATTCAATGCACTGCATTTAGCAGAAGAAATCTGTTAGCATTTATAGGCCAGTTGTTCACCGGGTCTAGAGACTTCAGGCCTCACCCTGAGGCCTATTGGGAGGAAAACCTCACACCATGTTTTGATATTCCTCATTTGTTTCATTTAAGCTGAGAAGCTCTAGAATAGATACTCCAAAGACCCTCTTGGCTTTGGGATTTGTAAAATTAGGACCCAGCCCCTGTGGTTGATAGGATATAGAATATTTTAAATAACTAAGGGAATCAGTTTGGCTCCCCTCAAAAGGAACAAAAGATTCTTCAGCAAATTGTTTAACCTGTTGGCTTACAGATTTTCATCAAAACAACAGGAAAGCTAGGAAACAAAATGGCCTTTTAGTTCCTAGTCATGTTAAATGTTATAACATTAGTATGCATATTAGTGTATAAAAGATTGATTGGTTCTTTTTGTAAATTTTGTAGTGAGAAGAAACTCATTCTATAATCTAATAACCAATTTTATTTTATTTTATTTTATTTTATTTTATTTTATTTATTTCGGTATGTATATCAATGTACTGTCTGCATGCAGGTTTGTGCACCCGTGTCGTGCAATGCCGCGGAGGTCAGAAGAGGGTCTCGGATTCCCCTGGAACTGGAGTTCTCCTGGAACTGGAGTTTCAGACGGCTCTCGGCCGCCATGTGGGTGCTGGGGATCGAACCCGGGTCCTCTGCAAGAGCGGTCGGCGCTCTTAACCGCTAGGCCATCTCTCCAGCCCCCTAATAATAACCAATTTTATAACAGCCATTTTGATTCACTGAACTTCTGTGATTTTTTTAGTTGATTTATAATGAGCCCTTGATTCATGCTGGTTTCTATAGCTTCTCAAAAGTCAGAATAAGCTTATTTTTGAGGCATAAGAAAAATATCACCTAAAAGAAAAAGAAAGAAAAATATCACCTAAGTTTAACTTCATGAAGACTGAAATGCATTACTAATTCATCAGTTGAACTCAAGAGTGTAGATGGTTGGAGTGGCTGGCAAGACGGTTCCGGAGTTCAGGGTGCACACTGCTCTTCTGGAACTCTGGAGGTCTCTTCCTGGCTCTCGAGTCCATTAGGGCCTCACAAGAACCTATAGTTTAGTTCTGGGAGCTCTGATGACCTCTTCTGGTCTCTGGAGGCACCCGTGTGAACATGGCATACAATTATGCCACACAGACCCCCCCCCACCGCTATGCACATTTAAAAAAGAGGATGAATGAAGTAAAATATTTATTCAATGTATTTAAATAAATAATTTTATACTGAGTTTTAGATATGCATTAGGAATATGCCACATCAGAAGATTTTTCTTATAATGAATGGATCACATGAAAAATAAAAAAAAATTTATGTCAAACTTAGTCTGGAGCCAATATATGGTATAAGAGCAAAAGATTGGTAGGAATTTGGTAAAGAGCTTTTAATGACATACACACAGTAATTCAGAAAGCATCAGAGCTTAAAAATTTAAACATAATTAATGTCATTGTTAGGTTTGATATAGATATAGGGACTTAGAATTTTTTTTGGTCTTTTCGAGACAGGGTCTCCCTGTAGCCCCAGCTGACCTGGAACTCACTCTGTAGACCAGGCTGGCCTTGAACTCACAAAGATCCGCCTGCCTCTGACTCCCGAGTGCTAGGATTAAACGCGTGCGCCACCACGCCTGGCAGGGACTTAGAATTTTATGTCTACTCCCTACTTCATCCTTGAAACAACTTATAAGCAGGGAATTCTTACGTTTAATTGTATGTACAAAAGGTTTTATGGTTCAGAATACCATTTACTTATAGACTCTTAATGGCTTTCTAGCATCTGCTTTGACCTTGAACTTTACATTTAGGCTACTCTAAAACTGAATGGATGCATGCTGAGTTGAGATGATTCATTTCAGTTCTTAAAACAAGTTCTGAAATTTCAGTTCTTAAAACAAGTACTCAGAGCCTCCTTGAATCCAAGCTCTCTCCTAGGTAATAACAGCATCATAAGCAGTCACAATATCCCATATTGATGAATATTCAACTCATTCACTAATTCATTCATTCATCTATTTCTTCTTTCCTTTTTTCATAAAGCAGCATACTAGCAGATGTGAATGAAATACTCATTAGCATGTGGTCTCTATAGAGAGGATGCTTGTTTGCCACTTGCTGTCCAGTCTCTCTGATGTTTATAGAACCTTGATTTTGTATTGTTAGAAATAGTTCCCTTTCTAGACTTACTATAGTCTAATAATGATATTGTTTTTAGTTCCACTCAATGGGTCGCAGATAGAACAGGAAGAACTCTACCTAGTAGAGCATCAGAAAAATGCCCTTTTCTTTCCTGTAAGATAGAATAGATACCTTTTAACCTCCTTTTTTCTTGTTCCTTCTGTCAGGAATGCAGCCCTGGTACTTGCAGCTCTACTTACATCCAGAGCAACAGTAGATAAGAAAGCTAGAAAGCGCCTGGGACTTAGTTCTCACGTAGTTCTGCACACCTGATTGGCAACATCTAAATTTCTTGTGTATTCAAAATGCCACAGTTGATATTTCACATGTATTCTATTTTTCTCAGGACAGACTTTAACTTTCCTATCTTTACCACGTATATGTTTAAACAGTTAGCCTGGAATGCTGAATCTCATATGGAGGAAATGGCATTAATACTTAGGGCCTTTGCAAACACATATGCTATGTTTCTTTTGAGTTACGGATCCTGAAGGATTAAGAGCAAGGAGACGGTGCTTAGTGATGGAAACAGTGAGATGGAAAAAAAAAATCAAGGCAAGAAATACAATCGAACCATGGTGACTCCATACTGTGCAGAATGAGGGAAGCATTGGAAAGAAAAATAAAGTCCTGAAGGTCAGCTCTGTCAGGAACATGGCCATGCCATTCACTTTAAAAATGTTTTAAATAAATACCATGGAAAAGAAGGCTAAAAGATGTTTTCCCAAATTAGGTCAAATTCATATTTCCCTTCATGTTACAGTGTGAGCCAGCTTCTCCATCACCAGAATCAACAGAAAAGAACAGGTTTCCTCCTGGCCATTTACTTTTTCCTCTCTAACTTTTTCCTGGTCATTGAAAAATAAAAATAAAAACAGTCAAATGTACCCTCAGCAACTAGATGAGAGGTTGACACATGGCATTTGTTGTGTCTTTGAAATGGCTGTGTCAAGTTTCTCTGGAGTAATTAAATAGTTTCATATCTACAAACCTGCTCCTGATTTGTTTGTTAAATACTATAAATTTTAATGGAGCGCTCTTACCTATATCTTAAGAAGGACTATATATATTTTGGTAAAACTGATATTTTGGGCCCAGAGGGTTCTGGGATCAAATTCCACACAGGGATGCTGTGGACTACACCTTCATATGTTCCTGGTTAACATGCCCTAATTTTCTTTTCAAAAAAACTGATCTCATTGGTGACCCAAAGGCCTTTTCTTGTTTGTATAGTAACATAAGGGGGAGGTGAGGGGAGATGGTATGTGGGATGGAGAATAAGCCACAGGGATTTTGCATTTCAGTAAACTAGACCCCTATCTAGGGTTTCCTCTTCTTCCTCCTCTGTCAGAATCTGAAGTTTTCAGAGCCTGAGACAAATATTTTTAATCATAGTTAACTATTCAGTAACTTTTCACATTATTTCAATCTTTCTTTTCCCTAATCATAAATATTTTAAAGTATCAATTGTCTATGAAAAGTATAGGGAGACAGGAAATAAAGCAAGGAGAGAAAGACATTATTAGAGAAAGTATATGTTTAAAGAAACTTCCAAGTATAATTCCTTTTAGAATGTATTTAGCAAGTAGTCACAAAAACGTTTGTTGTTTTTAAAGGAAAGTCAAATATTTATGGCTTCTCTTAAATTATTTTAATAATCCTTGTTGTGGGTTGTATGTATGTGTGTGGAAGCAATTATCATGTTAACACATGATTCATAGCATACATGTTTGCAAAGGCCCTCAATAGTAATGTCATTTCCTCCATATGAGATTTAGCATTCCAGACTAAGCATTTAAAAACATATAAAAGAAGTAATAGGAAAAACATGTGTTCATGCACCTTGCTTTGCATAACAATTCATTAAAGAACAAAATATATAACCAAACAAGGTCAGGCTGGCTGGTGTTAAATATTATTTGCAGTGGAACAGTCAACCACAGGAAGAAAACACTCAGATATTTAAGCTAACAGATTGAATGCTGCAAGTTTGATGGATAGTGGAAAAACACTTGCCGCTAATGTTTCCAATTAATATAAATTACAGTAGAAATTTAGCAGTCCAAACCAACACCTGTATGTTGGCTGAAGTGTCCTTCCCACCAAACCCAAAGTATGTCCTGTTCATTTTCATTGTGATTCAAGAATGTTTACGATGGACATCTGTCATTTATTCTCTTTTTTGCCCCCCTTTCTTCTCTCACTTTGTTCCCTCTATTATTATTATTATTATTATTATTATTAATTACTATTTTGAGACAGGGTCTCCCTGTAGCTCCAGCTATCCTGGAAGTCACTCTGTAGACCAGGCTGGCCTTGAACTCACAGAAACCCACCTGCCTCTGCCTCCCAAGTGCTAGGATTAAAGGTGTGCGCCACCCACCATGCCCAGCAATGCTGCCTTTATTTTTCATCCATCTCTTTCTTTCCACTCTCTTTCCCCTCATTCCCTTCTCTCTCTCTCTCTCTCTCTCTCTCTCTCTCTCTCTCTCTCTCTCTCTCTCTCTTCTTTAATTATATCAGTCAGGCCAAATTAAACTTTGTAGAGGCCAATCTTTTCCTTTTTTTTGAGACTGGATCTCCCTGTAGCCCCAGCTGGCCTGGAACTTGCTATGGCTATGTAGACCAGGTTGGCCTTATACTCAGCAATCCATCTGCCCGAATGCTGGAATTAAAGGCATGTGCCACTATGCCCAGCTGTAGACTCCACTCTCAGGATAAAAGCATGGTTTGTGTCACTAATTGCCTCAATAAATATATAGAGTAAATTTTACATTTTGTGTCAAAAAGGAAGTTATATTTTCTTTGTGATATGTGCACATAAACTACACACACGCATAGACATACAGACATATACAATTATTTATACATTCATTTTTATTAAAAGAACACACAAGAACAGCTTAATGAAAATGAACTTTACAGTTCGAGTTGCATATTGATTTCTGTGTTTCTATCCTTATCACTTCTTTGTACTCAAAATCATACAAAGAAACCCAATTGACCTGGAACTTGTATGTAGACCAGGTTGGCCTAGAGCTCACAAAAATCTGCCTGCCTCTGCCTCCCTAGGGCTGGGATTAAAGGTATGCACCACCCATGCTCAGCTTAAGCTAGAGATTTAAAATACTATTTATTTATTTATTTATTTATTTATTTATTTATTTATATGACTGTTTTGCTTGCATTTATGTAAGTGCACCATGTTTTGCAATGTCTTCAGGAGACTAGAAGAGGATGTTAGCTCTCCCAGAACTGTAGTTATGGGTGGTTGGTAGCTGGCATGTGAGTTCTGAAAACCCAATTCAGTCTTCTGCAAAAGCAGTACATGCTCTTAGTCACTGACCCATGTCTCCAGCCTAAAACTGGAATTTTTTGAATCTATATATTGAAATATCTACTGAGATGTTTCTTACAGGTAAAAAATAAATCTAAGAATCAGAAAGAAATCAAATACAATTCTAAGTGGGGTCTCTGTGCTTTGAGGCTTCAGCCTTCAAGCCCACTAGGAAGGGGGAGTCAAGAAGCAATTACCTCCCAAATCTGACTGTACTCCAAACCAGCTCTATCCTGAATTTGGTTATTTGAAGCCAGAAAATTCTACTCTGAATGTCAAATGTTTGGTCATTTGGTCCTTAACTGGTGGGGGCTGTTTTGGCAGACCCGGCTCTTTAGGGGGTGGAGCCTTGTTTTCTATCTGATCTTGGAGACTGGGGAATACCTCACATGGTCTAATTAGTAGTTAGTCAGCACCTGTCCTTTCCTCCTGCTTCTCACAACACAGAGCATCTCAACCTATGGACACACATTAGTTTTTTTAAAAAACAGAGCCAATCTCTATTCCTATGAGACATAGTTTCTGCCTTCTTCCAGATTTAGTGAATGCTTCTTTTTGAGGTTTCCATAAGATCTCATTTTTCTTCCAACATATCACTTGGTATTATTAAATATAATTAACTATTGGATATTATGTACTCCAATTTGGATGGTAAAGACAGTTAAGAGAAGAAAACTTGTATATGTGATACAAAAATCCATGGCTGACACCTACACAGCATTGTGCCAATTAGGAACTCAGAAAATATTAGTGAAAATAAAGGAATGCAGAAAGTTGGTGAGGAGAGCAGCAAAAGAAGACAGTGGTAGGCAGCAGGTGACTTGTTCGCAGCTTCACCGTGGCTGTCAATGTTCAGTAAAATTGGAATAAAGGTCCAAAGTCACTGAAGTAGTGGAATGGACAGCCAACTGGGGCACCCTAGTTCTGTCCCCTCCTTAACTCTGTCCTAAAAGCTTTATTTGTAACACAAAAAATATGCAAAACACAAGCAAGCATTACAGGGATATGTTTCCAACTGAACCAAACATTTAACTCATTACTTAGATCATTCAGTAGAGCCTTCCAATATCAGCTCCCTTCTCCTAACCCTTGCTGTAACATCTCTTCTTAAGGGAACCCCCTTCTAGGCATCTGACAAGGTGCACAGATGTATCTGAACACTATATATATATGGTATCTAGCAATATTTCTGTTTTGTTTTTCATTTGTTTGGGCTTGGTTTGGATTTGGATTTCTTTGTATATTTATTTGTTCTTTTTGTTTGAGAAATTCAGATATGCATATAAGATGCTTTGATTAAATCCGCCTACCTTTCCCTACCCTCCAATTTCTGCCCTATCTACTCCCTGCCCCCATCGCTATTCCTTCAAAATCTAATGTGCTTTTTATTGTCTTAAAATATTTTATTTATATTTTTTATTTCATGTATATGGATGTTATGATTGCACGTCTGTAAGTGTATCTGTGACATGCAGTGCCTGCAGAGGACAGAAGAGGACATCAAATCCCCTGGAACTGGAGTTACAGACTGTTGTTAGCCACCATGTAGGTTCTGGGATTTGAACTTGGATCTTCTGCAAGAACAGCCACTGCTCTTAACTGCTGAGCAATCTCTCTAGCCCTTTATTTATATATTTATTTTATGTGTATTGCCTTCATGTATGTAAGGGTACCCATAGGGTACAAAGCCCACAGAGGCCAGAAAAGTATGTTGGATGTGCAGAACTGGAGTTACAGATGCTTATTAACTGCCATGTGGGTGTTGGAAATCAAACCCAAATCCTCTGCAAGAACAGTTAGTGCTCTTAACTGCTGAGCCATCTCTCTAGCCCCATGTTCTCTTTTTATAAAAGACAGCGTTATAGTAGCACCAAGTGGTTTGGGGGATTTTGTCATGGTCTTACTAGATATCCAGGCTGACCTTGTACTTCTGGGAATGTTGACATTTGCCATTTTGTGTAGATGTGAGGTACTATTACATTGGGCATTGTATATGCATTTCGTAAATGAGTAATTATATTAAGCATTTTTATGGCATTATCTGGCATCTCTATATCCTTTGATGAACGATCATTTTATGTCCTTTGCATTTTTCTAATTGGAGGTCTCTTTTTTGTTGTTTTTAAATTTTTAATTGAATTTTTGCAAATTTCATACAATATATTTTATCATACTTAGACCCATTTACACCCCTTATTACCCTTTCCTGATTCCATGCACTCTATTAATTTAAACTATATGTTGTTGGACTGGAGAGATGGCTCAGCAGTTAAGAACACTTGCGGTTCTTCCAGAGGACCTGGGTTCAATTCCCAGCACCCACATGGTGGTTAGCAACCACTTGTAACTCCAGTTCCAGAGTATTCAATACCCTCTTCTGGCCTCTGCAGGCATAGCACCCATGTCATATACTTAAATACATGCAGACAAAACAAACATACACAAAAATGAAATAAAATATTAAAAAATAAACTGTATGTTAAACTTATATAAATATTAAAAAATATAAAAATAGCCAACAAATTCGTGTCCCGAAATACCTTTCAGTGTTTGTCCAGCCTGGTTCACCTACCAGGATTCTATCTTTTTTTTTTTTTTTTTTTTTTGTCTTTTAGTCTTTATTTATTTATTTATTTACTTATTATTTATTATTTTTTAACATTTTTTATTGGCTTGTGCATTTCATACATCATTTTCCAATTCAGTTAGGCATATTTCCTCTTCCCTTCCCCCCACCCCCACCCAACGAGGTCATGCATTCTGCCTGACTGTCCGACCTATTTCGCTCAGTTATTTTTTCCCATTTTTTAGATATAAGTGATAACCATGAGTACAAGCATCCTTCATGTAAACCAATCTGCAGGCTGTGTGCCAAACCCCACAGCCCCACTTCCAGCGGGGAGTGAGGGTTGTATGTTCAATCAGGTTAATCAAATGAGGGTCCAGACTACATGCTGTAGTTTCACCTTCACCCAATCGCAGCCCTTACATTCTACCACGCCCCCATCTCCGCAGTATGTTCCTGGCTGTATAAACCAGGTGGATGTGGATGAGAGAGTAAACAGTCACTCTCTCTGGAGCTGTTTTGTCTTGATTCTGGTCAATATCTATGGCAAATACGGGTCTTTCCTTGAGTACAGCAAGACTCCCGTCGAACACCAGCTACAACTCACCTGCCTGGAAATTACTGTGCAGCAGAGGCAATGCCTGTATATCCCAACCTAATTGGCTATTGGCCTCTCTCCTTGGAGGAATACCACAGCTGGCTACACAAGCTTACATCCTCTATGCGTTAGGAGATGTTATACTAAGCCCACAATAAGACCCTGTCATATTTAACAGGAAAAAATGTAATTCATGGATCAACATATCATCTAAACATATGTGTCTATACCAAAGTAACCTACCATAACTATTAATGCTCTTTAAATACCTATATATCTAATTGCTTGTGCTTCATTAGTAGGATCGAAAGGTTATTCCTGGACAAACTGTCAGCCCATGAAAGGAAACAGCCAGAATCTCATCCTTAAAGAAGACTGACTCTCCTCCTCCCAGCAGTTATAAGATGCCAATAGTTCCTCAGGGAGGGTTGAGGTTTCTTACTTCCACACATCTATGCTGAGATTTTGTCTGGCTTGAGCTTATTTGAGACTTGTTCACATTGTCAACATTATTTTGAGTTCAGGTGAGTAACTGTCCAGGTGTCTGGGAAACTCTTTCTCTTTGGCTCTTAACAATTTTTCTGCCCCTTCTTCAACAATGCTCCCTGAGCTATGGGAGACAGAAGTCTGATATAAGTGTCCTTTTCAGGGATAAGCACCATACAGTCCCTTATTTTCTGCATGTGGGCCACTTATAAGTCTCTGGGTTAATCATCGTCAGCTGCATGGGGAAGATTTGCTGAAAGGACTTGAGAGATGAGATGTATTAATCTGTGGGTATAACAATAAGTCACTAGGAGTCAGCTTAATACTATGTCTATTTAGCAGAATAATACTAGTAAGCTCTCCCCTGCAGCCTGTGACCCATCTAACCACAGGTTCCTAGGCTTGCTATCAGTGTCAGGTATGGACTCCATCTTGTAAAGCAAATCTTTAAAAAAAAAAAATTTGTTGACGACTCACATAACATCTGTGCAACTCTTGCACCAGTGGGCAGATCTTGCCAGGCCAGTTGTGGTTTTAGTTTGCAAAGTCTGCAGCTGGGTAAGGTTGATGATTAATTTTCTCTTCTGGTAGCATGCATCACATCTTCCATCATTATGAATACTAGACAGTAGAGAAGATTTTTACTGCTGAGTTTGAGAGTTCTTCGTGTAATCTAGACATCAGACTTTCATCGTATGTGTAGTTTACAAATATTTTTCCCATTCTGAAGCTTGCTCATCCCTTCTTATTCACAGGCTATCATAGACCATTTTTACTTTATTCTATTTATTTTCTTTAGAGACAATGTCTCACTGTACAAGCTTTGCTGGCCTGGAACTTGCTATGTATGCCATGCTGCCCTTCAAGTCATAGACTTAGACCTGACTTTGCCTCCCAAGGGCTGGAATTAAAAATGTGCCACCATGTCTGGCCATGTTTTTAATTTTCTGGTGTTGAAATTATTAATTTTTCATTGGGGAGGGGGGCTGGTCTCAAGTTTAAAAACTCTTTCCTTCCAAGGGATTGGAAAGATGGCCCAGTGGTTAAGAGTCCATAATTGTTCTTCAGAGGAGTTGAGTTCTGGTGGCTAGTAACTGCTGGTACTTCTTATTCCAGAAGATTTGATGCCCTCTTCTGGCCTCCATGGCACATGCAAGCATGTGGCATACACTCACAGAAACACATACACATATACACATAAACGAATTTTTAAAATTAAAAAACATATTTTCCTACACATACTTATTTAATTTTTCTGTTTTCCCCAAATGTAAGATATCTACATTTCTCTTTCAAGATTTATTTTCAGGTAAGTTTTGTAGTAAGACATTTTGGGAGATGACATTTTTTCCATGTTTTTGTTGGTTTTTGCTTGTTCATACCCAACTGGTTGAGTACCATTTATAAGAATATTTTTCTTATTAGTACTGCTGTCAAAATCAGCTGGCCCTATTTGGACAGCTCTGTTTCTGGGTCTTCTCTTCAGCTTAGTTGATCAATATGTCATTTCACCACCCATGTTACATATTACTGCTGCCGCATACTGACCCCTAATATCAAGGAAGAAATCATTCCCATTTCAATTTTATTTGTAAAGCTATTTTAGTTAATCTTAGTGCCTGTCAATTTCCACTAAATATTAAAATAAGCCTGTATATGTTTCATTAGATATGTATCTAAATACATTTTTTTCTTTGGAGCAAGTAAACATGATGCTGCATTATTATTTTGGTTTCTGAGAACTTTTTGTTAGTAGATCCAAAATGCAACTAATTTCTGTGCTTAGAACCTATCCCTTCAAACCTGCTGAGCTAACATATTAGTTCTGAGATGAATGAATGTGTGTGTGTGTGTGAGAGAGAGAGAGAGAGAGAGAGAGAGGACAGAAGTTCATGCAATATGTGTATAGTGATAGTTTTTTTTTCTTCTTTTGAATCCTCATGCCTTTTCTTTCATTGTTATGATTTATTATAATGAATGCCTCTTAAATTGGTGAGAGTGGGCATTCTTGCCTTATTCTTGTTAAGGGCAAAATAGTTTTCTATTCTAGGCAACATTTCCTCTTCAACTATTATTCATCAAGCTGAAGTCATCCTCTTTTTTTCCTAGCTTGGCTTAGGGTTTTTAGGCATGTCTGGATGCTGAATTTTGTTAAACACATTCTCTATTTCAATGGAATTGATAATATAACTTTATCCATTTAGATCATTAATACAAAGGATTACATTGATAAATTAGAAAGAATTTTAGGGGGAGGAATGATTTTTAACTTAGAATGGTGGCTTTAGTGAGGCGTTGTTCAATGTCTTTGAGTCATGCGTGATCGCATTCCACATGCTGTTCTTCCCGGACTTGTCTCCTTCCAGGACTTGTCTCCTGCCTGCAGGCCGACAGTCTCTAGGCTTTGCCCTCACAAGAAGGGGGGAGGGAAAACTGCAGGAGATCACCCATGGAAATGAGCAGACTCACATGCAGAGAGCCGGGGAGATAGTAACTCTGTTTATTTTCTGTCAGCGAGGTCTATATTTTGAAGGCTACTGTGCTCTGGGCAAGGAAGTGGGGGGCAGGCAGAAGGGAGAGGTGAGCCACCTTGGTTCTAATCTGGGGGGGCTGCAGAGCTCTGGTTTGTGCAACAGGTAACTAGAGGTGCGACATTTTGCTCAATGCCTCAAGGGAAGGGGCCATCCGGTTCTGGAACTTTGCAGAGATAGGGCAAAGCAAGAATCATTGTAATATCCCAAATTTTCCTCCTACAGATAACTCACAGAGGCAATCTGAATGCCCACAGAGATATCAGATAACCAGAGACTTTCTGGGACAGGTCTTACAAGTTCTTGCTTCAAGCCACACACAGTTTCATTCCCACAAGGTATAAATTATTTTGTAAAATCTTTGGCAACTAGAAAAATAAGAGAACATGGAAGAAGATGGGAAGAGACTGAAGCAGGTAATAATCATAGTGATTTTGGCAGCAGCAATATTAACCATGAAGTGAGTATACACTGCATCCTAGAAATGCCTGTTTTCTGTGTTTCACTTAATTCTCTGTATATGTACTATGCACAATAAATGTATATGATATGATATACTATAAATAATTCAACAGTCACAGCAAATGAATTGTTATGATCCTATTTTAAAGTGAGACTATTAAGGCCCCCCCCAAAATTGGTAAAGATTTCCAAAGTCTGTAGGCTACAGTGTGGTACAGAAAGGACTGTGAACTTGAAACTTTAGTCCATGAACCAGGAAGTGAACTGATGTTGGAGGTTTCCAGGTGGGGCCAATTCAGCACAAAAACAAGGAATACTGTGGAAGACATGTCTTCTGTGGATTGTGATGAAGCAATTCAAAGCAATGATAGAGATTTGTTGAAGTAGAATAGTCTTTTCCAGGCTTTGTTGCAGCAGGCATACCATTTTCAAGGAGTAAGAATAATTTCACACCCAGCTCACTCTTTAATCTGGACCTCCTGCAGCAGATCAAAAACCAGAAATGGTCAGGACTGGCTCAAGAACATGGAAAAAGCAGACAATTTGGCTGGCAGAACTACTAAAAGCTAATCATATAGAATGGTTTAGATTCAAACCTTAATTCTTATTTTTTAAGGTAATAACATTCCACAAAATGTAATCTAAGTAACACTGGTAATTCATGGTTTTAAAATTGTAAGCCTTTAGACTGTTGGTTTATGGAAAATAGAAGCTGAGATAATGTTATGAATTCAGAGCTTGCTTTCTTTTCCTCTTGATTCATGAAGCCCACTCTCAAAAATAAGTTATTGTTCATATCAACAAAAGAGAAGGCATCAGAAGTGAAATAAGATCTAAAAAGCACATTTGGAACTAGCTTGCCCAAGACTATGCTTTCTTGTCTTGAAAATCTATTGGGACTCCAGAATTGTACAAATTTCACAGTTCTTTTATTTTATAAAATAGAAAATGATTACAATTTTGTGTAATGTATTGTATGGGTTTAATAGGATTGCACTCTTGCCAAGTACTGTAGTAACAAATAAATGCAATAGAAAATTGCTGACACAATAGGAAACTGCTAGTTCAACATAAATGGTTTCTGTAAATAAATCTAGTATAATTTCCCTATATATCTTGACTACTGCTTTCAGCTCTGCTCACAGGAGAGCAGTTGCACATTGCTGGAAGAGTCTGACTTCGGCCTTTTCTAAGCACTGACCACAGAACAGCTTAGGCTTGTAGACCACATGCATGGCCAAACTCTCCAGCAGAAACTGAGACAATTATGGACTCCAGATTTGAGTGTCTTCCCCAAAAGCCTTTTGACAGAATATTAGTGGCACATTACACAGAAGATAAGAAAAACAATGTAGAAAGGAACAGCAGTTCCTAAAACACCTTTTCATTCTAATTGGGGTGGTGTTAAGGAGTATCCAATTTAGCAGTCTTTTCCTTTACTACTAGTTCATTCTTGTTAGAACAGAAAACTACTATATTTTCTCCAGAGTCATAAAGCATAAACAGTAATGAAGGGTCAGCCTTCCATATTGCTGGGTTCTGTGTCCACAGAGTCAACCAACCACAGATGGAAATGTAGTTAGGCTGTATTAGTTGTGTCTCTACTAGATGTGTGGAGAGGTTTTGTGTTATTATCTCTCTGTAACCAATAAGTATAACACCTATTTAAATGGCATTGGCATTTTATTGCACATTATATGTCATCTGGGGGTTATGTCAAGTTATAAAGAGAATGTGCTAGGTTATCTGCAAATACTGCATCATTTTATATGAGGATTCATACATTTTGGTATTGAATGGAGAAAGCCAGATTCAATGACCTCGTGGATACTGAGTGACAACTGCATTTAGCATAAGGAGGAATTAATAAATTGTTTTACATATATATTTTTACATTCTTTTAAAAAATTTTATTTATTATTATTTTCTTATGTATATGAGTGTATTGCCTGCATGTAGGTTGGTGCACCCATGTCGTGCAATGCTGCAGAGGTCAGAAGAGAGCATCGGATTCCCCTGGAACTGGAGTTAAAGATGGTTCATTCTTAGCTTCCATGTGGGTGCTGGGAATCCAACCCGGGTCCTCTGCAAGACCAGTCAGCCTGCAAGGTAAAGGGATTTTTGGAGAATCAAAGCTGGTAGTCAAGGCTGAGAGAATGTGTTTACATGTAGCACACAGCACTGTGCCATTGGAAGTGCAAAGAATCCCATCAGCCCTGAGCAGTTGTGGAGGTGTGGGATTAGGACAGTGTGCAAGGTATTTGTGTCAGCTAGGCTCCATTCCCAGGGGACAGACCCTGCCAGAGGTATGTAACAAGAAGCTGCCCCTCAGATAGGGTCAGACTTGCTTCAAGAAGATGATCGCAGATAGAAGTCAGAAGACAAATGAATGAGGACTACCTCTGTCACCTCTGGGCTACAGTTGTCACCCCGGGCTACTAGTGTCACCCCAGGCTACCGCTGTCACCCCTGGGCTACCGCTGTCATCCCTGGGCTACCGCTGTCACTCCTGGGCTACTGCTGTCACCTCTGGGCTATTGCTGTCATCTCTGGGCTACTGCTGTCACCCCTGCACTACTGCTGTCACCCCTGGGCTACTGCTGTCACCCCTGGACTACCGCTGTCATCCCTGGGCTACCGCTGTCATCCCTGGACTACCGCTGTCACCCCTGGGCTACTGCTGTCACCCCTGGACTACTGCTGTCACCCCTGGGCTACCGCTGTAACCCCTGGGCTACCGCTGTCACCCCTGGGCTACCGCTGTCACCCCTGGGCTACCGCTGTCACCCCTGGGCTACCGCTGTCACCCCTGGGCTACCGCTGTCAACCCTGGGCTACCGCTGTCACCCCTGGGCTACCACTGTCACCCCTGGGCTACCGCTGTCACCCTTTGGCTACCGCTGTCATTCCTGGGCCCACAGGGTCTCCTTTGCTCCCCTGCCTGACTGAGGACACTCATAGCTTTTTGTGTAGACTTTGTTTCTGTCAGTGCTGCTGAGCTACCAAGCTTCTCCATGGTTTTCTTCTTGGCTTGTTGACCTATGTACTCTTTGCCTTGTCCAAGAAGAATCCTTCTACTCTTGTGGTTTCATCTCTTACTAATAAGCATGAAAACCCTCTGCCCAGTACTGTCAGTTGGCCAGAACTGTGTATTCAGTATTCTAAGGAAGAGCATTTAAATAATTTGTGATTATAGTCTAGTCATGTGATTTTCAGTAAGAGTCAAGAATGATTCACTTTCTATTGTGATACCAGTATTGATGTTTGTATCTTTTTTTTTTTTTTAATTTTTATTTATTTCCGTATGTGTATGAATGTACTGTCTGCATGCAAGTTTGTGCACCCGTGTCGTGCAATGCCGCGGAGGTCAGAAGAGGGTCTCTCGGATTCCCCTGGAACTGGAGTTCTCCTGGATTGGAGCTTCAGACGGTTCTCGGCCGCCATGTGGGTGCTGGGGATCGAACCCGGGTCCTCTGCAAGAGCAGTCGGCACTCTTAACCGCTAGGCCATCTCTCCAACCCGATGTTTGTATCTTTTAAATTGTTCATGGTTGAATAATAATTGACTTATGTCCAGAGAAAATTGAAGCACTGTTTTTCCCTCACATTCTTGCCATGGGGTCATAAAAGAAGGCAGAGTGCATCGCTCTGCCTCTTGGCCTTGACCTTGCTGTGTTCCTTACTTGTTCAGTGCTTAGAGGGTGAGAATGATAGTGTGTCCATCCTAAATCTTGGTTTTAAAAGGCCCATATGTTTCCATTTTCTGTGTTGTGTTCCTATTACCATGAAAGGAGCATTCCCTGGAAGACCATTGCACCCGCTGCCTGGCTGCTGGATGAGCATCCATTATCAGGACCATGCTTCCCATGGCCAGAACTGGACTATAAGGTTGAGCACTCCGTTGTTCAAAGCTGAGGCCACTCAGCACTGAACAGACTCACAGATCCAGGAGAAAGGTCATTGATAGTATAAGAATTGAAGATTTGGAGTCCCTCATTACTCTTCCTTTTATGGTAATAGCTCTCTGATGTAGAATTTTTGCTGTAAGAAGAGAAATTTTAGTCACCTATTTCATTTTCTGGGATGGATACACATTATAAGAAAAGTACATTTCTTTATTTATTATGCTTCAAAATATTGACTTTCCCCTATGTTAGTCAGCTTTCTGTGGCTGTAACAAACTGTTTATCAAGTTATAACCAGAAGGACAAAAGTTTTTTTGGCTCACTATTTTTGAGGTTTCAGTCCAAAGTTGTTGGTCCTCCTTGCTTTTGAGTTTGTGATGAAGCAGCACATCATAGTGGAGGTGTGGTGGAGCTAGCTGCTTTCCTCATGACTGGGATGGATAAAAAGGACAGGATGGACCCTGCGGATGCATAGTCCCCCCTGAAAGCATCAGTCATGCCTTCTCACTAGATCCACCTATTAAAGTTTCCACCAACTTACCAAAACACCACGGGTTGGAACCCAAGCCTTTAACATAGGGATCCTTGGGAGACTCCAGATCCTATATGTCACATCCAAGACTCTCCAAATGGCCTGCTCTTGCCCTGTTTGCTTTGTGTGTCTACATGTGTCCCCATGGATGTGTGTGATCATGAGTTTTTATATTTAACATACATGGTGTTCTACTTTATCCTTATTGCTAGTTTGTGCTGCATTTTCTGATAAGATGCTCACAAGTCACTTAAATCCTTTCTATAATTTCTGATAACTTTCTTTTGTCCAGCACAGTATATCTCAGGTATTCATCTTGTACATATTCTGCCTCAAGTTTATAATTGGTCACGTTTCTCTATGACCATGTGAAATGGACAATAAGTACTAGATGGTTCTTTCTTCTGTGCTGGTTTCTTGTCTCTAGTCATTTTTTTTTTTTTTTGGATTGATGTGGTGTCTCATTGTCTCTAGCATTTTTTTTTTTTTGCTCCTTTTTGAGACAGGGTCTCCCTGTAGACCCAGCCTCGTCTGGAATCACTCTGTAGATCAGGCTGGCTTGAACTCTCAAATGATCCCCTGCCTCTGCATCCCAAGCTGCTTAGGATAAAAGGCTGTGCGCACCCGTGCCCACTCTAGTCATATTTTCAAATGACACTAAATGTCTATACTCTGAATTTAAATCGGAACTATGAAAACATGTGAGACAATATACGTACCTATTACATTTACATTTAGGATATGATTATCATAAGTTTCTTCTTTCATTACTTTATAGGAGAGAACAGAAATGATTACACTCTGGTTGAATACTTTTAACTACAGAATTTGGGACTATCACATGTATCCTATCCATTTCTTTCTGTCTCACAAATGCAATTCCTATATTTTCTTAACTATAGCTTGATTCTTAATGTCCAGAGGGGATAGAATAAGGTATTATATAAACATTATCAGGATGAACGCCACCGAAATAATAGACAAATAACATTGCTGCAATATAGTTAAATTTATTTTTGCCACTCAATATTCACAGTCAATATGGTTTGTTGCCATACTGTTTGTACACAGCTCTTGTTATTTCAGTCTCTCTTATAAGCCCTGTGTTGTTCCCAGTCTATAGGTGAACATGTGTTTAATGCTTACACCTTATTTTTATGTTACATCTCTATAAACTAAATGCTTTTGTGAGGCTCATTTTTAAACTGATATTTATGGCAGATGCTGTATTTTCCTCTAATTGTTTATTTGCTTGCTTTGATCTTTGATTTTGAGACAGGTCTCACAATGTATCCCAAATGATCTAGACTTGCTGGTTGCAGTTCCAGCGGCCTGAAACTTCACTATGTACTGGTCCTCGGCACTCGTCCAAATGCTCTGGATTAGCAGTTGTGCATTACCTGTCTTTGTTCTTCCAATGAACTTATGGCTCTCCTGTGTATTATAGGCATGAACTCCATACCTTTGGACTGGCTATGTGAGGAGATGGGTCATTGCCGGGTATAGGCCGCTGCAGCTGCCCCAAGAGTGAGCTTGCTTTATCTCATGGACAAGCCCAATGCAACATTTCTAAGCTGTGATTGAATCCTTCCTCACATGAAATTTGCTCACAACTGGTGGATATGCTTGAGGCTTTTGACTGACCCATGTCCATCTTATTTTGTGAGGAAGCCCTCCTTGGCAAGCCCTGATTATGAAAAGAGTGAGGTTGGGTGTGTTGGTCAGGGGACACCCTGCATGGCAGCACAGCACTACAGAACAATACAGGGCGTGATATTACTCTCATGATTGGTACTGTTTTGTTGTTTGTATTCATAGACCATGACTCAGCACGAGCGTGTGGCTCAATGCCTTTATATCTTATGCACGTTTACCTCTTAAAGGTCCATAAGGCCTAAATCCTACCCCCAGCTGGAGAGGAGCATTCACACATAAGGCCTTCTGATGGGACATTTTCTACTCCAACAGCCATCACATGGCTCAAAAAAGTTATGTATGAATTATAACTCTCTCACAGGAGAGAACAAACACAACAGATACGACCTTAAAAGTTGCAGAAGACAAAGTGGAGGGGAAACTATTTTCTTGTTGTTTTGGTCTTTTAAGACAGGTCTCCCTATTAGTCCTATAGCCTAAGCTTGCTTATGTGAGACCATGCTGCCTTGAAATCATGAACCCTAGAATATCGCACTGCCTCTGCTCCAAGTGCTTGAGAATTAAAAGTCATGTGCCACCTGAAGTTACGCCGGCAAGAGTGGAGTCATCAAAAATGCATTACACGCATTTATAAAATGCTCAAATAGTCCTATATTGGAGTGAGAAATGAGTATGGATGAATGGCACAAATTTAAATTTTACAAAATACAACCATATTTAATGTCATATTTAATATTAAGAATAGAGAATGTGTGGTTATGACGAAGCAGCAGTTTAGCTATATACGAGAAATGTGCCTTATATAACTCACAAACATTTCAATGTTATAACTCAGGTAGATATACCTTCACATCTGCCACTATTACTCATGGACCTAAAAAGCATTATTAACTCATGAGGTGACTGTGGTTTATTTTCCCCTTTTTGTAAAATCAATAATTATTCGATTCAACATTATTCAGGATAATTCAGCTGTTTTTTTTTTTCTTTTTTTTTTTTTTATTTTTTTTTTTTTTTTTTAGGAGCACAGCCTTTTCTTGGAAGATTGTTTGGGTGGGCCTGGTGTGGGAGTACATACCTAAAAGTTGAAGATACTACCGTAAGGCTGGCTCCAGCCATTTCTAGAATGCAGGCCCTTTTCATGCTGGGAAACTCGGATGTTCGACTGAGGTTCTTAGTGATACTCCGCATGATTTTCTGTAACTTCTTAAGGTTAAAAGGACCGACCTGATGATTATTTCCTTGAACTGGTGGAAATTGTCGCAGGCTGTATATCTAGCCATTTTGTGGTTTGTAGTGAAGGGAAATAGTATTAAGTATATCAATTAGAGTGAACTGAGAAATTATCTCGCACAGGAACCTGGAAACATAAGAATGACATTGATGTTTATCTTAGCAAATATCTGCTCCAATAGAGACCATACGTTAAGGCTCAGAAAATTTAACCAAGTCCATAGAACATTTAAATTATGATTTTACGTTTTAGGTTAAATAAAATCCAATATTTCACATCATGAGACGAAAGCATCAGTAATGGAAGTTCCATCAGGTTTCTTAGGAAAATGGCGTCACAACTATTTCAAATAATATTTATAAGGGCAATCAGTCACTGCTCTGTATGATCAACGTGTTGTTTTACTGACACACATTTGTGAACCATTTCACTATTAGATCTTCAACACAAATAACTGCTTTACTTACTTATTTTAAGCGGGAAATTGGTGGCACCTGGTCTTTTCTCTATCTCTCTCTTTTTTTTTTTTTTTTTCTCTGTGCTTTTGATGACAGGGTTTCCCTTTGTAATCCTTAGTTCCCAACTGCTTGGAACTGTTAGTTAGGCCAGACTGCATTTAATCCCAGCCTCAGGTAGCAGAGGACATGGCATATCTTGTGTAGTTCAAGGCCGCCCTGCTCTCACATAGTGACTTCTTGGCTCAGCTGGGGCTACAGGGAGACCCAAATAATCAAAATAAAAACAAAGCATATTCTTAAGTCCAATGTTTATTTTGCATAAACTAACTATATATTTCCCATATCATAGCTTTGCTAACAACACTATATTAGGTAGAAAGGCAAATGCTGGCATTTCAAAGACTCTAACTCTTCACAATGACACGTTGCGTATGCCAGTACACCTATCTACCATTCTGTTTTATTCAAAGCATTTAGGTGTACTAGTAATTTGTAATATATTGCTCTATGATACTCTGGTTGCTGCGCATCTGATGTGGCTTATTAAGTTGGACATATGTAATGAGGACACATATAACATAGGAGAACATACATGCAGACAGGCATATACTCGCATCATCATATTCAAAATGCACAATGCACAAGTTTAACTTGAACAGGCAGTTCTGAAGGGCAGAAAACAAAAATAGATGACAGCCTGGGGATCACACCTTCTCCCCGCCTGTGATCACAGTAAATGGTGTTGCCTAAACAGGCCTCCCACTTTTGTGGGATATAGCCTCAGACTCTTCCTTCACACACTCCCTTGCAGTTAGTTCCAACAACAGGGTTCACCAAGCAGTTTCTGTCTTTTGATCCATACCCTTGATACAGAAACAATCAAACAACAAAAAAATCATTTACACCTGGCCTATTTTTTTTTTTTTTCCGGTGAGNCCCAGCACCCACATGGCAGCTGAGAACCGTCTGTAACTCCAATTCCAGGAGAACCCCAGTTCCAGGGGAATCCGAGACCCTCTTCTGACCTCCTCGGCATTGCATGACACGGGTGCACAAACCTACATGCAGACAGTGCATTCATACACACACAAAAATAAATAAAATTTAAAAAATAAAAAATAATGTTTTTTGGTCTTTTTAAGACAGGGTCTCCTTGTAGCCCCACCGTCCTGGAACTCACTGTGTAGACCAGGCTAGCCCTGAATTCACAGAGATCTGCCTGCCTCTGCCTCCCTAGTGCTGGGATTGAAGGCGTGCACCACCACGCCCAGCATATAAAATAAAATATTTATTTTATTTTATTTTTTTGGTCTTTTTGAGAC
The DNA here is from genome assembly GCA_009823505.1 of Rhizomys pruinosus. Lineage (NCBI taxonomy): Eukaryota > Metazoa > Chordata > Mammalia > Rodentia > Spalacidae > Rhizomys > Rhizomys pruinosus. The sequence continues at coordinate 603,969 of VZQC01013000.1, read as the reverse complement.
AGAGTCTCCCTATAGCCCCAGCTGTCCTGGAATTCACTCTGTAGACCAGGCTGGCCTTGAACTCTCAAAGATCCGCCTGCCTCTGCCTCCCAAGTGCTAGGATTAAAGGCGTGCGTCACCATGCCCAGCTCTAGTCATTTTCAATGAACTAAATGTCTTATACTCTTGAATTTAAATCGGAACTAGAAAACATGTAGACAAATACACCTATACATTTACATTTAGGAGTATGAATTATATGTTTCTTCATTACTTATAAGAGAAAGAATATGATAGCCTTCTGGTTGATACTTTTACTAAGAATTTGGGACTATCACATGTATCCTACATTTCTTCTGTCTCACAAATGCAATTCCTTATTTTCTTACTATATTGATTCTTAATGTGCCAGAGGGGATAGAATTAAGGTATTATATAAGACATTATCAGGATGAGACGCCACCACAATAATAGACAATAACATTGCTGAAAATAGTTAAATTATTTTTGCACTCAATATTCACAGTCAATATGGTTTGTTGCCATACTGTTTGTACACAGCTCTTGTTATTTCAGTCTCTCTTATAAGCCCTGTGTTGTTCCCAGTCTATAGGTGAACATGTGTTTAATGCTTACACCTTATTTTTATGTTACATCTCTATAAACTAAATGCTTTTGTGAGGCTCATTTTTAAACTGATATTTATGGCAGATGCTGTATTTTCCTCTAATCTGTTTATTTGTTTGTTTTTCTTTGATTTTGAGACAGGCTCTTACTAAGTAGCCCAAACTGATCTAGAACTTGCTGTGCAGTCCAGGCTGGCCTGAAACTCACAATCGTCCTGCCTCGGACTCTCAAATGCTGGGATTACAGGTGTGCATTACCATGTCTGTCTTCCAATTAAACCTTATGGCTCTCTGTATTTAGGCATGAACTCCTACCTTTGACTGGGCTATGGAGGAGATGGTCATGGGGTATGCACGTGCACTGCCCCAGAAGCTGCTTTATCCAGACAGCCCAATGCCAACATTTTAAAGCTGTGATCTGGAATCCTTCTCACATGAATTTGCTCACACTGGTGGATATCTTTGAGGCTTTTGACTGACCCATGTCCATCTTATTTCTGTGAGGACAGCCACTTCCTTGGCAAGCCCTGATTAGAAAAGCAGTGAGGTTGGGGTGTGTTGGTCAGGGGACACCCTGCAGTGGCAGCACAGCACACAGAACAATACAGGCAGTGTATTACTCTCAGATTAGGTACTGTTTTGTTGTTGTAAAATACCATGACTCACAGGACGTAGTGGCTCATGCCTTTATCTTAGCACTTTACCTCTTAAAGGTTCCATAAGGGCTCTAAACCTCACCCCCCAGCTGGAGAAGGAGCATTCACACACATAAGCCTATGGTGGACATTTCTCACTCCAACAGCCATCACATGGCTCAAAAAAGTTATGTATGAATTATAACTCTCTCACAGGAGAGAACAAACACAACAGATACGACCTTAAAAGTTGCAGAAGACAAAGTGGAGGGGAAACATTTTTTGTTGTTTTTGGTCTTTTTAAGACAGGGTCTCCCTTTAGTCCCAGCTAGCCTGGAGCTTGCTATGTAGACCAGGCTGGCCTTGAACTCTCAGATATCCACCTGCCTCTGCCTCCCAAGTGCTAGAATTAAAGGCATGTGCCACCATACCCGGCAAGAGTGGAGTTCATCAAAATGCATTACACGCATTTATAAAATGCTCAAATGAGTCTATATTGGAGTGAGAAATGATGTATGAAATGCACAAATTTTCAATAAAATATTTTAAAAATTAAAACATTTTTATTTTTAAGAAGAAATTTGTGGATGAACGAAGCAGCAGTTTACTAATATCAGAATGTCCTGATATAAGCTAAGACATTTTCCATGTTACTAGGTAGATAACCCTGTCACATCTGCCACTTCTCATGGACCTAAACATTATTACCTGAGGGTGACTGTGGTTTTTTTTCCCCTTTTTATTGTTTGTTGTCATTCACCATATTTCAGTATTATTTCCAGCTATTTTTTTTTTTTTTTTTTTTTTTTTTTTTTTTTTTTTTTTTTTTTAGCGCAGACCTTTCTCTGGAAGAGTTTTGGGTGGCTGGTGGTGGGAGTACATACCTAAAGTTGAAGATACTACCTAAGGCTGGCTCCAGCCATTTCTAGAATGCAGGCCCTTTTCATGCTGGGAACCCTGCTCAGATGGTTCACTGAGGTTTCTTATGAATACTCCCTTGTTTTCTTAATTCTTAGGTTCTAAAGACACTGTATTATCTTCCTTGATGGTGAAAATGTGCAGGTTTTCTAGGCACATTTTGGTGGTTGTAGGAAGGAAATAGATATCTCAGAATAAGAGTGACTGAAATAGCATCCACAGAACCTGGAAACATAAGAATGTTATGTTATCAGCAATATCCTGCCATAAGACCACGTTAAGCTCAAAATTTACCCAAATCCATGAAACCATTTTAATTATGTATTTTATTTCTTATGTTAAAATCAAATCCATATTTTCACATCATGCAGGGAAAGCATTCAGGATGAATTCCTCATCAGGTTTCTTAGGAAATGCGTCACACATTTCAAAATAATTTATTAAGGGCAAGTCAAGTCACTGCTCTGTATGTCAACGTGTGTTTTGACTACATTTACTGAACCATTCACTATTAGATTTCAACACAAATAACTGCTTTACTTACTTATTTAAGCCGGAAATGGTGGCACATGGCTTTTCTCTCTCTCTCTCTTTTTTTTTTTTTTTTTTTTGGTCTTTTTGAGACAGGGTTTCCCTTTATCCCTTTAGTCCCAACTGGCCTGGAACTTGTTATGTAGGCCAGACTGGCCTTTAATCCCAGCACTCAGGATGCAGAGGCAGGCAGATCTCTGTGAGTTCAAGGCCAGCCTGGTCTACATGGTAAGTTCAGGCCAGCTGGGGCTACAGGGAGACCATATCTAAAAAAAAAAAAGCATATCTTTAAGTCCATGTTTATTTTCTGCATAAATAACATTATTTCCCATATCCATAGCTTGCTAAAACTATATAGGTAGAAAGGAAATGCTGGCCATTTAATAGATCTCTACTTTCATGACAGTTGTATGCCAGTAACCACTATTACATTTGTATTATTCAAAGCAGTTTAGGTGTACTAGTAATTTGTAATATATTGCTCTATGATACTCTGGTTGCTGCGCATCTGATGTGGCTTATTAAGTTGGACATATGTAATGAGGACACATATAACATAGGAGAACATACATGCAGACAGGCATATACTCGCATCATCATATTCAAAATGCACAATGCACAAGTTTAACTTGAACAGGCAGTTCTGAAGGGCAGAAAACAAAAATAGATGACAGCCTGGGGATCACACCTTCTCCCCGCCTGTGATCACAGTAAATGGTGTTGCCTAAACAGGCCTCCCACTTTTGTGGGATATAGCCTCAGACTCTTCCTTCACACACTCCCTTGCAGTTAGTTCCAACAACAGGGTTCACCAAGCAGTTCTGTTCTTTTTGATATACTTGATACAGAAAACAACAACAACAAAAAAATCATTTACCCTGGCCTATTTTTTTTTTTTCCGGTGAGGCCAGTGGCCCAGCCCAGAGCAGTGGAAGCCTTCTTCAGTACCAGGCTGTTCCCTGGCACCTGCTGACTTGCTAAGCACTGGGACCTGGTATCTTTATCCATTACTCAGAGGGAGCACTTGAGTGGCAGGCACGGAGCCAGTGTTTACCCTGTGGGACTCCTGACACACACAATATCTGTCAACACTTCCTTCCACTCTTCTGTTTATGCAGACATTCCCCCCCCCTTTTGGCCTGATGTATTCATCCTCAGACTGCAGACACCTAGTTAATCCATTTAGAAGCTATCAGCTCTGTTCGTCGGCTCATAAACCTATTACCTTGGAGGCGCAGTTCTGAGGGACACAGGTGCCAGGCCAGGACACAAAACCCAATTGAGCTGTGTATCAGGCAGCGCAGGGACCCTAATCACCGTCCTGCCTGCACAGGGACCTGCCCGTGTTACGCGGTAGCAGGCACTTTATTAAATATCGATTTAAATCACGGCCTTTAATCAAATCTGATAGAAGACCTTTTTTCACCTTCGCCCCTTCTCAGCTCCTCGCCCTCCTCCTTTTCCAATCAGCCGGTCTGGTGACATCCGAGCCAGGAATGAATAGTTAGCAAGCCATTCCCCAGCACAACCCTCTTCAGCAGTAATGAGGCATTTGCGATAATCGGGTGATGAAATGTAAACGCCAGTAATGAGCACAATTACATCCACCAGGGAGCCATCGGCGTGGCTTCTTTCCTCATAGATAGATGAGGGCTTTCTCCGCCATTGCCCACTGTTGGCTTCTCTAAGAGGAAGGATGCTGCCCGGTGGTGCAGAGGGAGCAGAGGAGCGGCAGCCGAGGCCTTGAGCACCAGGCCAGGATGCTCATCTGCCAGGCCAGCATCCTCCCCTCTCCTCCCCTCTCTCCACTGGAGGATGCAAGGACTCTTGTTAGTTGCTTCTTTTGAAAACCTCCTCTTCTGCTCACGAGCTCAAGGTGAGCCTCGGGTCTAATGGCTACAGCGGAAAATCCCGTGTTGGGATATGCGGAAAAGGGAAAAAACAAGGAGTGGGATGCTCGCAGGGAGCGCCAGGACCACTGCTGTTTGGGCTTTGTAGTCAAGCCAGGAGCTGCAACAAGGATGTAGGCATTTGCAGGAAACCCGAGTGCTTAGCAATTTTGGGCTGGCAGGACCCAGAGTAAAACTGTCTGGTGTTTCAAGCAAGGCTGCTTTGACATCGGATTTGGAGTGCGAGACCAGTGATCCAGACTTGGAGTAGAGGAAACGAATTGTGAGAGGGACTAGAAATACAAAGCATTAAAGTGTTTTAAAAATACACAGTAAAAGAACTTCTGGTGGGCTAATATGATTATAAAATGTGTATATGGACATATCACAAATTATATGAATTTCTTATAGATAACTTCACTAAGGAGTGAAATGAAATGTTGATGTGGAGATAAGTATTTGCAATATTGAATCTCATTCTAATGAATTTTCATAAAAGCTGACTAATATTTTGAATATTAATTAGTAGCATCCTAGACCCTGAGAAGTTAATATATTTTAAGATTATATTTCCAATTTTGTGGCGGAACAGCTGCGTTGGACTTTTGCTCTTTGAACTTTACATCATTAAATATCTATTTAGCCAGAGTTAGTAAGCTACAATGAAATATCAGGCCAAATTCTATCAATAGGCAAATCTATTAGTTTTGCACCATTATTGATCAATATGAAAAAATGCATCTGTTGTTTAAGTTTGACCAATTCTTTTTCAATTTTTTAAAAATTTTCAGTGTTTTCTTAGTATATTCATTTCAAAGTGTACTCAACTTCCTTGATTTATCTCCTTCATATTCCTTTATTTCTGCTTTTTCTATTCTGTCTCTCTATCTCTCTGTCTCTATATGTGTGTCTAGCTCTGTCTCTTACTTTCTGAGTATTTTGGGGACAGGCTTTCACTTTGTTGTTCAGGTTAGCTTAGCATTCACTATATAGCACAGGCTAGATTCAAACTTAGGATCCTCCTGCATCGGTGTTCCAAATATTGAGGATTCCAGGGATGAGACACCACCCCTGGCTTTTCTTTACATTCCTTAGTAGATTTGATTTGGAAAGTCTACAAACAAGTCTCATTTTGGGAAACTGATAAATTGGCTTTTGTCAAGCTATTATCAGCTTATTGCTTATTCAACAAATAGACTTTTCCAAACTGGCTTTCATTCATTGGACTTTTGAAAGTTTCGATGTGCTTAGAAAGCCTAAGTGCTTGTTTAAAAAAATGCTAATTTGGGGACCGGAGAGATGACTCAGCAGTGAAGAGCACTTGCTACTCTTGCAGAGGACCCAGGTTCGGTTCTAAGCACCCAGGTTTGTTTCCTGGCATCCACATGTGTATTACAACAGTCTAGACCTCCAGTTCCAGAGGATCCAACTCCCTCTTCTGGCCTCCTTGGGCACTGGACCCACCATATGCTGCACATACATATATACAGGCGAAATGCTCATACACATAAAATAACTTTTTTAAAGAGGCCAATTTAACCTAATATTTTTTAAATAAAAAGTATCTACCAATTTAGTACAAGAAAGTGATTCTCAAATCATAAACATAAATCACTGCAAGAACCTTGATCTTTTGACTAAAACATGTCCTGGAAAATTATAAGGCACAGTCTCATAAATGAAAGCAGGTAAGTTTAATAGGGCACAAGGCATCCTTTAGAGGGTTGTTGTATGTTCCGGCTATGTCATTTCCTTCTTCCATTCTGAAACTGATGTGTGACCTGTGGGTCATGGAAATGTGCACACTTCCTGTGGGTGTCATACAATTCCAGAACTCAGTGCTTTTTTAATATGAATTATATTTATTTATTATATGCATGTGTGCACACACATTATACCACGATGTACATGTGGAAGTCAGAGGGTACCTTGCAAGAGTCTGTTTTCTCTTTCTACAACATGGGTCCCAAGGATTGAACCCAGGTCAACAGGCTTGGTGACAAGCCTATTTATACACTGAACCATCTGGCTGGGCCTTCTGTGCCTTTGTTTACAAAGTGTCTTCTTTCTTTTCCTCTTGTTATTCCCAAACTTCAATATCTGTGTCCTTCTTCCTAGAAAAGCCTTGTCATGTCCTCAAGACTGTATACTGTTGTTTTATGTTGTTTTTTGTTTCATTTGACAGAATTTCATGGAGCCCAATTGATTTCAGACTCTTCTTGTAGCTCAGCCTGGTCTTGACTTCCTGATCTTCCTGCCTCTACATGCAAATGCTGCTGGGATCACAGGTTTGCACCACCATGCCCGACTTGCAAGTCTTCATTTGAAGAAAGATTCATAATGTCAATTATTATTTCATTCTTAATTATCTTTAACATTTTGCATTTGCAATGAAGTCCCTGAGATAGAAGCCTGTAAGGTCAAATTTTAGGTCTATGTGCATTATTGCTTGGAACATACTAGATTCTCAATAAAAGTTTATTCGATGGAAATGGAAAAGTTTTGAGCTACTCCCCTAAGGTGAAGTCCCTGAACACTCAGTAAGTATTCAGATCCAAGACTCACTGCAACTTCAATTTGTCTTTTTACATCATCCTCTTTCTTCTCAACTCCCAAGATCAGGAAGTATGGAACAAATGGTTCTGTGAGGTTATGAGTATATTAAAAAATTCTTTTTAAAAAAAAATCATTCTTATTTTCTGGTGGACTAAAACCCAATCCTTCAGAACAATCCTTTTCCTGAGCAACTGAATGAGGAATGCTGATTCTATCCCTTACTGTGGGAACCCTTTACTGTGACTTTTTACTTATCAACCTGGCGAGCATGGTGGCACACACCATTAATAATCCCAGCACTCTGGAGGCAGAAGTGGAAGATCTTTGTGAGACTGAAGACAGCCTGGTCTACATAGCGAGTTCTAGGCCAGCTTGGGCTACTGGGAGACCCTGTCTAAGAATAAATAAATAAAAGGTACTTTGAATTTACAAAGGATGTAAAAACAATGCAAGAAATGGCAATAGGAGAATTTCTGACCTACTTAGAAAATAAGCTGCGGGGCTGGAGAGATGGCTCAGTGGTTAAGAGCACCAACTGCTCTTGCAGAGAACCCAGGTTCGATTCCTAGCACCCACGTGGCAGCTAAGAACAGTTTTGAAACCAGGTGTGGTATTGCACGCCTTTAATCCTAGGACTCGGGAGGCAGAGGCAGGTGGATCTCTGTGAATTCAAGGCCAGCCTGATCTACAGAGTGAGTGCCAGGCCTGCTGGGGCTAAAAGGAGACTTTATTTCACAAAAAGACAAAAAAAAAACAAAAAAAAAAAAAGAAGAAGAAGCTGCTTTAGACAAGAAGAAACCCTATGTCTGAGTTGAAAGTTGTGTGGGAACAGTTTCTTTCACATAGATTAATTGAAATATAAGACTTGATGATTTGACAATACTTGCTAGGCTGCTTAAGAAAACCCCACCATAGCCGTGTAGTAATTCAGACAGCATTTACCCACAATTCATGCTTATGGAGACCGGCAGATAGGAATGCTACTTATTTCTTTTGCCCATTTTTGTTACATTTCCTTATGTTGATGTCTAGAGCTTAGCAGTTCTATTATAGGGAAAAATGGAAGTTAATCTATTAATTTGGGTGTCGTAGGAAGATATAGCATAACCTGTATGTTTGTAGAATTAGATGGAAATTTCAGTTTATATTTTCAGCTGGCTGTATTGTACATTATTCTGAAGTCTGCCTACTTTTAAATGTTCATGGAGTGTTTTTACCATTTTTTCATTCATTATTTTGTACAAAGCTGTTAACAGTAAGCCTAAAGGCTGTACTTAAGCTTTCACCCTCCAAAAATATAAAGAAGCTCATCTGAGTTTTTCGGAAATAACATCTGTCTATTATATATGGCGCATAGCAACAATTTATTTCACTTTTAACCTATAGCATAACCCAGCCTGCAGTTATTCATGGATATGATTTAAAAGAGGTTATTTTCCCCCTGACAAAAATGGGCCATTTTTCCCTGTTTAGCAAAATCTGGAACACAGATCATTATTGTACTTTTGGCAGCTAATTTGAACATCAGTGCCTCTACTTTGAGAAGAATCTTTTTTGTCTGCCCTAAAGAATCTCTGAGTTTTCAGACTCTGGTAATTGAAAAATCCCCAAACACTCTCTCACAGAGGAGATACACATTACTGCAGGAACAGTCTACAAATTGTAAAGTATTCAATTTACATCCCCAGCACCTCAGGGCAGTTCTGAAGAATTTATATCTTTGGGAACCTTTGAACTAACAAAAGTCTACCAGCACCAAAGTTTTTAACTCCCTTTTTGCCTCTTACAAAGGAACTGCTTCCTTCTCTTGCAGTTTCTACTGGAAAGAGTTTATAGTCACTAAGATGTATGCTTGAAAGGGGCTAGAGAGGAAAAGAATAAAAAGAAAAGAAGAGGAAAAATCAGAAATTTTTTTTTCCGAGGAAAAAAAAGGTCAGAAAGCCATGTCTGAATTTATGTGCCTTAGTTATTCAAAGTCTTCATTTTTAGATGTAATACTCTCTTCCAATTTCATCATTATGGTTGCTCTTCAAATTTAAAGAGAAAAAAGAATGGGATTTTAGTGGACTCTTACTGCCTTTATTGCAGTATCTACAAAGTTAGCACCTTATCAAAAGGTTCAGGTTAACAAATGAAAACTGGTTCCTTGGTCATCAGCAATGGATGCTTCCACAGCCAATGAACCTTAAACAATTCTTGTAATCTAAAAAATATGTGTGCCTCTGTCATGTTTGGTTTCCCTTATTTTCCAGCTTTTGTAGATGAGGCAGTAAGGAATTTGCAATGGATTAAGTTGAGCCTGTGTTCTCTGGGTAGGAAGTGATGTTTCTCTGCCTCTTCCCTTGGCATTTTGATCAAAGATCATTTCTCGTGTAGTCATTACTAATCTGACATCTGTGGCTTGGGCTGATTTTAGCATTTGAATGGAAAAGGAAAAGCAAAGAAAAAACTCCCGGCTGAGACCTTTCCTCAATTCTTCCACTAACTCATTCATTTCCAGTACTATGGTGACAACAATGAAACAGTTTAAATGAAATAATTTGCTAAGCCTTTTCTTTTAGGTTAAAAATTGATCAATGTTTCTGTTCACTAATAACCCAGGAATCAACAATCTCATAAAATTGGTTTATTCAGTCCTGAAAATTAGACAATCCATCATGGGTGATTTGTTCAAATTTCCCCATGCAAATAATTGAAATGGAAACTTTAAAACCAATAAGATAATGCACTTTACAAATTCAACTGAGAGAGACAGATAAACTACGATGCCATCGGCACAGGCTGCCGAAAATCCGTCGTGTTTCCAATTATTTCAGCAGATTTTTTGCATCTCTGTTTGCTGCCAGGCAAGCTGCATCCAGCCCCCACCTCCTGTTTTCTCAAACCAAATCATCAGGTCTTAAATCAGAACAAGCTCATGATGTCATACTATGAAAAGTCATCAGGGGATAAAGGACACCAGATGTTCTATGAGTTTTCTTTTAGGCTTTCATTTCAGGCTTCCTGCATTCCCCATGCTGCCTTTTACTTGTCAGAAACTAAAATGTGCTTTGATAGATAACAAGCCTATTTTCTTCACTGGCTGAGCTTAGAGAATACCATTAAGTATTGATATCTAGGGTGCTTGACTAGGGAATGCAATCACAGCAGTCCCGAAATTGGGGTTCTGTTGCATTATTTTATATGCCAAGATTTCTGAGAGATTCCAAATTAATTTCATTTTCCTGAGGAGAAAAAAAACAAATTCTAGTTTTCCTTGGGAGAGATGAAAGGATGAGAATTCATGGCAGGTCTTGGCTGTGCCTCTACATCCTGGTGTAACCCCAGCACATATCTGGAGTTTGATATCTGTGGGATGTGTGCAGAGATGCATTTTGGAAATGGAACTCTGTCTGGTCTCAGCCTGCTAATGCTAATTATTCAATTGTTCTGTGCTTTGAGAGCTTGGGTTTTATATATTTTGATCTTATCAATAAAGAAAAGAACAAACAAAGGGACTTTTGATAGTTAATCCCATATTAATTCTCAGAGATGGTCTCATCAGGATTCCTGGACATATGGAAAATTGGAGCAACCTGTGCCACCCATAGGGGAAGTCAAGGTCACTGGTGACATACTGCTTATAATAATCATAGAGGACACTGACTTATTCCTCCAAAGCTACCAACAAAACTGTTTCTTAGAAAAGCTTTTCCCAGGCATTACAGTATTTTAGTATAAAGATTGTGGTGGGGCAATGCAAAATTGTTTTTAGGGGGGTGAGGTTTTGAGGCAGGGTCTTGTAGCATAGGCTGGCCTGGAACTCACTATGTAGTTGAGGCTGGCTTTGAACTCCTGGTCCTCCTGGATCCACTTCCCAAATGCTGAGATGATAAGAAAGAAGCACCATGTGTGCTTGGCATGTAGTCTGTAAATGCTACGTAATGTAAAAAGCACAGGGGAGTCTACCCCTGGAATGTATGTCCTGCCCTCAATAGCCAGCAATAGCGAAGTTCAGAAACCTTGATGCAAAAGTTGTGATTAATATAGATGGACTGTGGACATAAAATACTGGCGGAATGAGAGTGAGAATTGGATCCTTGTTTTTGGAAGTTGGTTCAAAGACAACTGTTAAGCCAGGAAAAGCCAGAGTCCTCCCTTGTAGCTCACCTAAGTACAGCAAGATTGAATTTCAAAGAGTTTCTGGGCCTGATCTATGTGTCCTACAACCTTCTGTGTCTAGTGGCCAAATATTTATGAAATGTAATATTAATCCGTAAAATCAAAAGGCATCAAGCTGCTCAGATTAAGCTCTGTAATTGCCTGTGAACCAGCTACAACTCAGTGGCACATGTTGGCTACTAGATAAATGTTCATTTAATGAAGAAAAGAATAATTAGTTTTTAATTGAATGAATAAACAAATGAGCTAACTGTTCCTGGATGTCCACACTTGGAGAGGTTTACAGGCTCTTTCCTAGTCACTAATCCCAGCAGGAGTGGTTTAATGATCAGTACCTTAGGGAGCTTAGTGGGTGGATGTGGATCTCTGAGCTTCTGATAGGCGAGTATCAGCTGGCTCACCTGTATAAATATTTCCAGGTGAGGTAGATAGTGCATATGCCTTCTGATACATGAATTTAAAATGATGAGAGCATCTTATTATTTGTCATCAATTGCTTATCCAAAGTTATTTTTAACAGTAAAGTACATTGATAGGTACTTTGTTCTTATTTCTGTACTGCTTTGAAAAACTAAACAGAAGAATATCTGAGAAACATCAAATAGATCACACATAACATCATTACTATTCAAACTTTTGACCCATAAGAATGGCAATTTCATATGATTCGAATTAAGCAAAAGAAGTATGAACACTGTGCATAATGGAGCATGCCTTTAATCCCAGCACTTGGGGGACAGAGGCAGGTGGATCTCTGTGAGTTCCAGGCCACTGGTCTACATAACGAGTTCCAGTCCAGCTGGAGCTATAGGGAAACCCTGTATCAACAATACCCCCCAAAAAGAATTTTTTGTACATGTGTTTATGCATGGATGTGTGTGCATCCCTGTGTATGCAGATACATATATGTGCTTGTGTGCATCCTTGTGTATACAGATACATGTGTGCATGTATATGTGTGCATCCCTGTGTATTCAGATACATATGTGTGCATGTATGTGTGTACATCCCTGTGTATGCAGATACATATGTGTGCATCCCTATGTATGCAGATACATATGTGTTCATGTGTATGTGCATCCCTGTGTATGCAGATACATGTGTTCATGTGTGTGTGCATCCCTGTGTATGCAGATACATACGTGTTCATGTGTGTGTGCATCCCTGTGTATGCAGATGCATATGTGTCCATGTGTGTGGAGGCTGGAAGATAACCTCAGGTCTCATCCTCACGAATGCCTTCCAATTCTTTTTGGACCAAGGGTCTATCACAGTCCTGGAGCCCAACGATTAGACTGGGATGAGTAGCCAGTGAGCAGTTTGGATCCTCTTGTCTCCACCTCCCAAGCCCTGGGATAATTGGTGCATGTCACTGAACCCAAGTTGTTACAGGGATGCTTAGGATCCAAACTCAGGTCCTAAGTACTTTACAGATTGAGCCTTTATCCCAGCCCCGAAGAAAGGAATTTTAGGATAAACCTAGTAAAAATACTCACTGAGTTCGTGTAAGCTCTATAAAACAACCTCCCTATTAGATCATGATAATCCACCATTATAGTGAATTATGTACTACTGTACAAGCACATATGCTGTTATGCAGCTTCAGAGAAATGTAGGGAGGGAGAAAACAAAAGAGAACCAGTAAGTGGAGAAGGTGGTAGAAGGCCCAACTCCAGAGGAGCACCAGGTGTGAATGAAGACAGCCTGTGGCCAAGTGAGGCCAATCTACATTGGCATTCAAATCCAAGGCGCTTCTGATATTGTGATTTCATCTGAGTATCAGGACAAATGTAGGGAAGGTAGTATCAGATTCAGGGTTGAGGGTTACATGGAAAAATCTACCTGAGATATATAAATAGATGCTTGGTCCTATTCGAAGTGGCTAGTAGGTCAAAGTGAACTTTCTAAGGAATGCTCAGGGAACTATAAATGGAAAGCATAAACCATTTCTCCAGACTCTTTGGCTTCAGTGTCAGGACTCCTTCAAGCCTCTCCTTCCTGTCTTCCTGACTGTGTCTCTTCCTCATCCACCTTATTCCTTTAAACTTGATATTTCTTAGGAAATTACAGCTTGCACTCATATGTATATGGAGCACATAATGACTCCTCTTCCAATCCCATTTTAAGCTCCAAATTTATATCAATTATATCCATGTGGACATGCCCCTCTAATTAAATATGTTTAACTTAGCATTACCATCCCTGTGACCCTTACGAATGGTTTCCAATCTATTATTCTTCATCCAGCTATATTTTACCATTGATCACTTGCCTGGCCATTTTGCCTACATTGCTTCTTGAATTGTTTCAACTCTTTTCTGCTTTCTCTGTTGTCACCATCATTTTCAGCTCTTAGTTTGGTTGTTTCACCTCACTGAATTTTAAAGTAATTGCACCTTTTGGTTGAGTCTTTATGGAACAGGTTCTCCCTATTGCATCCAGAGACATGAACATGTAATTCAAATGTCATCACATTTCTCTGTTTGAAAATATTTTAAGATTTATTTTTATTATATTTATTTATTTATTTATTTATTTATTTATTTATTTATTTATTTAGTGTGTGCAAGTGAAAGTCACATGTGTGCAGGTGCCTAAGGAAGCCAGAAGAGGGCATTGTTTCTCTTGGTCTTGGAGATACAAGTAGTTACAGCCTTGTGTCTATTCAGAGAAGCAAACCTCTGGCAGAGCACAAGACTCTTAACTGCTGGGCTACCTCTTCAGACCCTGCATAAAACGTTTTTTTGTCTTTTTGAGATGGCCTGGAGCTTACTCTGTAGACCAGGCTGGCCTTGAATTCACAGAGACCTTCCTGCCTCTACCTCCCAGTGCTCTGATCAAAGGTGTATGCCACCACGCCCAGTAAAACTATTTTTTACAGCCCCATTCCAACATGCTGAAGTTCAACTATTCAGTACTGCATTCTACACCATCCCTGAGGCCAAGGCTTCCTTACCATTGGCACTCATTTTTGCCAATCTCATCACCTATTTTATAAAACTTCTCCACATACATTGTTTTGGCCTCCATACCCTTACATACGTATTTAATTAATAATAGATTATTGTCTGCCCTCAGTAATAATCATTTTGGTCTTTGAGAATGTTACTCCTATTCTGTGATACATCTTCTCTTCCATTAGCACCTACATACACCCTCATTTAGACCAAGCACCGTCTTCCCCCTTCTCTTACGGTATCCCGCACCTTGGTTAAGCTGATGGTAGTTCAGTGATTTTCAAGCTGTGCAGAATTGCTCTCTTTCACATTTCTTAATGAACAATATGGAAGGGAGGCCAGTGGAGTGCTGAGGTCAGCCTCACCTCACATACCAGTGATTTGCTTTGGCTTTTTTAAAGTGACAACCCAAATGACGATTTATTTAAAGAAATCTCCATGTGGCAACGGTGACAAGAGCAATGCACCCATTGTTATCTGGTCCAGGACTTATCTTTCTGTGACAGGTTTCTAGTCTCTAATGTCATGCACCAAGTACTGCACATAGAAACAGAAGGCAATTGTTAAACTGGATAGATTTCATTTCTAGTAAACACTAAGAAAATGGTAGACAATTGGAAGAAAAACGGTAGATTTTTATGCTAAATCTCTAAATTGGATGTTTGTATACTTGGCATATTTTGATTGAATAATGTGTATGTATGTGCACATGAAAACATAGGGAGTTAAATACAGGTAACTTTTTGAATATAGTATGAATACATACTTATATGTGTATACATATATTCATACAGAAAGAAATACTTATAATCTGTCTGGAAAAACTTTCTGTAAAATTGTCAAATGATTCCAAGTTTTGCAATCTTGCCTTCCCTATTTATACTTAGCTGAGAAGTTTCATGAAATAGCAACAAAACACCTTCTGGGAAGTGGTTTGCAAGTGTTGTTGCCATGAAAATTCAATATAATTATCCACTGTCATCAGAGCAGACATGGAGGACTGTGAGAAATTCTTTCTGTCATGAAACCCAGGCTGCCTATTGCTCACATGTATCTATCTGAATGTCAGGCACAGGAGAGGAGATTTATTGATTTTACAACCTGAGCCACTCTAAATATGTGTCACCATTAGAAATGGAGGAGGTGGCTTGAAGGCCACCTGGGACCATCATTCAAACCATTGGAGTGGATTTTCATAAAGGGAATTGGAGACTGCAGCTGGTTAATACATGACTAAATAGATAGCATCTCAAATTAAGAGATTTATAAGTTCAATCATAAATATACAAAGTCCAGAACCTAGTGTTTTAAGAAACAATGATGTGATTGTCTAAGCAAAAGATGCTGGACAAGAATTTCTGTAATATCAGAACTCATCATCCTAAAATAGAATTCAGGGAGAAATTAAATGGATTTTTAAAAATCAGTTAACATAATGTATTACTTATTAAATCCTTTCATGGAGCAAATAGAAGACTAATTTCTCTGGAGCCATTCATGGCCCCAAAAGTTATAATTAAAGACACAAATTGAATGATTTTAATAATGATGAACGTTCACCTTTTTAGTGCTTAGGTATGGTAATATGATATTCACAGAAGGGCTCCATCTTCCATTTTCATTTAACTTTCCCTCATGGGATGTCTAAGGGTACTTCCCCTCATTTATTTATTTATGGACATGAAAATACTCCGAACTGAAAAACAGCTGAATGGTTGTGTTTTAAAGATAGAAATAGTTTTAACCTCCCAACCAACATGGTAGGGTTTCAAAGGTCTGGAAGAATTTCTGAATTTCCCAGCGCGTCCGTCTACGGATATTGCCCTCCTGTCCTTCCAGCTTTACGCCATCCTGCCGAGAACCAGGATTTGTGCGTCTATTGGCAAACTGCCTCTGTTGTTTGTTTTCTTTTTCACAGCACACAATTAATGATTACTGATGCCTTTAAAAAAAAGCCCTCATGAAACAAAAGAGCAATGGAAAATATTTTTAAGAGATGGAGGCAAAATGCCGTTTTAAAGTATGCTGAAAAATAATCAACCTTTGCGGGCCGCTGGCTCAGAATATCTCTATTTTTGTATCATTTAGGAAAATCCTATTATGGGTTTAGCCACAGACACATCCCTGGTGTGCAAGAGAGAGCCTGATCATAAAACACTTAGCATTTTCAGACTGAAAATAGGGCAACCTATCGCTTTCTGGAGATGGCTGTTACACCCCAGTTCCCATCAATAGAACACAATCTCGTTGAAGCAGGCAATACCAGGATCAGTGGCACATGGGTTTTCTAGCTACATGCTGGCTACTTTCTGTGAAAAAGAAAACAGTTCATGACTCTGCAAGGATGCTATCTTCAGAATGTATTTGTAAACCAGGGTAGTAAAACAGTAGTAAAACACAGTACTCAGGGAAACCCATCTCCTTTTTCCCCTTCTCCTCTGTGTTTCTTTTCCTTTTCTTTATACACTGCAAATCCTCCAAATGCCAATATGAAATGATTTGAGTCACAGTGTCAGCTACATAATTAATCCCCCCCCCATCAGTGGATGCCAAATTAGATGTCTGTTTGCAGCATGCTTCTCACTGCTAGGGAAGGGGGACCCATGTTTAGTTGATAGTTGGTAGTGATAATTTTCGAAAAGAATGAGTGATATGCCAATTCAAAAGGTCCATGCGCATTTAGTGCTAGGTAGGCCACATGCCCAATTTGGCCGTGCAAAATAAAATAAATTTTGCTGTGCTCATATTACAATGATTAAAATATAACCAGCTAATGAGATTACAATAGCTGATTGTGAACAAGACCAATTGTGTTAATTGGAAGCTCCTGAATGGCAATTTTAGCTGCTGCTGAGTTTTGAAATATAATCAGTTTCACTAATTTTATCTGATTTTTTAATGAAGCTTGCCCTGAGCAATTGTTCTATGTGTTCTTTAGCAAACAGTGTGTGTCATAACTGCTGACATTAATCTCGATTACTTTAGTTAAAATAAATAGTTATACTTGGGTGGCTTTCAGAAAATGCATCTTAGTAGAAGTAATGCTGGAAAGCAAAGGCCAGTGTGTTTTTCTCCTGTTTGGCTACATTTTATTTGCTGCATTTCAGCCATGAAAATTCCCGCCTTGGTGCTACCAAGTATTTCCCACCCCCTAATACACAGCTGCTAATTGTTGTTTGGTGATAGTTTTCCATCACTGAGGAAGAAAGACAAGATTTGTCCCGAGGAGGAGGTAATGGATTCCAAATATACCCTGTGCACAAGACCAAGAGACGAAGTGAAAAAAAGGAAAAAAAAAAAAAAAAAAACAAACACAAAAAAGTTGTTGAGATCCTTAGGCCACATTCCCACCCACAGGCTTTTGCCTTGGCAGCAAGCAAACCAATACCATCGCTACCAAATGCCAGCATTAATGGCTGACACTGCCACAGAGCAAGCACTCAGGCTATTTGTTTTTCCAGTGGATTAATATACATTAAACAGCTTCTCCAAACTTTTTAAGTGCACTGGAAGACAGCCATGCCGTGTAGCCAATCATAAAAGACCAGAAATGTGAAGGAAAATAAAGTTTGGTGAAATAAAGCATGCCATTCACATGAACTAAAACGTCTTTTCCTCCTTTTGTTCAAATTCACAATCTTTCAACATCTGCAACTGGGACTGAATATTTACATTGTTTGATACATGTAAGCAAATATTAAATGGGCTTTTAGAAGAACAAGTTAGGGGATAGGATGAAAGCTTCTGAAATCTCACAAAGCATCTAACATTAGATGATGCATTAACATACCAATGAGTTTTTAAGACCCCATGCTTAATAAGACAAGATGGCTGCCACTTCCCTTATCCAGAGAGATATTGGCCAACCATTCTACCAAGCTGAGCCAATACATTGTGTGCAAATAGGTGACAAATCATATAATTGTTTTAAAATTAGTGCGTTTACTTACTTATTTTGTGTATCTGTGTGTGCATGCATGTAGACATCAAGTACCATTTTCAAGAGTCAGCTTTCTTTTGCCTAGGTAGGTCCTAAGGATCAAGCTCAGGTCCTCAGGGTTAGAAATGCATACCTTTTCCTGCTGGCTCATCTCACTGGCCCAATGCAGTTCTTCTATTTTTTTCCCCTTGTCTCTTAATTTTTTATTGGGCTTTTGTACATGTCATATAACATTTCTTAATCAAATTTAGACCACTTCCCCCATCCCTGCCCCCTGGCCCCACCAGAACTCATGCATTCTGCCGTACATGTTAAGTCCTGTCTCACATCTTTTTCTCAGTCTTTTTTTTTTTTAAACTCTTTTGATGCAGAAGCTTACTTTTTTGGTCTGAGTCTTTTTTTGTTGTTGTTCCATTTAATTTTATATTACTCCAAAATAGACATCTATGTACTCCGCACATATACCAGGTTTACAAAGTTTGAAAATATAACTATAGGTTAGTTCCAAAATACATTTGAGGATTCACAGTTTAAAAGCAAACTTGCATGCGGGTAAAAATAGACATTTAGCTTTACATTCCTAAATTACATAGCATGTTGATGTGTTCTTTATTCTTTCTCTTAAATCTTAGAACTGAGGAAAATAGAGACATAAACTTAAGTGCACAGCCCACTGTACTATTACGTAAGTGTACGAACCCCCAACACTCATATCGAGAGTGGAAACATTTCTAGTACCCTAGGTTCACTTCATAATCATGCTGTGAGTTATCTTGTTCTTGAGGTTTGGATAAAAGTTTATGAGGAAAGCCATCCACTATTGTTCTAGATGGTCATTTTTTTAGTTATTGACTATTTGAAAAAATGTATATTTTATTAGTTTTCAAATTGGCATATATTTATTATTTATATTTTTATTATTAATTATTAATTTTTATTTTATGGTATCTGAGTGCTTTGTCTGCATGTATGTAATTCACTTGTGTGTGCAATGGCCGTGGAGATCAAAAGGGAAGTCAGATTCCTTGGAACTTGACTTATAGATGATTGTTAGCTGCTATATGGGTGCTGGGAACTGAACGGAGATCCTCTGGAAGAGCAGCCAGTGCTCTTTAACTCCTAGCCATCTCTCCAGCCCCTATTCAAATAATTCTTATGCTTACTGACTTTTATAGTTTTTTTTTTTTATTCTGTTGTGATGGAACTGGAAATGACCCTCCTCTCTACACAAAAACATAGATAATGGACAGATCAGAGAAGTAGGTATATAGGTAGATACATTCTTTTTCTTTCTTTTCTTTTTTTTTTTTTTTTTGTGTCCTTTTTCGAGACAGGGTTCTCCCTGTAGCCCCGCTGTCCTGGAACTCACTCTGTAAACCAGGCTGGCCTTGAACTCACAAAGATCCGCCTGCCTCTGCCTCCTGAGTGCTAGGATTAAAGGTGTGCACCACCACGCCCAGCAAATAGACAGATTTTTTTTTAACCAATTAAAATTATTCCTCAATGCTTCTGTCTTCATTGTCTCAAACAAAACAAATCTTGTAGGCTACAGTCACAGGTTATATAAGAATCACAGTTTCATCTGACTTAAACTACATTCATATTTTATAATTCATCCTAATGTCTGGTATAGCTCCTTTCACTTTTTTGCTCATTCAACATCAAGGTCACTTGGTTTAGCAATGCCTCTTTAATCAGTCCCCATCTGGAATAGCTCTTCTGTGCTTGTTTCTTGTTAATTCTTTAGTACACTGCTCACTTTGGCTTTGGCTCCTCATCATTCTGATTATATTTCTTTAGCAGGAATATCATAAAACTCTTTCATTCCCAGTTCATTTGATGATGAAGTATAATGCTGCCAGTCCAAATATTGTTGATGGAGTATTTGGCAACTGAAATAATTTGTTCTGCCATATTTCTATCCTGTAGAGTAAATAGTCACTCCATGGTTAATAAGTATGTTGTTTGGGGGTGGGGGGTACTGTGATACCAGGTATCTTGCTCCTTATTGAATGTTCAAAATGAAGTTGTTTTTAGTCATGATTTTATAAGCTTTTATTCTGTATTTGTTAGTCTGTACTCTCTACTACGGAAAAGAAATTTTACCACCTCTCTTTTGATGTGTTTGTTCAGAGTATATATATAATAAGATAAATATATATATATATATATATATATATATATATATATATCTCAAAGCCAAGTGTTAGAAACTCAGTCCCCAAGGTCACAGTGCTTGGAGATGAGGCCTTTGGGGAAGTGTTGCAGTCATTAGAGTTGACAGAGGGAGATGGGTCCTTTCATCCTCCATCTCTTCTACCATGTGAGAACACAATATTATGCCTTGGAAGCATCATCAGTAACTGAACTTAAGGGTTCATTTATAATGGTCATGGCAGCCCCCAGAACTGTGATAAATTAATGGTTCTTTCAGAAATTACCCAGTTTAACATACTCTGTTCTAGCTGTACATTCAGACCAAGCCTGGGCTTTTCCAAGTTGGCCTGTGTGTCCCTTTATTTCTGTCCTTGACATGGTTCTTTGAACACTTTATTGCAATGTAGGAAAACTAAGCTCCATCCAGCCCTCACATTTCTTATTCCAAATACTCACTTAAATGGTTTTTAAACAGTTGATGAATTCCTTATACTTATCCTAACAAATGAGAAGAAAAATGATTATATACTGCTATTTTTGTAACAGGAAAAACACAGATCTCAGATCTCAAGAGCTGAAATTTCATTTTCAGAAATGGTCATGCCTAAATAATAACAGTGCTAAAAAACACAGGGAGTTCATCTTCAGTATTTACCAGTATATATGACCAATTAACATAACAAATATATGCAAAAATATGTGTGGAGCGAATGAACAAGGAATCATAGAAGAAAATACACAAGGAACTGACAATTCATATAAGTGTGAAATGCTACTGCTTAGTTTATATTTAAATGTATTCTTTCATTAGATATTTAATCAATGAACACAGTTGCTCAGGAAGGCATTTATCATTTATAGAGGAGAATGCTTTTGAACTTATATATAAAAGGATATAGTAAAACGCCCATGTAAATACTAGATAGAAACTAGAAACATCAAACATAATTCCCTCATTCTTTACAAAATATTCATTTCTTCTGGTCTCTCCAACTTACCACTTAATACACTGTCCTTAGTATGGTGCATACTCTGTCTGCAAGCCCACTCAGCTAGTGTCTCACTGTCAGAACTGAATGGGTTAAGTGCTCACCCACCAGCCCTTCCCTCTTTTATCTAACTGCACATTTTAATGTCATTAGCTCTATATTTAGGTTGACCTGAAAATATAGCTACATTGCTAAATGATCTAAATTATGTTCTCTTCCAAAAGCATGTATCAAATTGCAAAATATAATTTTGAAGTTGTTTTCCTTCCCACAAAACACCAGAAGGAGTTTAATGAGAACTCACAAACGTCCTCAGCATTTCTGGAGTTGATATAATGCAATATTGTCTCTCTGGTTTCAGTTGGTGGGAGAACAGTACTAGCAGCTCAGTCCAATGAAAAAAATATCATGTTTTATATGCCAACATGCTATCAGTTTAGGAGTTGTTAAAAGGAAAATAACTGATGGTGTAAGACAACTATCCCAGGGCCTCTGTGTGTAGGGAATTGGACTGAAAGTCAAAAGTTCTAGCTTTGAGAGAGGGAGAGAGAGGGAGAGAGAGAGAGAGAGAGAGAGAGAGAGAGAGAGAGAGAGAGAGAGAGAAAGAGAGAGATTATATAATTCAAAGCAAGCCATGAAACTGAGGAACTCAGATTTCTACCTAAGAAGATAAGTTCTATCTGTTATAACTCTCCTTTCACATGAACTATCTAGTCTTCTAATCAAAGGTATGTTCTAACCTAAAACCAGAATAGCACTAATGACTATTTAACAGTATTCACTTCTGTGTGGTACATTTTAAATTATTACATTGTGAATATTTTTACATTTTAAACATGGTTTCTTCCCCACAGTCTTGGCAGGTGGCAGGTATTCTGTGACTCAAGACTATGGATTGGCTTGAGACAGGTCAGACCACACTAGAGAAATGAGCGCGGCCAAAATGGACCAGGGAGGCCACTTCATGGGGACGGCAACTGAAAAATCACAGCTGAGTTGGTCTCGGCAATAACGGGTAGAGCAGAGGTCCAGAGATAAGGAGTGGAAGGAAGAAGACAGAGTGAAGATGGTAAATGGGCAGGAAGTGGGGCAGGTTGGATTTTCTTTAGCACAATAGGGAGACCATGATTGACAGTCATTAACCACATATTGCATATTCACTAGTAAAGATTATTTTAGTATTGCAGTCCAAAGGAATTCTACATGTTTGAGGTGATAAACATGAAACTCACTTAATCTTAGCTTTATGTGATTTTTTTACACATATTGAAATGTCATATTGTTTTATTCTTATTTTTTTTAAATTTATTATATTTTTACTTATGTGTATGGGTGGCTCTGTGTAGGTAGGTATGCTCACATGTGCTAGAAGAGGGCATCAGATCTTAGAGAGCTTGAGATGCAGACAGTTGTGAATTTCCCAGTGGAGGTGTTGAAAACACTAAACTGAGCCAGTCTCTCTACCTGTCTCCCTTTTCTTTAAGGAATTATAAACCCTAACTCTTTCAATACAAGCACTTTTCCTTGCTGTCTTTTTCTTCAGACATGTAAACCAACGTTTAATACATAGCAATACTAATAATTATCTGTTAAGTAAATAAGTCAACATTTGGTCTGGGTGGGCAGAATACTGACCTCCAAAAGATCTCTCAGTCCTATTCCCCAGAATTGTAAATATGGTAGTTATATGAAAAAGAGGGATTGAGGTTGCAGCTGGAATTAAAGGTTCTTCTAAATCAATTTCAAACCAGGGAAATTACTGTGGAATACTTGGGTAAGCCAAATTAAGTCACAAGGATTATAAGAAATGCAAGGGGTCAGCATGATGCAGGGTAAGGAACTTGACCCCCTCGCCACACAAACTGTGGGCCTTAACATTGGAGGAAGGTCAGCACCTTTAGAAACTGAAATAGCAAGGGATTGAATTCTCCCCTAGAGCCTTAAGAAATAAACTCGGCCTTGATTTTAGCTCTTTAGATCTACATCACATGTCTTACATGAAGAAATATAAGATAAGGAAATTATATTTTTAACTTTTTTTAAATTAAGCATTTGTATATTTCTTACAATGGTTCCCAATCAAACCCAGTTGTTCCCCCCACCTCCCTATCAGATCTCATGCATTACCACATCCAAGGTAAGCACATTACCACATCCAAGGTAAGTGCTATCTAGTCAAGCTCTTGAACCCAGCTGTCTTTCAGTGCAAATAGATCCACTGTAGTCTAGTTAGCACATCTAGAAATCTTAGGTAAGGCATACTCTTCCCCGCCCAGCAGTAATCGGTTTCCTGTAGTTCTTAGTCTAGGGCCAGTCTCCCAAGAAATTGTATTGTTTTATGACTCTAGGCTTTTGATAATTTGTGACAGCAACAGAAATAGTTTAGAACTTGTTCCAAATGAATTTTATGCAAGTAATGATGTCATATTATATAGAAGCTTCTCAAGTGGGTGCTAGAGAGATGGCTTAGCAGTTAAGAGCACTAGATGCTCTTCTAGAGGACCTTCATTCAGTTCCCAACACCCACCTGGTGCAAAACAATCATCTGTAACTCCAGTTCTTGAGGATCTGAGGCCATCTTATGACCTCTGGAGGTATATATGACACGGGTGCACTTTACATTCATGAAGGTAAAACTCTCATACACATAAAATAAAAATAAATGAATGAATAAAATGTTTAAGAAAAACAAAAATTGCTGAATTTTTTGTTTTTTTTTGAATTTTTGAATGAAAAATTACCATATTTTCTCCTACTTCTAATCTGTATATGATTATTACTTTTATGTATTTTAAATAAAACGGGGGATGGAGAGATGGCCTAGAGGTTAAGAGCACCGACTGCTCTTGCATACGACCTGGATTCGATCCCCAGCACCCACAAGGGGGCTGAGAACCATCTTTAACTCCAGTTCCAGGGGAATCCAACACCCTCTTCTGACCTCCGTGGCATTGCATGACATGGGTGCACAAACCTACATGCAGACAGTACATTCATACAAATAAAAAAGTAAATAAATAAAAAATTAAAAATTAAAAAATTAAATAAAACATGAAAATTCTATTTATTATTTTAACTTAGATTATTTATGTTTTCCTCTCCTAGGAGCGGGTGGAATGGAAGATTGTTAAATGCTAACAATAGACTATTACAGAGAAGTCTTTAAATCTCAGAGCACATTATTTTTGTAAATATATATATATATATATATATATATATATATACATATATTTGGTTTTTCAAAACAGAGTCTCCCTGTTGTAGCCCCAGCTGTCCTGGAACTCACTCTGTAGACCAGGCTGGCCTTGAATTCACAAAGATCCTCCTGCCTCTGCCTCCCAAGTGCTAGGATTAAAGGAGTGCAACACCACACCCGGCTAATTATATTTTTTTCCTTTATTTGTTTATTTTTCAAGGGATTCTACAATATAATAGCACAGTTGTTTTCAGATAACATTGACGTTACTCAGTTTGCCGTACAGTTAGGTAATTGGTGCATTTTCTTTTGAAGTCAGCCAAATTATTAAGCATAAGCAATGAATGTAAGTAACATTCATGTAAAACCAATTTGCAAGTATCTATGTCCAAATTTTGAACAACCCAAGGTTCCCATAGTCCAGTTGGAGAGGCTTGTATGCACAAGCATGTTGATCAAATAGGAGTCCAGTCTATATTGCTGTAGTCTCACGATTCACCCCAATCTCTCCGCAGCCCTTACATTCTACTCGTCCTCCTCTTCCGCAAGTTGTTCCCTAGGCTTTGGGAAAGGGGCACACGTGGGTGAGAAGCAAAACAGTCTATTTTCTCTAGAGATGTCATGAAATGTCATATTGTATATATACCATATGAGATGGTCTGTGTGGGTACTTTCTTAAATATTTCAAGTTTACTGTTAATTTTTTGTTGTTGTCTTTTTGAGACAGGATTTCCCTGTAGCCTGGAACTCTCTATGTAGACTAGGCTGGCTTTGAGCTTACAGAGATCTGCCTGCTTCTGCCTCCCAAGTGCTGGTATTAAAGTCATATGACACCACACTGAGTTTACTTTTAGCATTTTTTTTTTTTTTGTCTTTTGGAGACAGGGTTTCCTTGTAGTCTCAGCTGGCCTGGAACTTTCTATGTAGACCAGGTTGGCCTTGAACTCATATAGATCAGCCTGCCTCTGCCTCCTGAGTGCTGGGATTAAAGGCATGCACCACCACACCTGGCTACTTTTAGCATTTTTAAGCTGAGATATCACACAGAAAATTTTAAAATAGGAAAGCTAAAAAAATAAAATATAAAATTACAGCCTTGAGGAAGATGAGATGGAGCAGTGGGAAAAGTACCTGCTTCACAAAACTGATAACCTGAAATCAATCCCTGGAACTCCAAGAGCATGCTGTAGCATACACCTGCACTTACACATATATCATATATACATGCATGCACACACACATACACAATCACTAACCATAATAATAAATTTAAAATAATAATGTTGTATGTTCATCTCAGAGCACAGGATAGTTCTTAAAAAACTGGTATGTGAGTCTCTGTCCTATGTCTCTCTGTCTTTCTGTCACTGTCTACCTCTCTCTCTGTGTCTCTCTCTGTGTCTTCATATACAAACACACCTGTTTACTCACAAAGAAGAGAAACTGAGTTTAATTTCAATGTGAGTCATCATACTACACAATATATTGCACATTTTTGTATTTAATAATATATTGTAAACACTCTCCACTGTCAATGGAGCACACATTGTTCAACTAGAAAATACATTTTCATCCAATATTGTCAAATAGCCAGTGATCGTTCTGCTGCTACGGTATTGATGAGCAGGTGCTATCAATAAGGCTCTCATTTTCTCTGATGTTTTTCTATCCATTGTTATCCCTCCCAGAAACTGCCAGCCCCATAGAAGACATGGAACAGCATATTAAGGTGATCTTAATTGACGGATCAGAGATGACACCAGAAAGAATGAGGTCTCATCCTGAAATTGCAGCAGATTTTCTAAATCAACACATGTAATGTGATGGTATGTCTCACATGAAAAGTAAGCATGATGGTCACAGTGGCTTTGCTCTTTTCATGTTCAATAATCTATCTGGGCCTTTTGTGCCTCTCTTTCCTCCAATCTTGAACTCTGTAAGGATCAATAATATCCTAATTTCCAGAAAGGAGGTGCTTTCACTAGGGAAATGATTAGGGCCCCATTGAACTATGATCAGTGAGCATCAGCTACAGAACCCTTGAACCAGGAGGTCAGCACTCAGAGAAAAAGACTCTGATCCAGGAAGGGTGACATGCTCTTCAATTCAGGAATCAGTAGATCTAACTGATAGACTGTGATTATGATTGTGATAGTAGATTAAATGTGTCAACTTGGAAGATATTTGGGGTTCTGGCCAACATTCAAGTCAGTAGACTTAGAAAAGCAGAATGGCCTCTTTGTTACAGATAGACCCTAACATTTCAGTGGAAAATGCTAACACAGCTAAAGTATGGAGGAAGAAATTCTACAGGAGACTGCCTTCAGACTTTATCTGCCACACTGGACTTATCACACAAAGACTAGTGTCATAGCTAGCAGCCTGCAGAGTGAAAGTAAGCTATCTGTTTTCCCAGGTCTCCAGACTGTTGACCTTCGGAGTAGAGCTTCAGCTTTGACTGTCCTGGGTCACCAGCCTGCTATTCTGTGCTGCAGGAATTAGACTTGATGGTTCTATTATCAAATCTTCATTTTATAATTCATATCCTATTGATATTGTTCTCTGGAAGTCCTGATCAATGTAGCTACCACATCTCTTATATGTCACCTCATATGGCAAATGGTATGCTAAAGCCACAGTCTTTGAGCAGAAGATTTTAGGCTGGATTTTCTGAGTGGGCCCCAGATCCAGTTAGTAAGGTGAGAACCTTACTAACAGCTAACAGCGGGACAAAGGTAGACTTGATAAACAGAAGAGGGTAACAATATGATCACTGAAGTCAAGAATGAGTGCTGATGGGCTGGATAGATGGCTCAGTGAGTGGTTAAGAGAACACCTGGCTCTTGCAGAGGACCTGAATTCAGGCCCCAGCATCCACATAGCAGCCAACAGCAATCTATAACTCCCATTCATGGAGACATGGTCTCTTCCTGTCTTTATTGGTACCATGTACTCATGCAGTACACATGCACACATGCAAGCTAAACCCTCAAAGACATAAAATAAAAATAAATAACTCTTTAGAGGGCCAACAGAATTATGAAGCAACAGACCAAATAAAGCCAATGACCACCAGAGGCTGTTTGAAACCACACAACTTGGAAAAGATGCCATTTCTGCTGCATTGAGCCACTCTCTACAGGGCTATCATAGAAAGGGGGCTTACAGCTGAAACTTTGTTTCTAGAAACCCTTAATTGTCAGATGCAGTGCCTCTCTTCCACCAACATAGGCACTGGGTCAGTGGTTTGAGCTTAGTTCTAGTATCTAGTAATCATACTGTTGCATTCCCCAACATGCCTCTATGAGCCCAGGCACACTCTCCTGGACTGCTTATGTACTACACTGTACACAATGAGCTTTAATGCAGTTCATACTGTCCATCCTTGGTGAAAATCGACCTTCTTTGAAAGTCACTCAAATATGATCCAGATGTTTAGGGCTCAAGATGGGCTGGGGGTTGGAGAGATAGTTCATCAGTTAAGAGCAGTAGCTGGTCTTCCAGAGGACTCAGGTTCAATTCCAAGCATGGTGGTTAACCGCTCTCTGTATCAAGAGATCTGACACCCTCTTCTGGCCTCTGAGGGTGTTGCATGCATAGGTGTACCTACAGACATGCAAATGAAACACTCAAACACATGAAATAAAAATAAACATATTTTTAAGAAGATGGGATAAGATTAACTTCTTTCTTTCATGCATCAAATTGGTAAGTAGTTCAAATTATATTTACTATGACTGTCTAAAATACCATAGTGTGACAATCTAGCCAACTGAATTAACTCTTTACTTTCCAATACTGTTTTTAAATTATGTTCTCTGAACCAATAGTACAAGCATAGCTTGCCACCTTTAAAAAGATGCTAAGTGTCAGCCACCCTCAAACTGTCAGATTAAAATTTAGAAACTAGAATTCGAGCAGTTTTGATTACAGCAAGCCCCCAGGTAATTTTCTGAAAATATTTGTGCTGATATGATTCTTATCACATGTTCACATTTCAATGATAGACCTGCAGCTTCTTATGCAGTAAGCAATAGCAACAGAATATTCTTCTTTTACATACAGGGTAGTTGGAAGGAATAACAAGAAGTAAGGCAGAAAAGAAAGAAGTAGTAAATAAGAACCTGCCACTGTTAAGGCCATTTGTGATACAGTCTCTTGTTTACAGGTTTGATGATTGTCCATGTTTATATTTTTAATTAAGTAATTCCCCCATATCCTGTTACAATTTCCTGTGCCCAACTGTGGTCTGAAAAAAGTAAATGGAAAATTCAGGAACAGAAGTAATCGGAAATTTAAAATTATGTGCTGCTCTGAATCACATGACAAAATCTCACACCATCCTGCTTCATCTTGCCCAGGCTTTGAGACGCCCTTTGTGCAGTGTATCCTGAGTGTATATGCTACCTGCCTGGTTGTCTCTTAGTCTCTGTGTCAGTTATCAGGCTACCTATGACAATACCATGGAGCATGCATTCAAGTAACTTTTATTTTGCTTAGCAATAACAAAAAGAGTGATACTGGAGATTTGGATTTGTCACAGACCAGCTCTAAAGTGCTTCCTTTAAGTGAGAAGGTAAATGTTCTCAGCAAGGAAAGAAAAAGTTATGTCCATAAATTGTTTATTTATTTTTAATATAATACATTTATTGATGTTTTGTGGATTTCAAGAACTATAGTGGGAACGGATCTTATTTCCCCAGAAATCAAAAGAAAATGAAAGCCATTCTAGTTTTGCTATTGTACCTTAAACTATAAACGTCATAGTCACAGCACAGAGGTAGAGCTTAGGAGAGTGGGGATAAACATTATTATAGGGTTTGGTAACATCCATAATTTTAGGCATCCACTATGTGAACTGGCATATATCTGTGGGTGGAAGAGGATGACTGTGAATATTGAGAAAAGTCAGCCAAGAGTCTGTGTTTTTATAATACTATACTATATTATACTATACTATACTATACTATACTATACTATACTATACTATACTATACTATACTATACTATACTATGCTATACATAAGTAATGTGTTCCTTTGGCTTTAGACCACCTTGCTTCAGAATGAGTGAGTATGCGTGTCTCTCAATTCTAATGATCTCTAGTAAATGACTTGCTGAAACCCAGCCCCTGAAAATAATAAACTAGGATTAGAGACATCTATCTCCTGGGTTTGCATTACTCTAAGATAAAACTACATACACAAAAGATTTGTCAGAGTTGATGGTATATAATAAGCATTCAGTAAGTATTGGGTATTATTTATTTGGAACATCAAACAGCCTTTCTCTAATTTTCCCCATGTGTTTTATGTTTTCTCTTAAAAGACTGAAATACTTCTTGGCACACATCTTTTTTTTTTTTTTTTTTTTTTTGGTCTTTTTGAGACAGGGTCTCCCTGTAGCCCCAGCTGTCCTGGAACTCACTCTGTAGACCAGGCTGGCCTTGAACTCACAAAGATCCTTCCACCTCTGCCTCCCAAGTGCTAGCATTAAAGGTGTGCACCACCATGCCCAGCTAGCACACAACTTTAATCCAAGCACTAGGGAGGCAGAGGCAGGTAGATCTCTGGGAGCTCAACTCCAGCCTGGTCTACATAATGAGCTCCAGGCCAGCTGGGACTAAAGGGATATCCTGTCTCAAAAAGATCCCCCCCCAAAAAGACTGAAATACGCCTGGCGTGGCGGCTCACGCCTTTAATCCCAGCACTCGGGAGGCAGAGATAGGTGGATCTCTGTGGGTTCAAGGCCAGTCTGGTCTACAGAGCAAGCTCCAGGACACCTGGTACTAAAAGGGAGACCCTGTCTCAAAAATACCAAAAAAAGTGTAAAACCAAAAAGATTGAAAAACTTCTTATTTTCTCCCTTGTTATTCCCAGATGCAGATGATATAAATATATAAGATTGCTGGGAAGACTTGGCAGTCTTTTCGAATTTAGTTAGTTTGTTAGATTCAAATCCAATTTGAAGAAATTTCACAAAGGTATGATTTATTATCTGAGTAAGTTGATGCCAGTGGATCAGAGTGACTTAAAGTGCTTCCAAGACAGAGAGGTATGATACTAAGCAGTTATGAATATACTTTTGGTTAGGGTCTCATTTTTGCCTATTAAGTTGTTTGGCCCTGGTGTGATATACTCACATCAACTTTTGTGAATCAATAATTTTATGATCCTTGGGTTTCTATGACCTCATGTCTTGAGTTCAAGATTCGTGGGTATAAGTTAGAATACATATATGTAAAAAAAAAAACAACAAAGGAAACTAAATACTAACAGTCTGGAAATTAACTAACAGCCTTGAAATGAACTCTAATGATCTAATAAGGTAATAGAGATTCATTAGATGACATAAAAGCAGTAGGACGAATTTTCTGCTAAAACAGTTTGTTGAAATATTTTAATGAATAAAATTAATGTGATAAAAATTATATGGTAAGTAGTTAATATTTCAGTCCAGGACAGTGGAGGTAGCTCAGTTGATAGAATGCCTGCTGTATAACCAAGCATAACTTCCTGAGTTCAATCCCAGGACCCATGTTTTAAAAAGAGAAGGGGATGGAGAGATGGCTCAGAGGTTAAGAGCACTGGCTGCTTTGCAGATGCCCTGGGTTGAGTTCCCAGCATCTAATAACCATCTATAACCTTCTTCCCATGCCTTCTTCTGGCTTTAGGAGATTGTACAACATATGTTATACATGTATGCACACATACACACATGCAACTGTACACACATGTGCATGCACACACAAACACATACATGATTTGAATTTAATTGTATTTCTCTGAAAGTTCATGAATACAGGCAAGCCATACACCATTTTATGAGAGATAAAATATCTTTCTCACTTAGAAGTCATCAAAAATAAAATAAACACATCCTTCTTGGACATTAGTGTTGTTTGATAAAGTAGGGCACAGAATCTTGTTAATATTCCCTATATTTATAGATGTAGATAATAAAATATGTCATCTTTATTTAAATGGTTTCCCCAGCAGTGTAATAACATGGTGTGAGCATCTTGTTGGCAGGCACTCAGAAGTTTATGTAGAATCATTTCTACAAAACATAGAAGTCACTCAACAGTTTCTTTTCAAGAACCTTTAGTTCCTCCTGCTTACTGTAAATGAACTGTGAACTCCAAGTTTATTAGTTTAACACAATAGCCTTTCACAATCTTGCTAAATAACTTCTCATGAAATAAATAATTACCAAGTACTTACTATGTGTCAGTAGTCCAATTAAAGAATAAAGTAGAAAAATTAAAGACAAAGTTCCATGCCTTCTAGGAAATTACTAATTATCCTCTTTCCTTTGGAGGTTGCACCTTCCTAAAGAACAATGTGAAATCGACTGCTTCTTTGTGTGTTAGTCCCTGGCTTCTGGTATAGAGTTATTTACAGAGTACACCCTCAATAATTTCTCTTAAATAAACAAATTTAAAAGATTTCATGTAAATAGACAATCTTGGAAGCTTTTAATAGAAAGGCCACAGAGTACTTGTACCCTTATGTCATTTAACGAGAGAGCTCCATTAGCAAATACCTTTGGGAAATGCAATAAAAGATGTCTCTAGGAGATTCAAAATGCATGTTAATATATTAAAATCCTTGAAATTCCTACTGTGGAGAACTTACTATTCATTTGTAAACTGTTTTTATCCCAGAAGTAGTTGGAGGTAAGATAATGCTTGCTAAGATCTTTTATTTCCTTACCATGTATTTTGTTAAATATTGATATAAACATGTTTCACATTAAATTCTAAAACAAATTCTTCCTGTTTGGTAGTCAACAGCTTTTTCAAAGAAACAACTTATGGGCTTTCTTGCTACTTGAAATTGATATAAGAATGGAAATATGCCAGGCGTGGTGGTGCTCGCCTTTAATCCTAGCACTCAGGAGGCAGAGGCAGGTGGATCTCTGTGATTTCAAGGCCAGCCTGGTCTACAGAGTGAGTTCCAGGACAGCTGGGGCTACAGGGAGACCGTGTCTTGAAAAGACCCAAAAAAAAAAAAAAAAAAAAAAAGAATGGAAATATGAATTGGATTACTTCAATGGTTGTATAAGTTACTTTTCTGTTTTTGTGATAAACCATCATGATCAGGCAGCTTACAAAATAATTTATATTATATCATATTCTGGTTTATGGTTCTAGAGTGATAAGAGTCCATCACTGGTGTGGAGCATGGCAGAGGCAGCCAGACCAGAAAGATGAACACTCACATCTTCAAGCAGGCACAGAAAGACAAACTTGCAATTGGATATGGCTGTGGACTCAAATCCCACCCCCTAGGGACATGATTTTTCCAGCATGTCCCATCTCCCAAAGGATTCCACAACCTTCTTCATGCACTACCACCAAATGGCTATGTTCAAAGACTTGGAGCCTATGTGGGGCATGCCAGTTCAAACCATCATAGTAGGCAAGGGTGAACTGGTTAACCTTCCTTTTCCACTTGCATTAGTGATGGAAACTCACTCTTACTTGGTGTAGACTGATACTAGGAAGTAGTTATGGGTGACCCCACAGCCAGAGATTTTTAAATACTTTGGTCTGATTGGCTCCTTTATAATGATTTTCTTTCATGCACAAAGGATACAGTCTTCTCTGCACAGAATGCTGTTCTGTGGTATTTCATCACCTCCCCAGTGCAATCTTTAACTTAGGATGGACCAAGTGATTATAAAGTGAAGCAGATTTAACACTTCTCAGATTACAAATGCAAGGCTATAAATGTAAAACATCCCAGGACATAGAAACTTTATGTCATAATTAGGAAAGAAGAGCAAAGCCTTTATAAAACTAAGGCTCAATTATCTACAGTTTCTTCAAAGCAGCTATCTGGAGCCAGGCTTGGCAAAGCATTTTTCTAGCCAAGTGATCATCAGAATACACCTGCACTGTTAAAAGATGGTGTCCCTAAATAGCCCATTCTCAGCTCCCTCTCCATTTGGTACACCAGATGTTGGGCTTTTTATTTGTTGAAGAGCACAGGGAGTTCCCATATGTCCTTTCAAAAATATCATAGCTTTTAAAAATAAAGCTTTTTTGGAAAATGGCAATGGGCCATCGAGGAAGGCCAGCACATGCTTTAACCCAGTATGTCAGTCATTATGGCTACATTTTTATGATGTATTTGTGAAGTGTTTAGCTTAATATGCACTGTTCTTGATTTTCCCTTCACATTTAAAGGGAAAGAGAGCTAGTACAATCCTCTTAGTGTTTTTTTTTTAAGGAGTGCTTGTGGAAATTAATAACGATTTTGGTTAATCAATTAACCTGTGACAGGGCTGTATTCAGAAACCCCTAATTACTTTTCTATTCTATCCATTTTGTTCCCTTTTAAGAAGCACAGGATTCAGTTCACAGAACTACCCATTTCTTATCCCCACTCTTCTATTGCATCTGAATATACTGTTACATTTAAGCCTGCTTACTTTACTCAATGAAGTAGTTGCTTGAGCATGCGAGATGGCTCAGAGGGTAAAGGCAATCCCTGGAATCCATGTGGTAAAAGCAGGAAATGGACTCTTGCAAGTTATCCTGTGATCTTCACATGTGTGCACACACACTAAATAAATGTAAGAAAATTAAAAAAAAATAAAAGATAAAAGAAAAAAAAACACTTTTTCTGCTATTTTTATGTGAGATTTTTTTGCTCCTATTTCATCAGTTACCCTCTTCCTAAGTTAAATTCTCTTCTTCATAAGTGATCTTGAAGAAGCAAAGTTACTCCAGTTCTTTGTACATATATGTAAGAAATCTTTGCCCTACATACTGAGAAATGCACTTTGAGATCTTCAGTGGGTACCTGAAACTATAGTACTTATGCTGGATAGCTTAGTTGTCAACTTGACACATCTGGGTTGAGGACACTTCAGTTGAGGAATTGCCTCCATTGGACTGGCCATGGATGGTAGCCATATCTCTGTAGGGTATTTTCTTGATTGTTGAGTAGTGTGGTTTGTGGGAAGGCCCAGCCAACTGTGTGTGGGACCATCCCTGGGCAGGTTATTCTGTATTGTATAAAAAAGTAGGCTAAGCATGGACCAAGGGGGCAAGCCAGTAAGCAATGTTCCTCCACGGCCTGTGCTTCAGCTCCTGCTTCCAGGTTCCTGTCTTGAGTTACTACCTTGGGTGCCCATAAGTGATGAACTGTGACTAGGAAGATGTAAGCTGAATAAACCATTTCCTCCACAGGTTAGTATTGGTGAGAGTATTTTTTCAAAGCAAAAGAGATGCAAATTAGAGTGCTTAGAGTTTGTTGCTGTGGAGCTTGGAACAGCTTTGCTGAAAAAGTTGTAGACAATAGAGGCCTGGCTTATGAAGCCTCAAAGGGAAGTGGAGACTATCAGGACTGTTTGTGTGATTATTTTGAATTGAGAATCTGTGGGTTTTGGTTGGCTGGGGCTAAAGAATCAGCTGTAAGTAACAAAAGACCAGAACCTGAAGTGAAACCTTTGCTTTACTGGGACAATTAATGCTGGTGAGTTAGGGCTGAAAAATCAGCTGTAAGTGACAAGAGATCAGCATCACTATGGTGAATTCTTCTGGGAAGAATTTTCTCAGGGTCAGCACACAGAAGCTATTGTCTAGAGGAGAGGCGGGTGAGCCTCCTTCTCAAGCTGGAAGCAACAATGCTTGGTAATGTGTATAGGTCCCTTGCATGGTTCTGGTGTTGAAAGCGTGAAGGGGTCATAGACAGCAGCTGAGGCTTGGCACTGTGAGAGGCCAGGAAAGGCCATTGGTAAAAGTGCAGCCTCAGTTTCAGTGGAGATCCCAACTTTTGGAGACTTCAAGATCATGGGACAGCCACCAAGGGCAGCAGCCAAGTGTGGAATGAAGTTGGTTTGGGCCTTTGAGATAAGCTGTGTGGGCTGTGGATGGCAGAGTCAGAGAAATAGAAGTGCTGAATCCCTTTGGAGGCCAGAAGGTCATAGGTGCATCCCAGATGCCCAGCCTTGAGCTCTTTTCCTGGACTAAGAATCCTTCCTTTGAAATAAAACAGTATTTAAATTGTTTTTTTTTAATTGTTTTTAATATTGTAGGAGCCCACAGTTGACTTTGAAGAGACTTTGAACTATAAGTGCTTGAAACTTTTAAGGTCTGTGGGACTTTTAAGGTTGAACTGCTTTATGTTGTAATATCATACCTTGGTGATGGGAAACGGAAGGCTTGTAGCTTAGCAGTGATATATTTTTGTGTTAAGTTGACAAGGAGGCAATTGTTCTGTATAGCTTAGTTGTCAACATGATATCCCTGGGTTAAGGGAGCCTCAATTGGCAAACTGCCTCCATTAGATTGGTCTGTGGTCTTGTCTGTTCGATATTTTCTTGATTGTTGAGTGATGTGGGAGGCCCAGACCACTGTGCGCTGTGCTATCCATGGGAAGGTTATTCTGTATTATATAAGAAAGCAAGCTGAGCATGGACCAGGGGAGCAAGCCAGTAAGCAGCATTCTTTTGTGGTCTGCGCTTCAGGTCCTACCTCCAGGTTCCTGCCCAGAGTTTCTACCTTGGGCTTCCTAAGGATAAACCGTGATCCAGGAGATGTAAGCCAAATAAACCCTTTCTTCCTCAAGTTGATATTGCTTTATACAGCAAAAGAGAGGCAAACTAGAAAGTGCTTCTTCCTATAGAAATTAGTTTCTCTCTGCATATATTCAAAGTAAAGTTCAACTTATAAATCAGATATAGGAGATGAAAAAAAACCAGGAATGAAATGGAACATATATAAAAACATATTGTAACAAAATGGCCTGAATCATTATTCTTGAACTTTGCATCTTTAACTTAAAATAGGCACTGCGACACCATGACAGTCAATCTGATCACCAACATTTCATGGGCAGATATTTCATCTAGTGTGGCGACATTGAACAAAGGTTTGGTGCTCAACCCAAGTGGAATGAACAGGAATGGTACAAGATTTCATCATACCACTCCCAATGGTGCATAGTTCCAAATTCATGATTTATTTATTTCTGGAACTTTCCACTTCATATATTTAGATTGTACTTGACAATATGAACTGAAGCTGAAGAAAATTAAAACATGAATAAGTGGGGATGGGTGCAGAAGAAAACAAATAAATGAATCACTATTTTCAACCATGTAAATCACTCCAATTATGTCAGGGAGAAAATACCATGCGCATAGAGACATGCCAGTCTGTGGTTGTGGCCATGCTAAGTTCATGTCACCCATCCTCAGCACCAAAGTTAGAGATAGCTGATCCTTTCAGCACCATGAACTGGGGTTCCTACCTTGTATATTTTCCTTTTGAAACTCATGACTCATGTGCCCTCAGGTCCTAAGATACTGCCACTGGTGCCTGGGCCACTGACACCATTAGACTTAACAAATCCAACCAGAACATACGTGCATTTCATCTAAGATTTGGTAGAATTTATCTTTATTTCATCAACAGGGCTTTCACCTTACATTTTATTAACTTATACCTCTAATCATGTCCTTGAGATAGATATAACTTAAGTTTCAGCAGCCATATTTTCTGACCTTTGAAGCCTCTAACATTGTTCTTGGCATGCATTTAAAATATAATATATAACTTTCAGAAATGAAAGCTGCCCACAGTCACTGTTACCATCTTAGTGTTTTTAAAAAGTTGATACTTGGCTCTAGTACTTTACGCATTTAGATGAAAGAAAATGAGAAGGTACTATTTGATTGCTGATAATTTTTTGATTATTTTTCTACTTATAACACTAAATAGAGAAACCCACAACAAAAATAAAGATTAAGAAAGAAAAAGAATCCACTAAGGTCAATCTGAAAAAAATTAGTAGTCTTTCTATAACAAAGAAAAGCAAATATTATGGTGAAAATAATGAATAGCAATCAAAATAAAAACTTCTGTGTTTTTACCCACATTTAAGGCTGCTTGCTTTACTGAGCTAAATAATCTCTGGTGAAGATACCTCAGTGGGTAAAGACATTTGGGGTGAAGTGGCAGCAAAAATTCACGTCCTCTTCTTTTTACAATTCATGAAGTGTTTACATTAAAATCATTACTATACGGTTGGAGAGAAACCTCGGGGGTTAAGAGTGCACCCTGCACCTCTAGAGGACCTGAGTTCTGTTCCAAACACCCACATTTGGCAGCTTACAACCTCCTGAAATTCTTGTTGCACTGATGTATACTCACACACACACATACATATAATTTTTGAAGTTGCAAAAAAATCCAATAACTAACACTTGCACCTATTGTTATGAGAAATGACAATCTTTTCCAGTGTTCCTTATGAATGTGTAAGTGTCTACTCCATTGACATTTGCATTCTTCCACTCCCCAGTATCTGTGCATCACGTGAGTGGCTGAGTGTCTGTGATATATGTGCAGAATGTGCATATGAGTGTGCATGAGTGTGTATGGTGTATATATATGCAGTTTCCATGTGAGTGTTTCCATGTGAGTGTGCAAGCTGTGGGCATGTAAATGTGCATTGTGTGCACGTGTGGGGTGTGGGCATATGGGTGCAGTATATGAATTTTAATGTATGTGGCGGCCATGTGAGTCTATACAGTGTGTGAATGTGTATGGCAAGTGCATGTGAGTGCGTATGATGTGTACATGTGATGTATGCAATGTGTTCACATAGGAATGTGTGATGTGTACGTGTGAGGATTTATGGGTATGTGCCTGTGAGTTTCCATGTATGAGCATGTGAGTGCATGCATCTTGTACGTGTGAGTTTGTGTGGTTTGTGTGTATGGTGTGTTCATGTGTGTGCAGCCTGTACCTGTGAGTTTATGCAGCATTTACATGTGAGAGTTTATGGTGTGTGTCTGTGAGTGCATGTGGTATGTTCATGTATGTGTAGCCTGTGCATGTGAGTGTATGCAGTGTGAACATATGAAGGCTTATGGTGTGTGTGCTATTGTATGTGCTGTGTGCATGTGAGTTTGTGAAATTTGTGCATATGAGTAGCGTGTGTATTGTGTGTTCAACCTGTTCATGTGAGTGCATGCAGCCTGAGAGTGTGCATGGTATGTTCACATATGTGCAGCCTGTGCATGTTGGATATTTTCTGTAACTGTCTTCATGATAGTAACTATCATGAGGCATTTTTGTTTTCATAATTCCTTCCACTTTCCACACTTAAAAATCAGTGCACTCCTTCCTGCCTTTGAAGTTCTTCCTGCGACATTGTTCAGTTATAATTATGTCATGTTACAGTTGCTGTATCATCTTGTGCTGTGTGATACCAATCTGGGACTTGGCTGATGAGTTGAATTATTTCCCTTGTTCAATTAGTTTGAATTTTTCTAATCCAAGATTAGTTAATTAATCTTTTCAGACTTGCACTCTAATCACACTGCACTCTAGGAATCAAGATATCATATAATCAGTAATAGACCTCTGATGTGGTTCTCTCGTCACTCATAGATGGAATTTTAGCAAGCCCAAGTTTTGGGGGTTCTTTATACATGTACTACCTCCCTGGTGCTGAGACTAAAGGTGCGCTTTACCATGGCTGCCTTCACACTTTTTAAAATATTTATTCTATTTTTAGTTTTCTTTTCAGTGCTTTGAGACAGGGGTAGGTAGCCCAGGCTCACCTGGAACTTGCAATAGACCAGCTGAAATGTGTAGAGATCCCCCTTCTTCTGCCTCCTTTGTGGCAGGCCTGCATCAGTACCATCAGCTTGCTTTCATGTTTGGGTTCATTTTCCTTAATTTATCACTTTAATATTTACTACTGGCTTTTACAAAAATCCCAACTCATGATAAGTAGGAAAAGCTAGAGTATAAAGCATACTTTTAAAAAAATGATGTCCTTTGCACTTACTTGAGTTATTCAAAAAATGTCATGTAGAAATTCAAATCCATTTTAGTCATCAGAGAATATCTGCTTATTATATGTACATATTGTTAAAAATAATTTTAATTTTGTATAGAAGATTTCTAACTAACTTGAATTTTATTTAGTTACTTTTTGAAATGTGTTCCTAAAGTTTATTTTTTATTTATATTTGATTTATATTTTTATGGCTAAAAGGCCTCAATAAAAATTCCTCTGAATTTTGACTGTTCTCATTAACTTGTTATTCAAAGCTCCCATTTGTTCCATAATGCTTCCTCTTCACTTAAATGATAGGCCCCACTTCATACTCCATTTGTGGGCATGTCAGACAAGGCCTCCAGGAAGTTCTAACTTAACATTGGAAGTTTTGTCTTTATTTCTCATTGGGGAGCACCTGTGAGGGAGCAACTATGCAAAGTGAGTTATAAATCTTAACAGAATCCTCTAAACGGCATCAAGCTGGAAGTATTTATCCCATTTTATTGATGAAGAAACTGTAGCTCAGAGAAGCATACCTATTTCCTTACATTACCCAAAGGACACAGGGTAAATACTGAATTTAAATCTAAGTTCATCTCATACAAACAAAATAATTATATTTGTCTATCAAAGTAAGTACAAAATCACTAACTGCCAAGAATATGAGATGTTGTCTTATTTTGAATATAGCTTAGTAGTTTGATTTTGTTTTAGTGTCACACCTCAGTTTAGTAGAAACTACATTTACCCTAGCACTACAATCTTATATGTATGGTCTGTCTTTGACAATAAAATTCTCTTTGTCTCTGTCAATGGCCACCTCAGTTCAGTGAGCAGATTCCCCAGCTATTCTGAATAGAGTGCAGAGGTTCTTTCAAGGTTGCTATCATTTACAATTTTCCACCAAGCCACACTGCACACTCGCACAAGTTAACGGCCACCTTCTAGCCAGTATCTCTGGCTTACTGTATATTAATAGAATATTGATACAGCAAAAATACTGTTGTGGGATTCATCATTTGGTAAATCCTCCACCGTCTGCAGTTTTACAGAGCCATTTAATTAGCGATTTTACAACCTCCTCTCCTCTCATTAAATTAATTAATAATTAAGTTCAAATATAGGCATCTTTAATGTCATAATTATATTTCAGTTTTAT
This sequence comes from Rhizomys pruinosus, assembly GCA_009823505.1. Lineage (NCBI taxonomy): Eukaryota > Metazoa > Chordata > Mammalia > Rodentia > Spalacidae > Rhizomys > Rhizomys pruinosus. Next base: position 563,466 of record VZQC01013000.1, on the reverse strand, counting down.
GGTCACTGGAGTTTAGCTCATTAGGGGAGGCACTCATAAACCACAGCCCTGTTTAGTGGCTGAAGCACATCTATGCCACAAGACTGATTGCAATTGATATTTTAATTTCCGTTTCTTGAGGGGCCTGGCCGAGTTGTAGAGAAAATTTTCAATTTTTGTCCTCTGTGGGCATAAAATAGCAATCGTTGAACAATGTCAACAAATGGATTGATACAACATGTAGCCTGTGAGCCTTGGAGTCTGGCTGAATCTTTAGTCTCCACCAACTACTTTTTTTTTTTTAAACATCGGTCCTCACAGTGCATTCTGATTGGGTCAGAACCTCCCACCTTTGCACTGGTCTTAGTCGGGTCAGGAATAATGAGCAATATCTTCAATGCCATCAGGATTTCGGAAGTCAGTAATGGTATTTCACACAACATGGCTGTACATTCCTTTCTATGGAATGGATTTATTTCAGCCATTATCACTGATTAAATCAGCTTAGTTGAAGAGGCGAAACAAAACTTGTCTTTGAAATTGTTCTTATTTAATTTTGTTGTGCTTCTCATAACCCAAGACAGTGCTAATTATTCCTTGATGGAGCTCATATTTCTAATGTAATTCATATGTAAATTCTAATTTCCTTCGTATGGGAATGTTTGTGTTCCTTGTCTCCTTTCAGGCAAGAACCCAAACAGAGAATTAAAACTGTTTGGAAATGGAAACTGTATGTTGCCTTTGTAGACCTGGCTTTGTTTTGGTTTACTTTGTTACTTCCTAGAACAGAGCTTAATCATGTTTGAAGGTTAAAATTCTAGATTATATTTTGAGGATAAAAATTATCTTAACACCTTTAAAGAATTTGGATATTTGAGGTGCAAATTGCATCCTCCCATGCTGACAAAAGTTTGGCCATTTAAACCTCACCCAAGTTCTCTCTGAAAGAACACATTGTTAAAAGTCTTCCTGGTCATAATGGCTTATGCCTGTAATCCCAGAACTCAGGAGGCACACAAGTGGAGTGTCATCACAAGTGAGAAGCCAGTCTGGTCTGCAAAGAGAATTCCAGGCAACCAGGGCTGCATGTGAACTTTATCTCAAAACAACAAAACAAAACAAAACAAAACAAAACCACCCCCCCAAAACCTAAGAAATCTAAAATTGGTATAAACTATGTCATAAGAAAATATAATAATAATCATTCTGGCTGTGTATAGATGACAGAGGCTGTCCCGGAGACATGAAGATGAAAAAATAGAGAAGACTGAAAATGCAAGATGCTTCTTTTTAAAGAATAGGTTATTACAAGTTCGAACAGTCTATAATGCTGTAAAGGACACCTTGGAAGACTCTTGGCCTAAGCAATATAATGTTTTTATATTTTTCAAAAGTAGCCTGAACTAAGTAATAGAAGTCAAACATACCCACTTGCCCCAGTCAAGAACAAGAGGAAAAATTATAAAGCACAATGGCTCAAGTCCATGGTAACAGCATGGTATAGGCAAAAAAAGATGCACAGATAACAGACATTTCTTCTTTTATTTTTAAATTATTTTTATTTTCATTTTTATGTGTATTAGTGTGTTGTCTGCACGTGTATAAGGGCACCTGTGTCATGCAATGCCTGCCAAGGTCAGAAGGTACTGGATTCCCTGGAACTGGAGTTATGGATGGTTGTTCCCTGCCATTTGGGTGCTAGAACAAACCTGGGTCTGTGGGCTGAAGAAAGGACCGGGGCTTTCAGCAGTCACTCCCTCTGTCTTCTGGGGATATTCCAAGGCTGGCATTTCCAAAGACAGATTGTACTTTATCAAGCTGGTCTTTGCTTTAGAGAGGGTGGGAGTATTTCTGTTCTCTTGTCCCTCTGTGATATTTAATTACATTCTCATGGTTATGAAATACTTGCAGATTATATTTCAATCAGAATTGCCATACTGAATGGTAGGCTACTCATAGAACTAAGGAGACAAGAAAAAAATCAGATGAAGAGCTCAACATTACAAGGAAAGAGTTAAATCACAATTACATTTACCCTCCACTTTAACCATGTCCCCTGGATATTTTTGAAGTGGAAAGAAGTTGACTTTTATACCATTGCCATTCCTCTAATTATATACCTACTAGATGTTGCTTGACAAGTTATTTCACATAAGGACAAAGAACGTGCGATATCTCAGCTAAATAAGAATTACAAACCGTGGAAGGCCATGGGCAAATCTTGCCTTGAATCCATTTTGGTAGCTGATCATATTTGCACTGCAGTCAGAAAGGACCTTTTCAGTCACAGCACCCTCACACAGACTGACTTTGTAATATCTAGGACATAATTACATTTGCATTAAATATGCACACACATACACACACATCATGCCAACATTACAGCTGTCCGAAACTATTTTCAATAATTGATTTGCCGTTTAATTGAACAGCATGACTGACTAACATAGCTCATTACTTTACTCATTAGTTAATTATCGAAGAAAGTAGGACAAGTCAATAAAATGGAAGGCTGTAAATTCCAATACTAATTAGCACCATTCCTTAGAGACATATTTAAGGGCAGATTGGCTACCTGAATGTCCTAAGACCTTGCCGATGAAGGAGAAGGATAGACACACATCAAAGTAGATGGAATGGAGGGTGCTTAGACAGTAGGTAGACATAGAGACTTGTACTTAGCTACAGATATCACCATTGTCTGTACTGAAACACAACTGGGTAGGCAATTATTTCAGAACACAGGAGGTTTCATCTAACAGCCTTGAAAATGACTTGTAAAAAAGTTACTTACATTGCTTTATGGTGTAAAATAATGTATGGTTTGTAATTCAGTATATAGATAACATCCTAGTGAAGAGTACACACACACACACACACACACACACACACATATATGGCAAGTGAATTATATCATAGGAGAAATATTTTTCCAAGATTCTAAATAGTTCTTTTTGATTTAGAAAAAATTATACACTTATGTTAATGCAATTTACATTAATCTCATGTGCCTGAAGTCATTACTGTGTATTTGTGATCCAATAAGGAACATTTTTTCATACTGTACACAGGCATCCACATGTTCACCCACAGATCTTTGGGTAGTGATCTTTTTCAGTCTATAAAATTGGATTCAAAACTTTCTGTGATACTGCTAGCTACATATCCTGGGAACAGTCTTCCATCTGTTAGAATTTAGTACTTTCTCATTCATACAGTGGGCACAGTAACAACTGTTTTTCAGAGCTGTTGAGAAGCTGGGAAGCAATACAGGATTTGTTCTTGCATATTGTCTGCCACAGACCCTATCATGTTTCTTTCTGTTTTGAGTAAATTTCCCAGACATTCTGCCAGACTATCAGGAGGCACAGAATAATGGTCCACACTGCCATGACACAGAACCATTTGGAAACATTGCTATTCAAGCTACAGACATTTTTTAAAAATTATCACAACACTGAAGCCTGACTGTTTCTGAAGTATGATTACTATGAGCTATGCACAAAGCTGCTTAGTGAGGAAGGACTGCCCTTGGCCTTGCTGCAGTGCATACTGTATTTTACATAGCATTTCTGGTGAGAGATGGTCAGTTAAACTTGCATTAACCTGACCACTTTGGCTTGCAGCCTCTCAAAGATTGTTCATTTCCTTCATGCTGAGATCCAGCCAGACCTAACAGTACTCATTTTCACTCTGATTTTGCACTTAATTAAATGAAGCTACAATGGAAGGGACTTTGGCATTTGTATAGCCTGCAGAATGTTTCCTAGGTATGATCAAATACATGTGCTCAGAGTAGATGCTGCTTTTATGGACCTTTTAAAAAAATTTAAGGGATGGGGCCTGGAGAGATAGCTCAGTGGTTGAGAGTACTGGCTGTCCTTGCAGGAGTTCTGAGAACAAAACTCACATGGTGGCTATCAACCTGCTGTAACTCCAGTTTCAAGGGATCCAACACCCTCTTATGACCTTCACAGGCACCAGTCACTGGTATACATATATAACAGCAGGCGAAACACTCATACACATAAAACAAAAATAAATAAATCTGTAAAAACTGTACAAAGTAAAGAATTAAATTGAGCAATGGCATTTACAGAATACTATGGGCACATAGTTAATTAAAGGCAAAACTGTGTTTGAATATCTTTGCCAATTTTCATTGTTTCTTCCTCAGTCTCATATATAGTCATAGAATATTAGATAGAGGACACCAAAGATAATCAAATCAAACTCCTGATTTATAAAAAGAAATAAGGCAGACCAGAAAGGGGAAGCTCCCTGTCCCTCCTAACTATTCAAGCTGGTTTTCAGGACTTAAGAGCTAGACCATGGACATGACTGAAAATGACCTTGAGAGGTAATTGGGAACCAATAGCTATAGGCAGTGAATGACCTGAGAACAGAACAGATCCCAGTGGACCTAGACTAGAAGAGGTCAGGGTGCTGCCAAAGGCTACTGGGTAGACCAGAATTATCTGTAAGTTCCTCTTCAACCTACTACGTACCAGTCATGAACTATTCTACACAGGCTCCTGGTCCACTAAAATCATCAACATTCTACTTTTCTTCATCCAGAGTGGATGAAAACTCTTCACTACAACTAGATCCAGGAAATAAACAGGAGTGTGTGTGTTGTCTGGAAAAGCAACCTCTGATAGGCTACAACCTTATGGCCAGATGTTTGCAGATTTTCAGTTTGTTCTTCTGGCTCCTGAGTGTGTTGGTCTCAGGTGCCCATGGCTCTGTCGTAGATGCCCACCCCTTCCCCTAAAGAAACAGTCAGTTTCATTCTTGACTGTTGTACCTTGGATCCTTCCTTTCAAATCAGCTTTACGGCAGTGCTGAAACCAAGTGTGGGAACAAGAGTCTCCATCTCTTGTTCCTAAGGCTTCTTGACATAGATTTGGAGCAGCTTACTTGCCCTTGAATTGTGGTGCCCATGTATTAGGCTTGCCCATGTGTACAGGGTCCTGTAGCAGGTGAGCAAGCTGAAGCAGGCTGGGCCTTCCTCTCTTCTCCCAGCCGTGTGCTCTTTTTTTTTCTCCCACCTCTGTGATGTTGCTTCCAACCTCAAGGCCCTCCATTGTCCCCACAGTGCCTTTCACTGTCACCAAGCCCAATTCCTAAGATCTATATGCTTCTTGTCATTCTACTTTGTGGTGGCCATGCTCTGCCCAGACCCTCTAGCTGCCCTGATAGGAATCTGTGAAAGGAGCTAGGGCACAGCTGGAACTCCGCCCCATTGGGGTTTTCTAGGAAGAACCTATGTATTAGTTATTTTGCTCAAGGCTAAAAAAATACCATATTAAAGAAACATGAAGGAAGGACTTTTTGGTTCACAGTTTAAGAAGTGTCCGTCATGGAGTCATAACATACCTGCAGAAAGTTGAAGAAGCTGATGATGATGCATCGAGTCAAGATTCAGAGATAAATAAATGCGAGATCTCTCCTTTTTTTCCTTTTTATTCAGTCAGAGACCCCAGCTCATTGCACGAAGCAGCCCACATCCCCTGATTAAACCCCTTTGCAAATACCTCATAAACAGAAACGTCTTCTAGGTTGTTCTTTAAGGTGATGGGGAACATTAACCATCACGATCCATTAGCCAACCATTTGCTCTCATCTGGCACCTGGCTACTATGAAGTCCACAGTCTGGAGCATTGCTTCTCCCCTGAAGATCCTAAGTCTCTATATCCATCTCCTTCCTTGTTGCCTAAAGTCCCAGCACAGAGTCTCATTAAGAATGTAATAACAGCTGGGCGTGGTGGCACACGCCTTTAATCCTAGCACTTGGGAGGCAGAGGCAGGCGGATCTTTGTGAGTTCAAGGCCAGCCTGGTCTACAGAGCGAGTTCCAGGCCAGCTGGGGCTACAGGGAGACCCTGTATCAAAAAGACCAAAAAAAGAAAAAAAGAAAAAAGAATATAATAACAGACTTAGCAAATATTAACTGAATGAGTAAATGCAGGAAAAATACACTATATTCATCTATAAAATACTCAAGGAATTAGAAAAATCTCAAAAAAGTAAAATGAGTATTTTGAAACTTTTAGCTTTTGTAAAAACAGAATGTTTTTAAAAACTCTATAGTCATGGGGCTGGAAAGATGGTTTAGTGGTTAAGAGCACTGGCTGTTCTTGCAGGGGACCCAGGTTCAATTCCAAGCATCCACATGGAGGCTAACAACCCTCCTTAACTCCAGTTCCAGGGAATCCAACACCTTCTTCTGACCTCCATGGGCATTGCACAACATGGACAGACTTACACATATGCAGGCATAACACTCTTACACATAAAAACAAATAAATAAATAAACTATAGTCATAATGTTCTATATTGTAACTATGGCTTTTGTTAAATTTTTTCAAGATAACAGCACTGTATTCAAAAATATGATTGGTTAAGTATGTTCATGAAAATATCTAGATTACAGTTTCCTAAGGTTTATTATTAAAAACGAATTAGGAAGCAATTCCATTTAAGTCTTGTGATAAATACCAAACCAGATGTAAGGGAAAACCGCAACCAATTTTCTTTGACTTTGTACATGTTTGCTTGGTGTTATTCTCAATCCACAAACAATGATTTGTTTCTTCAAGTCTGTTTATAAGTATAACGTTGGGCTAAGCTTTTGTAAGGATTGTGTGGAGAGATTTTTTTTATCATTATTTTTAAAAATCAGGCCTCAGGAGTTAATAAATGAAGTCTAAGATTTAAAGGGAAAAATGTGGGGGATAGTTTAATGAGTGGCTCCTGATTCAAAGTTTTCCATTTAAGAATGAAGTTTTAATGATTTTAATAAAAGCACTCAAAATAATTATAGGGTCTCGCATGAACATTTGGAAATCATGCACATTCCAGAAGAGAACAATTAAATGGCCTACATTAAATAAAATTGACCCAAGAGGAGCTTTCCTCTACTGTGTTCATTTCAGTGTGTGAAGATAACCACAAGGTGTCATGGTGTTAGGAAAACAAACCAGCAACTAAAGAAGCAAGTTATTCTAAAATTTAAGTTATTGGCTCTTTTTCATTGAAACCACAAAAATGGGTCCAGAATCACCAACAAGAATATCAATAACCCATTCTACAAGCACTCCCTGACTTGCAATGTCTTGTAATTTTTTTCTACTTTCTGATTATGCAATCCTTTGTCTCTATGTATTTACTTAGAGACTATAGCTGCAGCTCAGAGGCAGAGCATGCGCCTTGGCATGTCTGAATACATGAATGTGGTGCCCAACACTGGAAAAAGAGAGAGGTTGGGAGAGGCAGAGGGGCAGAGGAAGAAAAGGAAGGAAGGAGGGATGGAGGGAGGGAGGGAGAGAGGGAGGGAAAGAGAAATATCTTATTCTCTAGGACTTTCCTTTCAGTGGAATGATGCCATAATTTTATATTTTTGCACCTGGGTCTTGTCATTAAGCATATTTTCAGTATTCATATATTGTTACATGGGTGGGATCTTTTTCTTTTTCAAAGCTGAATAATCTAGTGTATGTACATAAGACATTTATTTTCCCATTCATCTGTTGATGGCCACCTGGCTTGTTGCTACTTTTGGGTCTACTCTGAGTAACATCACAGAGAATAAGGCATCTCTTTGAATACCTGCTTTCTACCCTTTTGAGTATATGCTTAGATACGGAAGCACTGGGTTGCATGGTCTTGTCAAGTTCAGCTTTCCCACCACCAGTACAGTGGGGTTCTAATGTCCCTACAACCTACCTAACAATGTTAATTTGTTCAATTTCAACTATCCTGACCTATGTGAAGTGATGTGCAATAAATCACATTGTTCTGGTTTTCTTTGTATTTCACTGATAACTTATGATGCTGGACGTGTTGTCAGGCCTTTATTTGATATGTATCCCTCTTGTTTGAATAAATGTCTATTCAAATCCTTTGTTGATTTCAATAATTGGGAGTTTTGCCCTTTTCATGAAGAGTTGCAAGAGAACTTTATAGATTCTAGGTGCTAAGCCCATTAGGTACAATTTTGCAAATATTTTGAACATTTTGTAGGTTTATTTCAGTTTCTGGTAAATATTCTCATTATATAGCAAAATAAGTTGTCAGCTCATTCAAGTAATTTAACCCTCTCATATTGCAAACTAGTTTACTATAGTCACCTTCTTTTTGAATGAATACATCATTCTGATTTAGTTAAATTTATTATTCAAGTAAGTTATTATTGAGTTTATGTCAGTAACTGAGATTAAAAAGATCAAAAACAGTTCACAGTCCTTAGTCTCAAGGAGCAAAGAATCTTAGACTCATAAAAAGTCATAGACTCATAAGCAGATAATTTTGTTGATATAAGAGCTGCTAAGCACAGTGAATGCTGTTGTGCAGATGTCTGCAGAAACTTGCATATAATTATCAATACACACACACACACACACACACACACATATATATATATATATATATATATATTATAGGTATCTGATTCACAGCAAGAATATGGGTGGAAAGTTGAAATCACTAAGTATTACCTCTGCCATGCAGTAGCTCATTAAACATGGTCAAACTCATGAAATCTTGTGTTTTACTTTTATTGCCTACAAGACTAGGGTGCTGATTGTTATTCTTAACTTGTATCAAACAAGATAGCAGATGTGAAAACATTTTGGGATTTTAAAGGTGGTATGCAAATTTAAGGTCTATTATTATTATGTATTCTTGTGCACTGATTACTTGGCATCATAATAGGCAGTAATAATCATTAAAAGCATCATTAGAAATATGGGCATATCTGTAAGTTCAAATGCAGGTTCTTTGTACAAAATGCACCTGTACACTCAGGTCCATTGATGTGTGCATTTATTTTATTTCCTAGCCAAGCTAAGCATTTCTCATCGAGTTTACTCTATTAAATTTCTGGGCCTCATTTCCTGCAACTTCCTGCACTATTGGAGGACTCAGTTGTTTCCATTGCAACTGGTGTAAAAGATATAGGCTGGACTCATTCTGGTTAAGTGTGAGTGGTCCCCATTTAGAAACTGGGCCCTCAGGCCTCAGCAGCCTTTAATCAGCTGTAACTGGAGTGAGGCTGTCAGCTCCAGCTTGTTCCCTGTCAGCTTTAGTGCCATTAAGAGCATCCCTGATAAATGTACAACACCAATTTACAGTCGACCTGTGAAGAAGGAAAACGAAGCATCTCTCAACCACTGGAAGAAACCTTCTTTAGCACTGTCATGGAGATGCCATGGATAGTCATTCCAGTGGTGGCACACTGGAACATGGAGAAATGGAAACACACATATTTGGAAATAGAATTATCTTGGAAAAATGGATCAGTACGCAGGAAAAAGAAAAGGGAAGTAAAGGTTGGGAAAAGAGAGCTAATAAAAAGAAAGGAGGAAACAGCAATGGACGCCCACTCGCATTTGCACTCTGAGTTGGAAAAGGAAGAAGAATCCATGCCATGCGTTCTACCTACTCCACAAGGTGAAAAGGCCAGGCTTGGCCTGGAGTCATGTTGATAATGTAGAATCCTGAGTTGCTCTTATACTTTCATTCTTTTATGTTTATGTGAAATCAAGGGAAGTTGAGCAAAAAGTGTGTTCTTAAACTCCAGCTCTCACATCTATAAAATGGGGATAAGAAGAATTTTGCCCTCAGCAAGTTCTTGAGAAGATGAAAAGAAAACAGGTATGTATTTATATGACTCTAAGATGTTCTATGAAATTTGGTAAAGTTAATGCTTGGTGAAATAATTTGCTGGTATTCTAGAAGGCTAACCATATGTCTAAGAAAAACTATTCCTTTTTTTTATTGATACTTTGTATATTTCATACATCATTTTCCAATTCAGTTCAGGCATGTATCCCCTTCCCTTTCCCCCATCCCACCCCTACCCATCTCAGATCATGCATTCTGCCTTAACTTTTCTGCATCTTTCTCTGCTTTTTTTTGTTTTGTTTTGTTTTCATTTTTTTTAACAAGTGATAATTTGTGAGTACAAGTATCCTTCATGTAAAACCAATTTGCAAGCAGTTGTGCCCAAACCCACAGAGCTCATGGGTCCCACCATCCAGAAGAGGGGGCTTGTATGTTCAATCAAGTTGATAAAATGAGTGTTCAGTCTATATTGTTGTAGTTTCACCATTCACCCCAATCGCAGCCCTTACATTCTACCATGCCCCCTCTTCCACAGATTGTTCCCTAGGCTTAGAAAAGGGGCACAGGTGGATGAGAAGCAAAACAGTCTACTTTCTCTGGAGCTGTTGTCTTGGTCTCTAGTCAATTCCGGCTGTTTTCTTTCATGGGCTGCCAGCTTGTCCAGGCATAACCTTTTGATCCTACTAATGAAGCACACACAATTAGATATATAGGTATTTAAACAGTAAAATATATAGCCTTTCGATCCTACTAATGAAGCACACACAATTAGATATATAGGTATTGAAACAGTACTAATTGTTATGGTAGGTTACTTTGGTATAGACACAGATGTTTGGATGGTATGTTAATCCATGAATTACATTTTCTTCTGTTAAGTATGACAGGGTCTTCGTGTGGTTTATAACATCTCCTAACCATTAGAGGATGTAAGCTTGTGGCATCAGACATGGGTTATTCCTCCAAGGAGAGAGCTAATAGCCAATTAGATTTGGGATATACAGACATTTGGCTGCCACTGCTGCACAGTATTTCCAGGCAGATGAGGTGTAGCTGGTGCTGACGGAGAAGTCTTGCTTGACTCAAGGAGACCTATATTTGCTTTATTGGTTTAGTGGCCTTTGGTAACACTCTCTGGCATTCCAGAGACCATCTGTATACTTGCAAGTGCGGTCTCCATACATCTTTCCCATGTTTATATCAGGTCTTCAACAGCAGGGCCTTATCGCCTCTCTTCCTGTAGATATCCTAGTTTGGAGGCAAGGAGACTTTACCTTTTGTGGGGGCTTGGATCCCCTGGCCAACATCTCCTTGGTAGAATAATCCATTGTCGATGTCAGAGCTCCTGTATTAATATATTTTGCTTAAGTGCATAGCTTAAGGAGACTTTAGCATTATATTTGGTTCTGAAAAAAAATAATCCTTTTCACAGTTTCTATGTTCATTAGTCAATTAAAGAAGGCAGTTTTACCGATTTTACAAGAGAATACCTCAATAGCAGCTGGCTCCAATCTACAGCTGGAGAATGACCTCATCATCATCATATTTCTCCTTATTCTATGGGGGGGGCATTAAGAAAGTCTCTTATATTAAAACCTTTGCGGCACCTAGAAGGTAAGCTTCGTTAGGATTCATTAAAAATCGTTGTTACTAGTAGGATCCAGAGAGGGGCCTGATGTCTGCAGCAATCTGAGGCATTTCTTCCCTTCAATGCCCAGAGGAGTCAATAAGGGGAATTGGGGCCAGCTTCTTGTGCTGCTTTACGAATAAAACTATTCCTCTTTCTAAAGACACTGATACTACACATGGGCTTTGCTGAGTTGCTTAAATAGACTGTTCCATGCACACTCACACATTTGCTTTAAGAATGCATGCCCAGTCTCTGTCAGGAATGTTTGTCTATTAGTTAGGTTCAGTCTGTTTCTTACTTCTTGGAATGAAAGGAGTAGGTATTTTTTAAAACTTTAAAGATATTCTTTTCTAAAACATGTTCCATAGAATATTACTCATGTAAAAGATAAGTTTCCATGGTCACTATTGTTGAAGAGACTACATACACAAGCCTTAGAAAAACCAAGGAGAAATCAAGATGGTATTGTCTTCGAAGATTCATCTCTACTGGCAAGCTTTCACAGTTCTGGAAAGTGTTATGCATGCTACCAGAAGGGAAAATTAGTCATCATTCTTATGCAGCTTTGAATCTTGCTAGCTATAACAACTGGATTGGCAAGATATGCCCAGATTGGCATGAATATTATGAGAGTAACCAACCACTTTCTGATTGGATTCATAAGTTAGAGGCCATACTTGACAGTGATATCAGGACTGAATCTGATGCTAGACAAGTCACAAGCCATAGGGGAAAGTTTAATACTACTCTGTTAAATAAACATAGTATTAAACTGAGTACTAATGACTTACTGTTATACCTTTAGATTAATGCATCTCTAAACTCTCACTTCTTCACAAGAAGCCTCCTTATGTAGCAGATGGTAATTAATACAGAGACCAACACTGGACCATGCAGAGAATAAGAGACGAGACAGAGTACTTATTCCTGAATAGGACACCTATATCAAATGTCTGTCTCCCAAGACTCAGGGTTCTTTGCAGAAGAGGATACCGAATGATTGATTGTAGAGTGTTATGTGTGATTATCGCTTTGCCTGCTGAATAGGTCTAACCTGTACTCAGAAGTTTACCATGGCAACAGCTGAGTCAGTGATCTGGGCCAATGATCAACACTTGGCACATTCGTGGAAGAAGCAGGGACAAAGATATAGATAGATAGATAGATATAATATATATTATATATAATTAATATATATAAATAAATATATATTTAAGAATTAAATTTATATAATAAATAAATTTAATAATTTAAAATATATTAAATATATATAAAATTAATATATAAATAAATATATAACATATATTTTATCTATCTCTCTCTATATATATGTCTCTCTATATATATCCCTATTTTCCCTGATTAAATGAATCTGCAGGAGCTCACAATCTGCCTGCTTTTCACCCTGCTCTTAGTGTCTGTGTGTTGACTTGGCCGTCTACTCACCCCCATTTCTTGGCCATGCCTGGAACTTCTTTAGCTGGATGGGAGTTTACTATATCTGGTGCCCACATGGTCTACCGCTACCCTGGCATTTGCAAGGCGTCTGCAGTTCCGGTGAGTAGACCCCTTTCTGCAGGAAAGTGAGTGCACAGCCCCGTTGTTCTCTTCACTTTCAATTCATTTATCGTTCTCTTTGTTCATTGCTAGGGAAGTACGTACCACGGCACCATGCTGTGCCAAATAGCACTGGCAGCTCCACCTCTTGGTTTGTCCTGGTGAGTCCACATAAGAGCTGATCCACTCAGGAGTTGGAACCTGGCCCTCTGTATGTGAAGAGACGCCACTCCGGAGGGAGAAACCGTGTGGACATAGGCCAAGGGAGTAATGTCCCCTGGAAGTTCTCCGCTAAGCATAAGACACTTTCGGATCTGACACACTCTTGGTCTGTCCTAGTTCAGTTTAAGCACTTGCCTGCCCACCCTCTCTCCTGCTGTCATGGACAACCTCCTCACCATAATTGTAAGCCTTTTAAAGGCTCCTCAGGAGAGGATGATCTACACTATTACAAAAACACCAACGAAAAACTGGCCCTCCCCTGTATACCTGGTTTCAAATCGAATGAAGAGAATTCCCCTCCTGCTCCCAACTCACAAAACTACCATCAGCTGTCCCTACTAAATCAATCTGCCCTCAGAGGGAGGCCCAGGACGTCTCTCCCATCTTCCCCCTTTTCCCTCAGCTCCCCCCTTACCTCATCCAACCTCACACTTGCATGCATTCCCTGTTACTGTGGGTCCCAACACTGCCACTCGGCCCTGGATCCCCACCCCCCTTTCTGACCTATCCCTTATCCGTAAAGCAGCACAAGAAGCTGGCCCCAATTCCACTTATTTCAAACAGGTTCTCACTCAATGGACAATTAACCTTCAAATGCATTACAATTGATATAGCCTGCTTACGGCAGTCCTTGACCCTGCAACATTCCTTCAATGGAAGGCGTCTATGATGACACAGCAGAAGGTCAGACCCGCACTAACATACCTTATAACATCCCCATAACCTGGACATGCCTACCTGTCGTGGTAACTTTACTGACCCCGGGAGCCAGTCCCTTATTGGTATCCCTCAGTATTTTGACCAAATTAAAGACCTGGCCCTATGGAGCCTTAAGTCCTGCACTCCACAAAAGCCTGACTGTTACTTCCGCAATTTGGTTTAACATGCAGGCAAATATTTTTCTGATTTTTTCATCAGCGTCACTGTGGCTGTTGAATGCTGCACGCCCCCTGGCCCCACTAGAGATGACCTGATCAAAGAGCTCGCCTGGGAAGTCATGAATTCTCACACCTGCAAAGCTGTTGCATCAGTATATAATGAAGACCTTCATAAATAGGTCATTGCCACCCATGACTTTAACCCTGCCTCAGATCCTTTTGAGGCACTCGTTGCCTCTTTTTTTTTTTTTTTTTTTTTTTTTTTCTATATGTGCAAACGTGAATTTTCCAAGCTCCTTGTCCGTTGGGGATGCGGCAGGAAAGGTCACTTTATTCGATCTTGCCCAAATCCCTTCACCAAACCCAAGACTCCTTGCCCCAAATGTAGAAAAGTCTTCCACTGGGCCAAAGAGTGCAAATTTGCTCCCATTACATCCAACAAACAACTCTCAGCCCTGTTAGTAAAACAGAAAACTCCCCACATCCTTTGGACCCTGCCCATTTATAGCCACTTGCCACAAATGACCATCAAGCTCGATGGCTCGCCTAATAAGGGTATTGTGGACACTGGGGCCGATGTCACTAAAATCAACTCCAATGACGAGGCCTCTTTCTCCAACTGGAGGTTCACATTTGGCCATTAAAGGTGTTGGCGGCCAACAGTCCACCAAGAAACTGTGTGACATTATTTGGGAGGACTATGATGGTAATTCTGGCACCATTAAGCCCCTCGTTGCTAATGTCCCCCATACCTTTTGGGGAAGGGACATTCTGTTCAATATGGGCACCACCCTTACAACTGACGATGGTGCCCTCTTCAAAGATACTTTTGGAGAAGACAAATGTGGATTTTCGGGATGGAATAACTCCTTCTCTGCTCCAGACCACCACCCCCAATCCTAAGGGCCACTGCTCTCTTGACTCCTCCCCTCAAGTGGGATACCATGGACCCCATCTGGGTTGAGCAGTGGCCTATCCTCAAACCTAAATTGTCCATTCTTAAGTCCCTGGTAGATGAACAGCTTGACCTATAATACCTGTATCTTTGTCATTAAAAAGAAATCTGTTAAATAGACTCTTCCAAGACCTCAAATTAATCTACATATGAAAAAGATGGGCTCCACTCAAGGGGGCCTTCCCCACCCCAGTTGCATTCCCCCTGATTGGCATACTGCAGTCATTGACCCCAAGGACTGCTTCTTTAGTATTCCTCTGGCTGAATAGGATCGCCCTTATTTTGCCTTTTCCGTCTGGGAACCTACTGTACGTAAACAGGCCAAAAGATATGAATGGACGGTCCTGCCTCAAGGCATGAAAAACAGCTCTACCATATATCAGCATTTTGTGGCCTCTGCCTTTCACGTTTTACCCTCGTCCTGTAAATATATACATTACATGGACAACATCCTCCTGGCCCACCCTCCTTCTGATATTAAGGTTCTCCTTCATGATTTAATTTCTTCTTTACAGTACCTCAACCTTCATATTTCCCCTGACAAGGTACAACTTACACAGCCCTATCAGTTTCTTCTAGGCTTCCATATCTCTAAATTTATCAAGCCTCTTTTTTATTTTTTATTATTATTATTATTATTATTTTTTTTTTTTGGTCTTTTTGAGACAGGGTCTCCCTGTAGCCCCAGCTGTCCTGGAACTCACTCTGTAGACCAGGCTGGCCTTGAACTCACAAAGATCCAACAAGCCTCTTAACCCTCACATCCACCTCAAGGGCAAGTACTCCCTTGATGATCTCCAAAAACTCCTTGGCAGTATCAATTGGCTCAAGGCTTTTCTCTCAATACCCCCTGCCAGATTCAAACCCCTGTTCTCCCTTTTAAAAGGAAAGTGATCCCCCTCTGAGTAATTGATATCACTCCCCAAGCTAGGTCCATAATCAATGATATCAACAGCTGCCTGCATGCCCTATCCACAGACCATTTTTAACGGTAAACCTGTAGCTGTTCTTGTCTTGGGGACTGCAGGGAGAGCCCTTGGGGCAATTTGCCAAAACAGTTCTCTTTCCTGGCTTCACCCCTCACAAAGTGACTGCCACAAAATTACTCCTACTGAAACCACCCTTCTGCTTGCATTCAAAGGTCGATCTTATTGCAACTGAATCTACCGTACTGAACCTGAGAATTATTCTGCTTCCTATCTCTAAACTTAATTTCCTATGGAGAAACAATTACCTATTTCAAATCCTTATGTGGGGTTACTCTGGTATTCTTGACCACCATTTTCCATGTGATAAGAGATTGCAGGTCCTTCCATTGCTTACTGTTGACTTCCAATCACACTCCTTCCCTAAATCCCAGCCCATCCCCCATGCTCCCACTGCCTTTATGGGTAGCAACAAAAACAACTTTAGGTTTACTCTTCACTCTGACACTGTTCCAATCCTGGATATGTTCAACTTGGCGAGTTCCTTGCAAGCAACCAAGTCCTCTTCTCGGCAGGAGACACCCCTTTGAATATTTTCTCTGACAGTCAATACTCAGTACAGGCTCTCAAGTCCCTCCCTTTCTCCATAATAAATGCCTCCAATTCCCCTTTGGACATCACTCTGCTCACTATCAAGGATCTCCTTGAGCACCTTGGCTATCCTTGAACATGTTTGCTCCCACATAGGCCTGTGGGTGCTATTGCTGAGGGCAATGCTGGGGTAGATTCCCTTTTTTTTTTTTTTTTGGCCTTTTTGAGACAGGGTCTCCCTTTAGTCCCCCTGGAACTCACTCTGTAGACCAGGCAGGCCTTGAACTCACGGAGATCCACCTGCCTCTGCCTCCCAAGTGCTAGGATTAAAAGTTTGTGCCACCACACCTGGCAAAGAATGTCGGCTTTTTTTTTCTTTTTTCGTTTTTGAGATAGGGTCTCCCTGTAGCTCCAGCTGTCCTGGAACTTGCTATGTAGACCAGGTTGGTCTTGAACTCACAAAGATCCACATGCCTCTGCCTCCCAAGTGCTATTCCCTTATTTTATCTGCCAATCTACACCCCTTGAAATAGGCTCCTGCACTCCATCAGTGTTTCCATCGCTCCCACAGTTGATCACTTTATAGTCTATACCCTGAGCTCTCTCCCAATTCCTGCTTGGCATGCACCCCCTTGGCCCCACTGGCCCCCCTTCCAGCACTCCGGTGTTAACCCTTGAGGTCTCACCCCCAACTCTTTATGGGAAATGGATGTCATGCTCATTCCAGTCTTTGGTAAACTTAAATACGTCCATGTAACTGTTGACACTTTCTCCAGGTTTATTTATGCTATTCCTCTGTCAGGTGAAACAGCGTCTTTCTTTCCTCTTGGAACATTAAACACTCCACTGGTATTCCATACAATCCTCAGGGCTAGGCCATCATTGAGTGGTCTAATTGCTCCATCAAGGAACATCTCTCTAGACTGAGGCCCTTCCCCTCCCCTACAGATCCCCACCTCCTCCTTACAGAAACCCTCTTTACGCTCAACTTCCTTATGTTCAATGGACATGAAATTTCACCAGCTCATAAGCATTGGGGCTCCCTTCCCTGTGTCATCCCCCTCCCTCTCATCAGATGGAGGGACCCTTTGTCCCCACAATGGAAGGGCCCCAACCCCCTATTAACACAGAAATCCTCAGGGAAGCCACTATGGGTACCCTCGAAAAACGTTGGACCCTGTTTGGACATGGACACTTGATCCAGTAACAGTCATGGTTTGCTACAGGAGAAGACAATCAGCTGGGAAGCCTCTGTGATGCCATAGAAAAGCATTTGAGAAAAACGGAATCCAACTTTTTCATGCTTTGTGATTATGGTGATTATCTTTCTGTGTATCTAAGATTCATGTAGTCATGTTCTTCATGTGTCTAAGTTTTTGTATGTAAAGTGTGTCTATGTGTGTGTTTATCAGTCATCATAATTGTCTCATGTTGGTTCTGTCAAACAAAGTGGACACTTCAAGTTTCCATCCTTTATGTGCACAGTATTTGTTTTGGCATGCCAGACTACATATGCACATGCAAATTTTAAAATAAAGATATTTAAAAAAATGTATTTATAGGCCAAAAATTTGGATACCGTAGATATCTTTTTATCAAATATTTACTACTTCTTTTGCATGCTCAACTAAAGTCCTAGGCAGTTCAATACATGACCAGTCTATTTAAATGATTTTTTGTTATCTAGGTCTGGTCCAAGATGTGGGCTATTTGCCCCTTGTCACTTGGGACCTTCTTGCCCTTTTTGCCCTCCTCTTCCCCTTCAGCAGATTCTGCTGATGTGTTCCACCATACCTGGCCTCTGTCATCTTCTCCTCAGGTGTCTGCTCCATTTGTTTTTTCTTTTTCAAGACAGGGTCTCCCTGTAGCCCCAGGCTGTCCTGGAACTTGCTCTGTAAACCAGGCTGGCCTTGAACTCACAAAAATCTGCCTGCCTCTGCCTCCTGAGTTTTACTTTACTGGCTAGTAACCAGTTGTTGAGACCACGGCCCAGGTCCTGTCTACCATTGTCAACAGAGGCTCTCATTGTGCCCTTCCCAATGATGTAGTTTGTGTTTGGCTCTCTGCCAGTTATGACTTGTGGGGATAAACCCCCATGCCTCTACTCCCACCCAAACTGTTCCTAGCCTCTTCCCTTGGTGGCTGGTTAGTCAATGAGGGGTAAGATCCTGCTAATCAGGACAACTTAAGACAAACACAGTCAAATGTCAGAATGCTAGAGGTGGGGTCAACAAGGTCTGAGCTATGCACTCAGGCTCCCACTCTGTTGCTCTCTTTAAAATCAAAGGGGTGGAAATGTGTAGAGTGTTACACACCTGCACACCAGCGTGATTATTGCCTTGCCTGCTGAACAGGTCTAACCTGTTCTCAGAAGTTAACCATGGCAACAGCTGAGTCAGTGATCTGGGCCAATGATCAACACCTGGCATGTTCACGGAAGGAGCAGAGATGATTTTATATATATCCCTGTTTTCCCTGATTAAACGAGTCTGTAGGAGCTCACAGTCTGCCTGCTTTTCACCCCACTCTCGATGTCTGTGTTGACTTCGTCATCTACTCACTTCCATTTCTCGGCTGTGACTCGAACTTCTTCAGCTGGACTGGAGGAGTTTACTACAATTGATTCTAAGAGTCAGAAGTGGTGGATGAGCACAAGAAACAGGGTTATCCAGATTGCTGGTCAGTTACTCTTATGAACTCACAGCAATGGTGACAGCATGTATAAGTCCAACGTAATTGCAAGGCAGACAAAATCCCAGTGTAGACAGACATAGGGAAGTGGGTAAGAAGCCCCAAGCCCAGCTGAGAAACTATCAGTCTGATGGTTGCTAAGAGGAAGAGTCAGTCTTCTTTAAGGGTGAGACTCAGTACATTGACAAGGATCCAGTAGTTGGACCAACACTGAAGGATACTTAGAGATACAACTATACAAAGGGGTATAGAAAGGAAATGAGATATAAGATGATCAAAATATATGAAATTCACAAAAGTTCGATAATACCAGTTTTCCTGTTCAAGTAATTTAGCTTGATAAATGCAGCACATTATACCTCCAATGGAAGGCTGTAATACATTTTAATATATCAAAGGCTCCAGGAAATTTGCAGTAAAGGTGTTTACCTAGCATGAAAGAGCTATTCTCCATTTTAAAGTGTGTAGATTAAATCTCAGGTAACAAGGCTGAGATTTGGAATTTGTAAAGTGGAATAGAGATCCATGCCATTCTTGGCTTTTTATAGATTTGCTGTATGATGTTATGGATTGCCAGGTAGCTCTGTTTCCCCTTCCTTTAATTTACATTCAGATAACAGTCATATTTTCAAAGACTGTTTCATAATAATGTGGTCTATGCAATTCAGTTAGCAGAAGTGGTTAACATGTCCAATAGCATTAGAATTGTTGCTGTTAAGTCCCATATTTTACTCATCAAAGTGTTGCTCTCTCTAGTACAGAATCATTACCTCTGACATTCTTTCATTCACACTTCCTCTTCCTTTTCTCTTCTCTCCTCTTATATTCTCTTCTCTCAACTTTTCTTCTCTCTCCTCTCTCATTTTCTCTCTCCTTTTTCTATACATACTTCTATTGGAAGACAATGAAACCCACCTCTTTATTTACTGTACACTTTAAAGATGAAAAAGTCCAGATCCATGGTAATAGGTCTGCCGAGAATAATACTAGAACTGCATTGTAAATAGCAATTCAAATTCTATCTCTAAACTTCTTGTGGAATAGACTTGCCAGATATATAGGGATCAAACCAATACATACTTCTTCTACATTCATTTGAATGCTCATTTATTCAAGATTTTGCATTAAAAACCAATTATCTGCTAAAAGAATAGGAAAGAAGACAAATAGGGTAAGTTGCCCCATATGGCCAAGAATCTACTGGATATCCCATAAAGCACAAAGATGATCCTTCTTAAATTCCCACATATTTATACAAGAAAATCCTTCTCTCAAATGTTAGTTACAAAAATGAAATATTAGAAATAAATACAAACATCACAGAGAAGAAACAAGACACAATAGGAAGCCAGCAGAAGGTGGCTGGAAATCTGGACAGGAGTCATCATTACTATGACAACTTGCTAGCTACGTGAGTCAATCAAGAGACTAAATTACTTCAAGAATTTTTTTTTGTATTTTTGAGAAAGGATCTCCCTTAAGTCCCAGCTGGCCTGGAGCTCACTCTGTAGACCAGGCTGGCCTTGAACTCACAGACAGCTGCCTGCCTCTATCTCCCGAGTGCTAGGATTAAAGGCATGCGCCACTATGCTCTGCTTCAAGAACTTTTTAAAACTGTAGCCATGTGAAAATTAAGTGGTCAAAGCAGATTTTGCCTAGGTAACAGTCAGTGACTATTCCTATTGTGCCACATATCATGCATTAAAGACAGAGGAGAAGGGAAGAAATGCCTGTGGTTAAAAATTTCACAGGCAAGGAGCAAAGGACGTACAAATGTGTTAACCAGATTGTATTGAATTTGATATAATCAGATCTTATGACAGAAGAAAACAAGATTTCAGAGACGTGGTTCTATGTAATATTGACATTTGAGAATGAAAATTAGTTTGCAAGGCATGCAAGAGATTGGGAAGAGTAGTCAAAGAGATACATTTTGGGACATGGGAGAAAAAATATACAAAAGTCAAGGAATCTATATTAAGCAATTATATATTAATCTTTAGATCACAAATGACAAATATAGGACTGATCTGTTGGCAACCAACAGATTCTGGGAGAGGAGTAGATACGCAATCAAGTTGTGTGCCCACTGGGAGTGAACTGGGCTCTTATGGTTAGTTCCAAACTCAGGATCACAGGGAAGACCCTGATTTAACTGTATGGAACACTAAACAAACCATAACCATAACTAGGGGAAAGAGAGCTTTAGAGGTGAGGGGCTGGTAGGTAGGGAAGAGAAATTTGAGAACATGCAAGGGACAGGGCCAAAACACATCGTGTGCAAATATGACAGTGTGGGGAAGTAAAAATGATGAAATGAAAGTGCCCTTATTTCCATAAAAAGAAACCATAATCTTAAGAGAAATAACTTAATCTATACTAACTTTATGGTTTTTCTGATCTATAGTTTTTGATGTCTGCATTTTCAATATTGTTAGAAAATTGAGCATGCTATATGAAAATTAATGTGATTATAGCAAAAATAATCAATACTCTTCTTTTTTCACTTCTGAAGCTGAATTTGAGTAAAGGGAATTTTCTTTCTTGTCATAAAGAAATATTGCTTGTTATTCCTGTAATCGGCTATTGGAGAAATGTTAGCTGACATGAATGTTGGGATCCCAGTGAAACCAGTTCCTTAATTTGGGAGACAGTAGGTAAGAAGCTTGGAAGAATCGAGGACACTGTGCTAGAAACTCAATTCCTGATAGAAGGAACTGACTACAATCCCATGAAAACTACAAGAATTTCCAATGACATAAACACTTCTCCTTAGGTTCCATTTCTTTTTTTTATCGTTTTCTTACTCTTTGTTTATTATATATACATATATATATATATATTTATAAATAGACATACACATATGTGTATGTATATACATATACATATACATATATAATACACTAAATCCATTTATGCTCCCTGAGTTTAAGGATGTTCAGTTGGGATTAAATAACCTCTCAGGGACCTAAATCCATAGAGAAAAGTGAGTCATCCCCCCCCCAGCATCCTTTGATTGGCTGTATCTTTTTTTCATGTTTTTATTGAAGTTTTGTGCATTTCACACATCATTTCTCAGTCCAATTTAGACTCATTTCCCTTTCCATACCCCCCACCCCACCCAAGTTCATGCATTCTGCCATACATATCTTGCATATTTTTCTGAGTCTTTTTAAAGTTTTTCAAAGAAGAGGATTATTGTTTTGGGGGAAACTTTACTGTTTCAGTCAGTTCTTTGTCCCAGTACTTTTGTTGTTGTTCTCACCTCTAATTTGTAAAATATATATATATTTTCCCTTTTTAATTTTATATTACTCTAAAATATGTATACATACCCTCCACCCATATACCAAGATTACAAAGTCTGAAAATAGGTGGTAGGTTAATTCTAGAGCCTGTTAAGAGATTCACATTATAAGAGCACAGTTGCTTTTATATAAAGAGGACATAACATTAACAGTACTCAGGTTCCATTTCTTTTTTATGGAGTTCTTTTTTTAATATTTTTTATTTTTTTATTTATTTATCTTTGTATGTGTATGAATGTACTGTCTGCATGCAAGTTTCTGCACTCATGCCATGCAATGCCGCAGAGGTCAGAAGAGGGTGTCGGATTCCCCTGGAACTGGAGTTACAGATGGTTCTCAGCTGCTATGTGGGTGCTGGGGATCAAACCTGGGTCCTCTGCAAGACCAGTAGGTGCTCTTAACCGCTAGGCCATCTCTCCAGCCCCTCAGCTTCCATTTCTTAAAGAACCCACCACCTCTTATCATCAACCCACTGGAGACCAAACATCTAGCATATGATTCCTTGAGCGAAAGAGTCAAACCATGTCCAGATCATAGTGATTGCATATGTGAGGAGGACTCATGACATTCACAACCATTTTGCATATCATATTTTGTTGGTAATCTAGTCTTTTCCAAAATCCTCTTAGTTTCCCAGGCAGGCTGTGTTGAATACCTTTAGATGTCAACTTGACACACCTGGAAAGGGAAAACAAGAAAGGGGAATTTCCTCTGTCACATTTGCCTGTGGGGATATCTGTGAGGCATTTTCTTGATTATTGAGTGATGTGGGAAGACCCAGCCCAATTTGGGTGGGTCCACCCCTAGGCAAGTCATCCTGGGTTGTTTAAGAAAGCTTGCAGAGCAATACACAAGTGTGAGCAAGCCAGAAAGCAGCATTCCTCCATAATATGTCCTTAAGTTCCCACCCCCAGGTCCTTGCACCTGAGTTCCTGCTCTGAATTTCCTCAAAAAATGGAGTATGCCTTTAAAGTGTAAGATGAAATTAACCCCTCTGAAAGCAGATTTTGTTTAGTGTTCAATCACAGAATAAGGCAAACTTCTCAAGCTTTCCTATACACTTTCTTTATATCTCATCCACTCCTTAGCAAAAGGCAGGACTTTCAGAAGGTTAGATGTATGTGGAAAAGAAAGTTCCAGTCATTTAAATCTGTGAGGTGTTAAAGGAGATAAAGCCAATTGATATTGATGGCAATGACTAACAGGGCATTATAAAGAGACCTGCCTTGGAAATCATGTAATAAAACATTTGGACTCATTTAGTAATTTCTGGAATGAGCTAAAGATGAAGAGGGTCCATATATATATATGGNATATATATCTTAGTTTTATTTCACTTTCTGTGCTCGAAGTCAAGGCAGTAGAAACTTGAAACAGCTAGTCATATTATATCCATGGTTAAAGGCAAAAAGCACGTGATTAATGCACACACTTGTGTCCACAGCTCACCTTCTCCATTCACATACATTTCAAAATCCTTTGCTTGGGAAATGATGCCACTCCCAGTGGTCAGGTGTTTCCACCTCAATTAATGAAATTAAGATAATCTCCCATAGTGAGATGCCCAGTGTCCGACCTGATGTGCACAATACCTGGATGAAATTCTGCTCCCATGGAGATTCTGTATCTGTATCGTGATTGACTTTCTGAAAAAGTGATTTATTGGCCCAGGAAGACTCTAAAAGTTCCTATTATTCTTCAGTGGGACTGAGGAAGGATTGCTAGAGAGAGACCACTGAATTTTGTCCTTTTGCTTTCCACTAAAAGGGGAGTTTTCTTTCTGATGTTCACACAGCCAGAGAGGACAAAAAAAGCAATCTTCTTGCTTCAACACTGAGAAACTAAAGGTAAAGGATGCTTCAACAAACTCCCAAATCACAGTGATAAGAAGAACAGAGAAGGTTATCAGTGCTGCAAGCTCACATCAAAGTTTCTAAACCACTGTACAGTATAATTTCAGGAGAAAGTGATTTGCTTTTGGCACTCTGGTAATGGTTTAAAGGTAATTCTTATAACCATTTTATTAAAATTGCATTTCAGTACTTTGTTCAGCTGTGAACATTTTCTCAGCATAATAGTACTGTTTGGTCCATTTAAATGCCAAGCCTTATAAAAGAGACTTTGTTTCTCTATTCCTTGCATTTAAGAGAAAACATTTCTATTAGATCTTCTATGGCTTTATGGTCTTAAAAAATTCCAAATTTTTGAGAGACATTTTGCAAAAAATGTTTTGGTAGCACTGAAGATCAAACCCAGGCTACTAAGTATGGTATGCAAACCTTCTACCACCAAGCTATGTAAGATCTGGAGATTTAAGTCAGCATTAGAGGCTTGCTTCCTATGCACAGGGCCCTATGATCCAAACGCAGCACTGAAAAAATAAAGATAAATGAACAATTATTTATTTAACCTGGTTTATGAAAGCACATATACTGTTTATCAAGCTGCAAGAGTATTTTCTTTTGGGGGGGTTCTCTTTGCCTGTATTCCAATGTGAATCCCAAAAGCCTCTTCACTGTGTTGAAGGCTTGCTTTGCTTGCCTCCTTCAGATGCCTTCATTGTTTGTTTGATTTGTTTTTTAAATTTAATTATTTTTATTATATTTTAAGGGATTCACAATATAAGAGCACAGTTGTTTTCAGATCACGTTGATGTTGCGTTGCTCAGTTTGCCATACAATTAGGTAATTGCTGCTAGCATCCACAGATGAGCGATACCATTCGTCATTTGTTTTTCTGGGACTGTGTTACTTCACTCAGCATGATATCTTCTAGCTCCAGCCATTTAACTGCAAAGCTCATGATGTCATCTTTCTTTGCAACTGCATAGAACTCCATTCTGTAGATGTACCACATTTTCTCTATCTACTCATCAGTTGAGGGGCACTTGGGTTGGTTCCACTCCTTGCTATTGTGAAGAGAGCTTCAATAAACATGGCTGGTGCATGTATCTCTGCAGTAAGATGAGTCTTGTGGGTACATGCCCAGGAGTGGTATGGCTGGGTCAGGTGGCAAGTTCATTGCAAGTCTTCCAAGGGCTCTCCACACTGCTTTCCATAGTGGTTATACCAGTTTACAATCCCACCAGCAGTGGATGAGTGTTCCTCTTTCCTCACAACCTCTCCAGAACTTGGTATCATTTGTTTTCTTGATCCTAACCAGTCTTATTGGAGTAAGATGATATCTTAAAGCAGTTCTGATTTGCATTTCCTTAATGATTAGTGATGTTGAACACTTCTTAAGTTGTTTCTCAGCCATCTCTAATTCCTCACTTGTGAAGTTTCTGTTCAGCTCTTTGCTCCATCTATTGAGTGGGTCATTTATTTTCTTTCTTCTTTGTTTTTTGAGTAGTTTATATATTCTGGAAATCAATGCTTTGTCAGATGTTTCTACAGTGAAGGTTTCCTCCCACTCTGTGGGATTTCTCTTCACTTCCTTGATTATTTCTTTTGATGTACAGAAGCTTTTGAGTTTAATGAGGTCCCATTTGTCAATTGTCAACCTTAATTCTTGTGCAGCTGCTGTCTGATTTAGGAATTTTCCTACGCCTATGTCTTGTAGTCTGCTGCCAACCTTTTCTTCTCTTGCCTTCAGTTTGGGGTTTCACATTGAGGTCTTTAATCCATCTGGAGTTGACTTTTGTACAGGGCGAGAGATAGGGGTTTAATTTCATTCTTCTACAATTGGTGATCCAGTTTTGCCAACACCACTTACTGAAGATGCTCTCTTTTCTCCATTGTGTCTTCTTGGCCCCTTTGTCAAATATGAGATGGCTGAAATTGTATGTGTTCAAGTTTGGATCTTCAGTTTTGTTCCATTGGTCAACAGGTCTGTTTTCATGCCAGTACCAGGCTGTTTTTATGACTATAGTCCTGTAGTATAGTTTGAAGTCCGGTAAAGATATCCCCCTTGTATTGCTCTTTTCACTCAGGGTTGTTTTGTCTATTTGGGGTCCTTTGTTTTTCCAAATGAAATTAAGGGCTTTTTTCCCAAGCCTGCAAAGAAACTCTTGGGGATTTTAATTGGGATTGCGTTAAATCTATACAAGAGTTTGGGTAGAACGGACATGTTTATTATATTAATTATCCCAATCCATGAGCATTGGAGGTTTTTCCATCTTCTGATGTCTTCTTCAATTTCTTTCCTCAGAGGTATAAAATTTTTATTGTAGAGATATTTTGGTGTCTTTGGTTAGGTTTGTTCCTAGGTGTTTTATTGTTTTTGANACCTACCTCCATGACCTTGGCCCTCAAATTGGAAGAAGAATAAAGACTACATGAGACTCCCACTGAAGTAGCTATTGATAAAAATTGGATAGAAGCCTTCCCTCAAGCCTGGGCTGAGACAGGTGGAATAAGAAAAGCGGAGCAGGTACCCCCTATAGTTATCACCATGAAACCGGACGCCACCCCTATCAGGGTAAGACAGTATCCAATGAGCAAGGAGGGCCCGCGGGGAAGGGATTGACCCATATCCAGGAGCACTTCATAAAAAAATTAGGCATATTGGTACTGTGCCAGTCTCCATGGAACACCCCTTTACTGCCCGTAAAAAAACCTGGGACAAAGGATTATCAACCTGTTCAGGACCTACGGGAGGTCAACAAAACGGTCCAGGATATACATCCCACTGTGACTAACCCATACACCCTGCTCAGTTCACTTACACCTGAGAGACAATGGTACACTGTTTTTGATTTAAAAGATTGCCTTTTTTTTGCTTAAGATTACATCCTACTAGTCAAGCCATTTTTGACTTTGAATGGAGGGACCCAGAGTCCAGACATACTGGGCAGCTGACTTGGACCTGACTACCATGGGGATTCAAGAACTCTCCCACTATTTTTGATGAAGCACTGCATTGGGACCTCGCGCCTTTCAGGTCAGATAACCCCAAACTCATGCTCCTTCAGTATGTAGATGATTTACTCCTGGCTACAACCACCTAATGAGAATGCCAGGAGGGAACTGAGAGACTGCTGCTAGAATTGGAAAAACTGGGGTATAGAGCTTCAGCTAAGAAGGCCCAGATCTGCAGACGGAGGTCACTTATCTTGGTTACACACTAAAGGAAGGTAAAAGATGGCTGACTAAGGCTAGGAAAAGGACTGTGATGCAGATCCCAGTTCCCACTAGCCCTAGACAAGTCAGGGAGTTCTTGGGAACAGCTAGCTTCTGCAGACTATGGATACCCGGGTTTGCCACATTGGCCACCCCATTTGTATCCCCTCACAAAAGAGACTGAGAATTTTATCTGGATCTCAACGCAGCAGCAGGCCTTTGATAAGATCAAACAGGCCCTATCAGAGGCCCCTGCCTTGGCCTTGCCAGACCTGGATAAGCCTTTTACTTTATACATGGATGAGTGGGCAGGGTTTTGTCAGAGGGGTTCTTACCCAACACCTGGGCCCATGGAAACAGCCAATAGCTTATCTATCTAATAAACTTGATCCTGTGGCCAGCAGCTGGCCATCCTGCCTCAAGCCTATAGCGGCTATAGCTTTACTCCTAAAGGATGCTGATAAACTAACTTTGGGACAATCAACAACTATAGTAGCCCCTCATGCTCTGGAGAGTATTATACGCCAGCCCCCTGACCGCTGGATGACCAATGCATGCATGACCCACTACCAAATCCTACTACTGACAGAAAGAGCAACTTTTGCGCCTCCGGCTATCCTAAACCCTGCCACACTACTGCCCAACTCCAATGACTCAACACCTATACATCAGTGCCCCAACATCCTGGCAGAAGAAACTGGGACTCAAAAGGACCTCATGGATCAGCCATGGCCAGGATGTCCCTGTTGGTACACCAATGGAAGCAGTTTTGTGGTAGAAGGTAAGAGGAGGGCTGGGGTGGTGGTAGTGGATGGCAAACAGTTTATCTGGGCCAGTAGCCTGCCAGAGGGTACTTCCGCCCAAAAAGCTGAACTCATCGCGCTCAACCAGGCTTTGAGGCTGACAGAAAATAAATGTATCAACACCTATATGGACAGCAGGTATGCTTTTGCTACAGCTCACATACACGGGACCATCTACCAGCAGAGGGGACTACTCACTTCAGCTGGAAAGGATATCAAAATAAAGAAGAAATTTAAGCCTTTAGCGCTATTCAATTCGCCAAAGAAACTAAGGCCATTGTCCACTTGCCATGGCACCAGAAGAAAATGGGCAGGACGCACTAGCAAGAGGAAACCAAAATGGCGGACTTCAGTCGCTAACACAATCCCCACCACAAGGACCATGTCTATCCATTACAGGAGGGGACCAAAGGATTTAAATGAAATTATCTTCAAATACACTCCCGAGGACTTGCAGACCATTGAAAATCTTAAGCTAGGTACAGAATGGACCCCACAGGGGGTCGTAGAAACCAGAGAAGGAAAATTTATCCTGCCTCAAAGAGAAGGGTAAAGATATGTTACCCAGCTATATCGACTAACCCACTTAGGAAAAAAAAAAAAAATCAAGACCTTGGTCCATGCGTTGACGTATTTGGACTATCAGATATTATCCAGAATGTTGTCACTAATTGTCAAGCTTGTGCCCTAACAAATACAGGGTACCTTACAGGCCCTCCAGGGAAACAACTGAGAGGTGACTGACCAGGTGCCTACTGGGAAGTGGACTTCACTGAAATTAACTGCTAAATATGGTAACACATATTGGTTTTTTTGTAGATACTTTTTCAGGATAGGAAGAAGCTTTTCCCACCAAGTCAGAAGCAGCTAATATAGTGCCTAAAAAAATCCTTGAAGAAATCTTCCCGAGGTTTGGCATTCCTAAGGTAATCAGATCAGACAATGGCCCTGCCTTAGTTGCCCAGGTAAGTCAGGGACTGGCCACTCAACCGGGAATTGATTGGAAATTACATTGTCCACTAACTGGGAATTGATGGAAATTCATTTTTTTGCTTTTTTGCTTATATACCCCAGAGCTCAGGACAGGTAAAAAGGATAAATAGAACTCTAAAAGAGACCATGACCAAATTAGCCATTGAGACCGGTGGACGCCTGGGCATTTTTTACTTTTTTTTTTCCTTTCACACTTCCTCCCTTCTTTCCCCTTTTTTGCCTTGTTCCAAGTCCGGAACACCCCCAACCGTTTTAAGCTAACTCCCTTTAAAATCCTGTTTGGAGGTCCTCCTCCTCTAGTGGAAGCGGGAGGCATAATAGATCCTAATGCTTCTCTTTCTTCACCCCTCCTAGTCCATCTGAAGGCCCTTGAACTTGTCAGAAAGGGTGCCTGGACGCAGCTTCAAAGAGGATACACGCCTGTGGAAAACGCTGGGTTACCCCACCCGTTCCAAGTGGGAGACTTGGTCTTGGTTAGATGACACCGTGCTGGCAACCTCGATCCTAGATGGAAAGGACCCTTCTTTGTGCTCCTGACCAGCCCTATTGTGGTTAAGGTGGAAGGAATCTCTGCCTGGATCCACACTTCCCATGTCAAAGCCACCCCTCTTGCAGCCGGAGATGGATCCTGGAAACTGGAAAAAGACTGATAATCCTCTTAAGCTTACACTTATGTCGGGATTGCATAAGCAAGAAACGAATAACACCCCTCACAACCTAAGCTCTCACTGGCAGGTTGTATCCCAAACTGGGGATGAAGTCTGGAGCATCACTAAGGTAGCACCCTCAGGAACTTGGTGGCCCCCTCTCTGCCCTGAAATTTGTGCTCTAATGGCAGGTCTTGATAATTGGGATATTCCAGGTTCAATGCATGATACTCTCCCTCAGGATACAGAATCCGAGGTCCTTCTGTCCAAACGATCCCTTTACCAAGGTCAGACTTCTCAGGGATTCTATGTTGCAGATTATCCTGGGTGCAAAGATGAGCCTTCCCGATGAAAGCTACTCCAAACTGATTTTTATACCTTCCCTAGGGATGGTAGGGATAGGTCTCAGGCTTATAAATGTGGGGGAATTGGAGTATTCTACTGTAAGGCTTGGTCCTGTGAGACCTTGGGGCTAAGGGGATTTTTATATGACGGGTGGGGGATACTAGGTTCTCTTTCCAAATCAGGTTAAAAATAACTAGCATGCCCCCTATGGCAGTAGGGCCTGACCCTGTCCTGACAGAACAGGGACCCCCAAGAGCCCCACCCAGAAAAACCTTATCCCGGCCCCCACTTCCTTCAAGTACTAAAACTGCCATCGAAAAAAATAAACCCATGCCTAAAACCCTCACCTCCACTCATGTTACCCACGCCATCGAAATGACTGGAGTTACCCATGGACCTCCTTTCCTGACAACCCCCCTGAGTACCCTGACTACCCGCTCCCTCACTACTGGTGATAGGCTTTTTGGTCTCATACAGGGGGCCTTTTTCACCCTTAACGCTACCTACCCTGAAGCCACCTGCTCCTGTTGGCTTTGTTTAGCTGCAGGACCCCCCTACTACGAAGGGACAGCTGTCCCTTGGGCTATCACTAAAATTTCAAATCCTCACCACTGCCCTTGGGGGGCCCAGAGCAAACTCACCCTCAGTGAAGTCTCTGGTTATGGGTTATGTCTAGGGACTGTGGCCCCCTCCCATCAACCTCTCTGTAACTTCACTCAGACACTAAATAACATGGAATCAAATCAGTATTTACTCCCTAGTAATAACGGCTGGTGGGCTTGCAGCACAGGACTCACCTCATGCATATCTACATCTGTTTTCAATCAATCTAAAGATTTCTGCATTATGATTCAACTAGTGCCCCGTATTTACTATCACCCTGATGAAAAAATCTTTAAAGTTTATGAGACAGGACTAACCCGGAATAAAAGGGAGCCTGTCTCTCTCACCCTAGCTGTTATGCTCGGGCTTGGCTTGGCTGCTGGGGTCAGTACAGGGACTGCAGCCCTGATTAAAGGGCCCCAGGACCTCAAACAAGGACTTGACACTCTCCAAGATGCCATAAACATCGACCTAAGGGCCCTACAAGACTCAATCACCAAATTAGAGGACTCCCTAACCTCCCTCTCTGAAGTGGTGTTACAGAATAGAAGGGGGCTAGATTTGCTATTCCTCAAGGAGGGGGGACTATGTGCTACTTTAAAAGAAGAATGCTGCTTTTATGTCGATCACTCCGGGGCTATTAGAGATTCTATGAAAAAACTCAGAGAAAGACTTGATAAACTGCAAAAAGAAAGAGAAAATAACCAGAATTGGTATGAAGGGTGGTTCTCCAAGTCCCCTTGGATGACTATCCTATTTTCTGCCCTGATGGGGCCCCTGATGATTCTATTACTTTTGCTCACCATAGGGCCTTGCATAATCAATAGACTAATTGCTTTTGTTCACCAGAGAGTAGGTGCTGTGCAGATTTTAATGCTTTGCCAACAATATCAGCCTGTAGAACAAAAAGGGCCTGAAGAAAATTAAAGAGGTACTCCGAGCTTTAGTTCTATGATTAGAACTATGTCCTAGAGAGAGTGGGGAATGAAGGAACCCTGCCCCAAGGTTTTATGCACCCTTGAAATCTGTCTTTAGGAACCAGGGTACCGCCATCTTATGAGACCTCCAAGTCATGTGCGCTATAAGCCCTCCCCATGCCCCCCCTTCCCCCTACTCCCTGCTCACTAATCAAGGAACTAGCTAACCACAAAGACTGCTGTGTTCTCGGAAATATTTGCTTAACTGATTTTAAGAAATGTTTAACTGATTTTGAGAAACGTTCCAGAAATGCCTGCTTAACTGAGTCATGCCCGCCTGTGTGTCAAGATAAGGTTCCCCTCCCCACTTCCTCATATCTTGTGGATTTTTTTCCTTTAAAAACTCCTTACCCCAGTCTCTGGAGGTCGATCTCCTCTGCCCCTGCGTGGGTTATGAGTTCGACACCAGTGCACTGGTTTTTCCCGAATAAATCTCATGTAGTTACAGCAAGAACGGTCTCTGGCTGATCTTTTGGGCGTCATTCCATCCCGAGATTTGAGTGAGAGCCGCCCCAGTCTCTGGGAGTCTTTCATTTGGGGGTTCTTACAGGATTGGAGACCACCCTCAAATCACCAAGACCCTCTTGGAGGTAAGATTCTTTTTCTGTCTGTCCGTCTACTGTGTCTGATTCTCGGAGGCACCAAAATCTGTTACTTTCAGTTTGCAGTCGTTCCGCGCTCGTGAGAGCAATGAACTCCCCATTCCGGATGAGGGGGGAGAGTTACCGACAGACGTGTCAGGAAGGTAACCGACTGTGTCGCCCTGGCCCTGGGAGACGTCCCAGGAGGTCTGAGGGAGGCCCGAGGATGCTCGGAGCCCTCCCGTCTGGGAGCTGACAAGGACATTGAGGCTCTCATAGAATCGAGAGTTTTCACGTCTTCTCGGCCGTCTGAATCTTTCTTAGTGTTGGAGGACTCGCAGAAGATGGGTCCTGTTTTCTGTTTCTATAATATCTGTGAGTGCTTTGTTCATATTCTGTGTGACTTTGACAATGGGACAGACTGTCAGTATTCCACTTGGACAGACATTAGACCACTGGACTGAGGTTAAAAAACGAGCCCTTAATCTGTGGAGGTGAAAAAGGGACATTGGAAGACTTATTGCTCCTCCAAGTGGCTTCGGGGTAGGTTGGCCCCCTGAAGGTACGCTTAATCTGACTATTATTTTTGCCATTAAGGAGATTGTTTTAGGAGAAGGGACTGGTGTCGCACCCTGATCAAGTCCTTTACATTTTTGTCTGGGAAGATTTAGCTCAAAGACCTCACCCTTGGTTGAAACTCTGGATGCAGGAAACTGGCCCCAGCTCCCGAGTTCTGGCGGTCCGACGAGACCAACCAAAACAAGAACTACCAAAAGTGAAAGCATCTGCGGCAGATCCCGACCCGCCTCAAAAGCCTTCAGCCCCCCCCAAAGATCTATCCCGAGATCGAGGAACCAGCCTTATGGGAAATCCCCCCCCCTTATCGCCCTCCTCCCCAGGAAGTCCACCACCCTGACCAGGGTGCGGCCAGTGGAACGGCAGAAGGACCAGCTGCCGGGACTCGCAGCCGATGCACCCAGAGTCCAGGGGGGCCCGATTCAACCACGGTGCTACCCCTGTGTGTTTATGGCCCCCCGGTCGATCCTGGACAACTTCAACCTCTACAATATTGGCCCTTTTCATCGGCTGATTTGTACAATTGGAAAACTAACCATGCCCCTTTCTCTGAGAATCCTTCTAGTCTTACAGGTTTAATTGAATCACTGATGTTTTCTCACCAACCGATGTGGGATGACTGTCAGCAGCTGCTGCAGGTCCTGTTCTCTACAGAGGAGAGGGAGTGAATCCTGTTGGAGGNTATTGGTTTGTCTTTTTTTAGTTTGGGGAAATTTTCATTATTCTGTTGAAGATCTGATCAATACCATTCTCTTGGGATTCTTCTCTTTCCTCTATTCCTATGATGCTGAGGTTTGATCTTTTCATAGTGTCCCATAGTTACTGGTTGTTCCACTTTTGTGTATTTTAAAATTTTTCATAATTTTTCCTTGAGGTTTTTAGTTGTTCTGTGTTATCTTCCAGGTCTGATATTCTTTGTCCTGCTTCCTCCATTCTGCTTCTGAGGCTTTTTCCATTCCTTTCCTTTTGATTGGATGAATGTTTGATTTTCTTTTTCATTTCATCTTCTGATTTCTTTAGTATTTCCACTTCCTTTTGGAGCTTCTCAATCTCTTCCTGTAGCCCTTTGCTTTGCTGGTTGGTTTCCTTATCTTTTTCAACATGGGATCTTTTCAGGGTTCCACTTCCTTCCAGAGTTTGTCATTCTCTCTCTCTCTCTCTCTCTAGGTCCTTCTTGAGTTTTTCATTCTCTTTTCTTAATTCTTTGATTTACTCTTTATAATCTTGTACTTCTTTAAGTATGTTCACAATTGTACTTCTAATATCTGTGTCCTGGGCCCTCCCCAGGGGGATCCCACTGTAGGAATTTTCCACAGGTTTGGTAGAGCTTGGTGTGGAATTATCCTGCACCTTTCCCATGTTGTCTCTTCTTCATGTCCCTGACATATGGATTTCTCTTTGCCTGTATTCCAATGTGAATCCCAAATGCCTCTTCACTGTGTTAAAGGCTTGCTTTGCTTACCTCCTTCAGATGCCTTCATTGTTTGATTTGTTTTTCTCCTTTTCTCCTTACTTTTAGAATGTTGACTTCTCTAAGCTTTAGGCTTTCTATTGGAAGTCTAACTGACTCTTCCTTTTCTGTTCTGAAGTTTCTCCAAAGAATCCACTTGGACTCTCCTTTGGCAATCCCAGTTGGCATTGGGGGGAGGAGCGGTACCTGTGCTTCAGGTGGTCTTGGGAGATCCTGATCCCTGATCTCAAGACTCACACAAACTCACCTTTTATACCAGCTGGGAGGACACCTCTGCACCTCCAGCCACACAATGAAATGCAGTCAAACAATCCGCCTGGCTGAAGCACCCAGCTCCTACGTGTGCCTCAGGTGGTCTCAGGAGATTCCCCCAAGAGTATTTTCCTATACATCAGCCTTTTCCACTTATAAGCCTTTCTTACCCCAGAAATGTGAACATGGCCCTGAGCATATAGATATACATAGTATAAAGAGATGTACAAATAAATTATATACTGATAGTCCTAAAGAAATGTAAAGATTTAATTTTTTACTCTTATTTATATGTATGTGTGTCTGTGTGTATATGCCAAATGCATGCAGGTACCTATCATGGCCAAAGGAGGGCTCAGATCCCCTGAATATGGAGTTACATACAGTTGTGAGTCAAATGCTGTGGGTACTGGGAACCAAAAAGGGGCCTCTGGAAGAGCAGAAAGCTCTCTTAACCACTGAATCATCTCTCCAGCCCAAGAATTTTTTTTTTGAGACAGGCTCTCCCTATAGTCCCAGCTGTCCTGGATCTCACTCTGTAGACCAGGTTGGCCTTGAACTCATAGAGATCCTCCTGCCTCTGCCTTCCAAATGCTAGAATTAAAGGTATGTGCCATCATGCCCTGCTAAGAACTTTATTTTTAAAGCACTTATTTGATCTGGATATAAATTCCCAATTTTTATTTATTTAATTAAATTAATTAATTTTTGAGATAGGCTCTCCCTATAGCCCCAGCTGGCCTGGAACTCACTTTGTAGACCAGGCTGGCCTTTAACTCACAGAGATCTGCCTGCCTCTGCCTCCCAAGTGCTAGGATTAAAGGCATGGGCCACCACACCCAGCCTAACAAGGTTCTTAGCCAGCATGTGGGTGCTGGGAATGGAACCTGGGTCCTCTGCAAGAGCAGTTGGCATACTCTTAACTGCTGGGCCATCTCTCCAGCCCCAAATTCTCCATTTTAAATGACATACTTAAAAGTTGTATGTGCCTACTTACATTTATGTAAAGAATTAGATCTTGGGCTCCTCTGGGACTCCCATTACCTGCACTACCAGGTAGTCCCAGTCCTTTCAATCCACTAGGCCTGCCCAGCTCCTTCAAGCCTTCTCTCCCCTGCCCCGCATTATCAGTCAGGTCCTGCTCCTTCCTACCCTCCACCACTGGTAGACCGAAATTTACTCAGGATACAACATCCAGTAGCAGACTCTCTATTTAAAAAAAAAAACTCACCTGGTGTGGTGACACAAGCCTTTAATCCTAGCACTCAGGAGGCAGAGACAGGTGGATCTCTGTGAGTTCAAGGCCCATCTGATCTACATAGTGAGCTCCAGGCCAGCTGTGACTAAATGGAGACCCTGTCTCAAAAAAAACAAAAAAGCAAAACAAAACCTAGGAATAGAACTTGCATCTCTCAATACCAGTTCCACAAAAAAGTCTCAACCCTCTTACAATTAAATCATCTCATCTCCCAAAAAGTATGCATGCCTACAATTAAAGAAGAAAGGTCACTCACTGAGCAAAAAGAAAGATACGACTGGGGCTGGAGAGATGGCCTAGCGGTTAAGAGCACTGACTGCTCTTGAAGAGGACCCGGGTTCGATCCCCAGCACCCACATGGCGGCTGAGAACCGTCTTTAACTCCAGTTCCAGGGGAATCTGACACCCTCTTCTGACCTCCGCGGCATTGCACGACACGGGTGCACAGACCTGCATGCAGACAGTACATTCATAAACATAGAAAATAAATAAAATTAATTTAAAAAAAAAAAAAAAAAGA
This sequence comes from Rhizomys pruinosus, assembly GCA_009823505.1. Classification (NCBI taxonomy): domain Eukaryota; kingdom Metazoa; phylum Chordata; class Mammalia; order Rodentia; family Spalacidae; genus Rhizomys; species Rhizomys pruinosus. Next base: position 527,016 of record VZQC01013000.1, on the reverse strand, counting down.
AAGATACGACTAACAAAGGACTTCTGATGAGGAAGTCCCAGCCCAGAAACAAAAGTATCAATATATATATATATATAAAATAAAAAACAACATGACCCCACATTTGGATGGACACACACACACACACACACATGACTCAATTCTCAAAGACAAATCCTAAACCTTTTCATCACTATATCCCACCCCATGAGTGTGGCCAGGGAGGTCCCATTCGTTTAGAATGCTACCCATCTTAACTAAGTTTTCCCACATCTTATCACAGTAACAGAAAAGTAACAAAAATACCCTACAAAGTCAGACCCTTCAAAATAATCCTAATTATTTAACAGAAACTGTTAAAGTCAGAAGTATCTAGGAAGATGTGTTCTAAGATATCAGAGACCAAAACTGTTATAGCCAAAACTATTATATCCAGCAAAACTATCTGTTAAAATTGAAGAAATAAAAATTTTCCATAATATAAACAGATTAAAACTGTATAATCACTAAGTCATCTGTACAGTGGATACTAGGAAATATCATTCCTTCAGTCTGAAGGAAAAGAAAGATAAATTCACATGTAAGACATTACAGGGAATAAATAAGCAGGGCTAGCAGAATTAATCCAAAAAGGTCTAAGAAAGCACCACAAAATCCACAAAATGACAGGAATTAGTAGACATATTTTAATAACTCAATACTAAAAATCTTTATTCATCAATAAAAAGATGTAGATTAACATATTAGGATCCATCTTTTGGCTGTCCCCAATATAAAACCTTACCTTCAGCAAAGACACTACCTTTTGTAAAAAGATGGAAAGGATTAGTCCATGGAAGTGGACCTAACAAACAAGCAGGCATAACTATTCTAATATCTGAAAAATTGAATTAAAACTAAAATATTTCAGAAGAGAAAAGGAAAACTACTTCATACTCATCAAAAGAACAATCTACCTTGAAGATATTATAATTCTAAACACAGGTGCACCTAAACTTCATAAAAAATATACTACTATGTAAAACCACAGATTAAACCCAAATCAGTGTTTGTGTATGACTTAAATACCACACTCCCACCAATAGTCCAGTCATCCTGACTATAAACATTGGAGTTGATGACATCATAAGACAAATGGGCCTAACAGACATCTGTAGAACATTCCACACCAACACTAAAGAATACATATTGTTCTTAGCTGGTCATGAAACTTTCCCCAAGATTGACCACGTGACAATACACAAAGCAAGTCTTGACCAATTTAGGAAAATTCAGATAACATCATATATTCTATTGGACCACTGTGGAATAAAGCTGGACATATACAACAATAGAAACTACAGAAAATACAAAAACTCACGGAGATTAAGCAACTCAATACTAAATGATGATTGGGAAGAAATAAAGAACAAAATTTAAAAATCCTAAAACTTAATGAGAAAAATAACATAATATACAAAAATCTATGGGACAAAATAAAAGTCTTAAGAGCAAAATTTATAGCACTTAGGGCATACATTAATAAAAGGACAGATTCTCAGGGCTGGCCAGATGGCTTAATGATTAGCTGCTCTTACAGAATCCCAGAACCCACACACTGGCTAACAATCATCCATAGCAACAGTCCCAAGGGATCCAACACCCTCCTTTTTACCTCTGCAGGCATTGCATAACATGAGTACACTTAAATATATGCATGCAATACACTCAAGCACATAAATGTAAATAATGAATAAATGTTTAAATTGAGAGATCTCAAAAAATAATTTATGATGCAACAAAAGTCTTTAAAAAACAACAACCAATAACACCTAAAAATAGTAGATAGGAAGAGATAATCAAACTCAGGGCTGACATTAAAGACATAGAAATTTTAAAAAGAATCAATGAAATAAGAGTAGGTTCTTTTTAAAGTTTAACAAGATTGACAAAACTGTTGCCAAATTGCACAAAAGAAAGAAGATACAAATAAAATTATAAATGAAAAGACAGATATTACAACAGATACTGAAAATTCAGAATATCTTAGGGACACACTTTAGAAATTTATATTTCACTAAACTGAAAAATTAAAAAGAAATGGATAAATTTCTAGATCTGCGTGACCTATAGATGTTAGACCATGATGAAGTCAATGATTTTAACAGACACATAACAAACTTGATTTGACACAGAATTTTACTATACCTTAAAAGAAGAATACCAAGACTCCTCAAATTATTCTTTAAATAGAAAAGGAAGGAGAACTTCCAAATTCCTTTTACAAAACCAGTATTACATGATAACAAAACCAAATACTCAACAAAAAAGAAAATTATAGGTGAAACCCCTTGATGAACATAGATACAAAAATTCTCAACAAAATACTTGTAAACTGAATTCAAGCTCACATCAAAAAGATCATCCACCATCAAGTTGGCTTCATCCCAGAGATGCAGAGATGGGTTAACATATTTAAAACTGTAAGTATAAATCACCACATAAATAGACTCAAGGACTGAAACCATGTGATTATCTCATTAGACACAGAAAAGGCTTTTTACAAACTCCAATATCCCTTCATGATAAAAGACATGGAGAACCTAGGAGATATATATATATATATTATATATATATTTTTATATATATTATATATATTTATATAAATATACATTTATATATATTATATTTATATTTATATATTATATAATATATTAATATATTATATAATATATATAATATATATAATTTATATTATATATAATATATATTATATATATAATATATATTATATATGAACATAATGAAGGAATGAAGGCAATATACAACAAGTCCACAGCCAAAAGAATACTAAACAGAGAAAAACACAAAGCATTTCCACTAAACCAGGAACAAGACAAGGGTGTTCACTCTCCACACTATCGTTCAATATAATGCTTGAAATCTTAGCTACAGCCGTAAGGCAAAAGGAGAAGATAAAGGGGATGCAAATAGGAAAGGAGGAAGTCAAATTACCCTTATTGTAGTTGGCTTAATTTTATATATAAAGTACCTGAAGATTCCACCAGAAAACTCCTGGAGCTTATAAACATATTCCACAAAGTAGCAAGATACAAAATTAACACCAAAAAAGTCAGTAGCCTTCTTATATATCAACATCCTTAGCCATCAGGGAAACTCAATTGAAACTGCTAAGACTTCATCTTACCACCATAAGAATGGCTAAGATTAAACACAAAAAAAAAAAACAAATATAAACACAAACAAAATTAAACATAAAAAACAATAAAGTTTAGCATGGATGTAGAGAAATGAGAATAGTTATTCACTGTTGGTGGGACTGCAAACTGGTGCAGCCATTATGGAACTAAATGTGGTAGTTCCTCAATAAGATAGAAATATAGAGCTAGATCTACCACATGGTCCAGCTGTACTACTCCTTGGTCTAGTCCCAAAGGACTGTATAACTTGCTTAAGAGATAGTTGACCATCCATAATTTTTGCTGCTCTATTCACAATAAGCAGCAAATGGAAACAGCCTAGATTTTCAACTGATGAATGGATAATGAAAATGTGGTACAGATACAGATTGGGATATTATTTATCTGTAAAAAAATATTGAAATTGTGATTTGAAGATACAGTGATGGAGCTGGCAATAATCATCCTGAGTAAAGTAACCTAGACCCAGAGATACAGATGTTACATGGTCACTCATTTATGGATTTAAGCTTTGAATCTTTAGTTATGTATGTTTCAATTATAGTATTCATAGAATCTGGGGAAACAAGTGAAGGGGTGGGGGGATATTTCAAGGGAAGGGGATAGAACAAAAGTGGTATGAAGGGAAAAAGGGTAATAATGGAACAGAAAGGGTTAAACTGGTTGGAGATTGGAAAGGCAAGTAAAGGAGAGAATATGGGGAAGGGTAATTAACACTAAAGATTTTTGAATAAGCCACATGGAAAACTACTATTATATAGGCTTCCTAAAATACATAGATATATAAACAGGAGTTTAAGTGGAGTTAATGTATAAGGTGGTAAGGGAATGCCTCTCCCAAATAAAAGAGACTATCAAATAAAAAACCCAGTGACAGGCATGGGCTACCTTTTCTCATGTTTCTGATAAACAGAATCTGATCACCCTCTCTCCCCCAGACAATATAGGCTATTCCTGTTGCTCTTGATCACCTTCCAGAACTTGATGGTTAGAAATTATTGCCAAAGATACCCCATACTTCTGTTATGGGACAGGGAGAAACTCAGCTGGTCCCATCCTGAAAGCATCATGCTAACTAGCTGTTTTCATAGTTCTGAAGGTGCTATGCTAGTTACTAGAGAAGAAAATGATCAACAGTCTTACCCAGCTGTGACCCTTGTGAGCAAGTGAGCTATAATAATAACTGCCATGGTACAAAAGTGGCACTGATGTTATGGAAGTAAACAATCACTTTCTGATTGGATTTAAGGGCAGATCCATCCACAAGATGGAACTCAGGTGTGGTATATAAACTGGATCAAAATCCCATGGCTGCTTGGGTAACAGGACCTAGAGGAGAAATTAACACTGTTGTTCTGCTAATAAACTGACTCTTACATTTTTATCTTTATCCTCATAGATAAATCAAGCCCTGAAACCTCACCAGAGATTCTGTTATTTGCTGAATATGTCAATTGATACAAACATGCAAAGAATAAGAGACCACAGTGTTCAGCTCTAAATGGGACCTCTATATCACACCACCTTTCCTCAAGGCTTAGGGCCATCTTAGAAGAGGTGCAGAAAGATTGTAGGAGTCAGAGGCAGTAGATATCTGCAGCAAAACAGTAGCATAATAGCACAATCGCTCATATGGAACCACAGCAGCTATGATTATATGCACAATAGCCTCAAAATATCAAGCCAGCCAAAATTCTAGCATGGATAGAAGAGGATCTCATGAAGCCAACCTTCAGCTGAGGGCCTATGACAGATGATAGCTGCTGGGGAATGACATTTTACAGGAATGTAATACTAGAGAAGCTACCCATGCTCCAGGGGATGGACCTATATCCATATTCGTACAGGCAGCACTACATGGACTTAGTGAGTTTAAAAACAGAGCACAAGAATTTGAGAGTGAAAAGCAATAATGGGGGACTGTGAAGCAATTGGAGGAAATGGGGTTGTGATGTTTGAATGAAAAATGTACCCCATAGGTTCACACATTTTAACACTTGATCCCTAAGTAATGGGGCTATTGGGGAGGCCATGGAATCTTTAGGATGTTTAGACTTGTTGGAGGGACTAGGTCACTGGAAGCACCCTTGAGAGTTCATAGCCTCTCCCCACATCCAGGTCACTCTCTCCACTTTGTGCTTGTGTTTCCAGATATGAACTCTCTGTTTTCAGCCCCTGTTACCAGGCTTTCCCACATGAGGGACTCTTATCCCCCTGGGACCATATTCTAAAATAAATTTGTTCTTCCTTTTCCCTTTGGCCACGACAGTTTATCACAGCAACAGAAAGGTGATTAATGAGGCTAGAGAGTGGAATGAGCTCAAGAACTTGAACACTTTGTCCACCATTGGTGGTGCTATTTGGGAACACCAGGGAATATTAGGAATACTTGCTGGAGGAAGTATGTCTCTGGGGGCAGGCTGGGAGAGTTCATGGCCTCAACCCCACTCCCTGTTTGTTCTTCTTATCATTTCTGGTTGTAAATACAACCTCTGAGCTTTTTCAGTTCCTGGTGTCAGACCTATCACTTTCTGCCTCATCACCATGATAGACTCTTATTCCTCTGGAACTGTAAACCCAAACAAACTCTTTCTTTTATCAATTTCCTAGATCATGGTATTTATCACAGCAACAGAAAGGTAGTAGTACAAGGTGACTTTGATAGAAACACATTATATGCATGAATGAAATTCTTAAAACAATAACAAGATTGTGTCCATTACAAAAGAATTAAATCTTGTTTGACCTATGCAGTACACAGACACTTCAGCATTTTTCATAATTCATCAATATTTTGATTTTTATGAAAATCAATGCTGAGACTATTTTGCATAAATACATGGTATTGAGTGGGAGACATATGGTTAGGACCATTTTTGAAATTGTTTAAAAAATGTGTCCTATTCCCAAGTAAAATAAATTGTATGTGATGTTATGCAACCCTCACTGACAACTCAATCAGCAATTTTAAAAATCCAATATTGCAGTGTAATACCATCTAAAGGTATGGGAATTGGATAGTGATATGCTAAGGAATGATGACTGGAAATTAATAAAATTCTTTTGTTTTCTGAAATTATACTGTATTGCTTCTATAGGAGCTGAAAAACAAATCTATCAACAGTAAACACTTCATTTTGTACTGTAGTTTTGAATATGAGCTGAGGTGTCATGAGCAGTGTTTAGTGGCATTCTGTAGCATGACACCATGTGCACCATAAAGTATACGCTGTCTATTCAGATTAAAGGCCGCTGCAAAGACATGCAGTGGACCATGGGAGAGCACTGACAGAAAGACCTCAGGTTTGCTACAAGCTTAATTTTGAATTAATTTTGGTCATTGTGCATTCATAAATCTTTTAATTCTTGCCAAATTCTTGTGAACTAGATTCAGATATGCAACTCCACAAAGAAGGATGCAACTCAGACTTTAAGAAGCTATGAACTAAAGGATCTAGAATTCTAAACATTCCAAGTCACTGCTATGTTTAAAACAAGACTGTACTGTGAGATCCTTCTTTAACTTTGTGTGATAGCATGGGAAGGGGCAGAAGGAGGACTAATGGACATCTATGAAGCCTTTATGGAAGGAAGAAGTCAGAGAAAGACAGGGAGTTGTTTGTTCTCCAAATGCTTCCTAAGGATGAAACACTGAGAAATTTCCCTGTACCTAGAACTGCAGACATGTGGAAGAAAACAGAAAGACACTAATTCTGAAAAAGATAAGATGAAAGGAAAGTGGAGAATTAGAAGTGAAGGGGAAACAATAAGGAGATTTAAACATTTGTAAACATTTGTAAGTCGTAGGAGAATCAACAGCAACCAAAGGGAAGAAGTCTGTCCCCCACAGCATCAGAGCGAGTTCCAGGATAGCTGGAGCTCCAGGGAGACCTTGTCTCCAAAAGACCAAAAAAACCAGTAAGCTTGTGCATCTAAAAGGTTATAAAAGACTGAGAAAAAGATGCAAGACAGGATTTAACGTGTATGACAGAATTCATGAGCTCTGGTGGGGGGCAGAGGAGGCATGAGGGGTGGGATGGATGGGGGAATGAGTCTAAATTTGATTAAGAAGTGTTGTATGAAATGCGCTCAATAAAAATTTTAAAGTTAAAAAAAATAAATTATTTTTTAAAAAAGATCCCAAAAAAATGTACCTTGCATCATTTTTAGGTGAGCATACCTTAAGGTAGGAGTTGTGCAGAGGGACAACCTCTGGACAAAATGCACAGTATAAGTGGACAAGGAAAAAGCAAAAAGTATGAACAAAATACTTCAGGTAATTACTGAGAAAAATGTTATAAATCAAAGCCACAGAAAGGTATGACCATGTTGGCACAATACTGTCATAGGATTTCAGAGCACACTGGTGTCTTCTAACACACTTTGATAAGACCTAACAATCCTAAACAAGACCAAAACAGGAAAAAGGAAGTAAGTTGTACAGAAATTAAATAGAAAAGCTTAATTTTGTTAAATACAGATAACTCACTAGAGAGAATGTCTAAATTTAATAAGAAGTACTAACATAAGAGGGCAAATAACAGGGTGAATACAAAGAAGTTAATGAATGAAAGAAGGGCTGTGGCATCACCTGAAGAGGGATGGGGGAGAGGAGGCTTGAATCAGCTGGCCTCCTTGGTGGATGGGTCTGAGCAGGATGAGTCGACAGGTTTGCAAGAGATCACAACAGAAGCTCAAGAGAGCACAATGGAAGCTTGTCGAAACAAGGACTCACTTTATTGTATCAGCAGCAGCTTATAAAGGTGAAGACCACAAGGGAACAGCCAATTATCTTAAAGGTCAAATAGCTATAGCCAATTGGAAAAGTTTCAAAACAACCCTGGCTGTGCCTACCTTACTTCCTTTAGCCCCCCCTTGTTTACTTAGCACCAGCTGGCCTGCCTACTTTACTTCCTTTAGCCGAGGTCTTGTTAACTTAAGGCCAGCTGATAAGGACCCCTTAGTTGTAAATAAGCCTGGCCCAACTGCTTTACTTCCTTTAAGGCGTTGTTGCAAACTTTAGAGCAGGCTCAAGAAGTTGCCGAGGGCCTCATGGACCAGGACAAAGCAGGCCCAATAACTCTCCCTTTATTTTTTGTAAAGCAGGAAGAGAAGCATAGCCCCTGTCTTAGGTTGTCTATCCTTGCAAACTCAGTCTTACCTGTCTTTGGGATACAAACAGCTAAGGTTTTGGTCCCTGTCTTAGGTTGGCTGAGTGCAGAGAGATCTTACCCGTCATCGGGTGCTATGACTCCGGTCTGCTGAAGAGCCTCTCCATGTCCTGTCTTAGGTTGCCCCAGTCTCTCTGGGGTCTTACCCATCATTGGCCACATGGAGGGTGGTAGTCAGGCAATCGTATGAAGATGGACGTTCATAAGACCCTGGTTCCTGGCTGGCGAGCCTGTGATAGTGGACTTCGACCTGATGTAACTTTACTGCATGTAACCTCCCCTGGATAAACTGTATGACCTTATTAACAACACATGAGCCAAAATGTGAGAAGAAGGAAAAATGTAAGGAGGGGTCCAAGCAGAGGGAAGAGGTAGGGCAGGAAGCCATGCAAGCCGGTCCACAAGGGATTTTCTTGTTCGAACAATTCCAGATCTAGCCTCCAGGTGTTGTCTGGCTACATTGGGGTCTCCGAGTCCCCCGTCACTGGGTGGGATGAGAGCCAGCAGCAGGAGGAGCAACGTCACTTTCATCTGGGGCCACTCCTGAGGGAAGAGCAGAGGGGCCATCCTCGGGGTGACACACTCCCTGGGGGGGTGTCATTATCATTGTCCCCCTGTTGGGGGAGGTATTTGAGGTTTCTAGCCAGTATCCAAATTGGGGCTTCTTCCCCTATAGGGAATACACAGCCGAAGCCCCTTCCCATTGTGAGCATGGGTCTGGGTCATTCCATTTGACCTTTACCTGGAGCCTGAGGCTTGTATGCCCCCAGTGTTTTTGGAATCTTGATTCAGTCATTTCTTTAAGAAAAATTTAAAATATTTATAGTAAACAGGGCCTCTGCCAGCTGCAGGTGGGGGCTTATTCCTCCTTTTTGTTTTTGTAATTGCTCCTTAAGGTATTGGTGGTCTTTCAACAATGGCTTGTCCCTGGGGGTTGTAAGGGATTCCTGTACCATGTTTGATGCCCCATCTCTCGCAAAAGCCTGCCTTCGAGGTGAAGCAAGGTCCGTTGTCCATTTTCACCTGGCGGGGCAGCCCTGATGTTGTGAAGCACTGCAGAAAATGGGATTGGGCCTGTTTGGTCTTCCCTCCAGAATGGGCTGTGGCCCTGCAGGCTCTGGAGTAAGTATCAATGGATACAAAAACATATTTAAGTTTGCCAAAGGCAGTGAAGTGGGTGACATCTGATTGCCAGAGGGCATTAGGTCTCAGGCCCCAGGGATTAACTCCTTGGGGCTGGAATGGGGTTACTCTGAGAAAGGGTTGGCAAGATTTGCGCGTTTGGACAATTTTTTTCAATTCCTTTACTGGCACCTGGGGGAATCTTTGGTGCAGCCCTCTCCAGTTCACATGGGTTAGCTCATGAAAGTTTGCAGCTTCATGAGCTATTAAGATGTTAGGCCCTGAGGCCAGCTGGTCTGCTAGGGCGTTTCCCACAGATAAGACGCCAGGGAGGCCCGAGTGTCCTCTAAGGTGCTGGAGACCGGGACACTCCTTCCTTCCAAGAGGGCTTTAAGCTCTACCATAAGGGGGGAGATTTGGTTACTGTCAAGCCTGATATGGGCTTGCAGTAAGTGAGGCAGGAGATTAGTAATATATAGACTGTCAGAAAAGAGGTTACATGGCTCACGAATGCCCTGAAACACCATTACTACCCCCAACAGCTCTTTATATTGAGCAGATCCTTGGCTCGGTTGTAATCTCTGGCTGGTTGGAGTGGGACTGTTCCCTCTAAAGGCTGCATAGGCCAAGCCGGCTTTCCCTCATCAGTGAAAATGCACAGTGTGTGAGGCATAGGTGTCTTAGAAAGCAAGGAGGGTATCGTGAGCGCTAGAGGAAATTTCTGTAAGAAGGTGGCCCAAAGTGGCAGTCTACTCTTCCCATGAACCCTTCCAAGGAGATGGCCAGGCACGATTGATTGTGGGCTAGCCATTCAATATCTGATGTCCTATACAGGAGGATAATGTAATGGGGCTCTGTTCCGTAATGCCTCTGTGTCTGTGTCCTCCCCTGTATTATAGCGTCCACCAACTGGTCTGAGAGTACACCCGAGGCGTGCCAGCTGTAAATGTATGCATCTACATTCCAGGGGTCCCCTTTCTTGAGTGATCACTGCTGTAGCTAAGCCAGGTCCTGCAAGCACCCATAGGGATAGAGGGTATTCTCTGGAGTATCTAGCTAAGGAGCAGTCATGCAAAGCCTCTGGAAAAGCCCTGAAGATCTATCGATGCTCTTGTGTGATAGGGATCTCCTCTTGGGGACTCCTATCTCTCAGCAAGTCAAACAGTGGTGTAAATGTCTCTGTGGGGACGGCCACCCAGGGCGTAAGCCAGTTAATCTCACTGAGCAGACTTTGGAGCTGTGTCAGGGTGAGTTGTTCTGGTACTTCTATGTTAGGTTTTACAGGACTCACTTTTGTGAGGGAGAGATGGGTGCCTAATACCTTAAAAGGGGGGACTCGTTGGATCTTTTCAGGTGCCACTGTGCATCCCTCCTGTATTAGCATTTGCGATATTATGTTGAGGAATCCTTGCAACTCCTGAGGATTCCAGTGGCCAATAATAAGATCATCCATATAGAGGTATAATAGGGAATCTTTCCGTGACAGCATGGGGGCCAGGAGGATGGCAAGGTACTGTTGGCAGAATGCAGGGCTGTTGGCCATACCTTGGGGTAGCATTACCCACTCATATTGGTGATCTGGCCGAGAGTAGTTGAGAGATGGCACTGAGAAGGCAAACTTACCACAGTCTTTTGGGCGCAGGGGGATTGAGAAAAAAATCTTTAAGGTCGATTACTGCACTCAAGAAGTCTGTGGGGATTGAGGGAGTCCAGGGCATGCCCCACAAGGGGGTTCCGACCAGCTCCATCCTAACATTTACCTTCCTTAAGTCCTGGAGCATGTTCTATGTATGACCCTGAGGCTTTGCGGAAAATAAAGATGGGTGTGTTCCAGGGAACCATGGTCAGGCTGATATGCCCAAGCCTCAGCTGTCCTCCACTAGCTGCTGTAAGGCTTCTAACTTTGGTTGTGCTAATGGCCACTGCTCTACCCAGACGGCCTTACTCAGCTTCTATCTAATAAGAGGAACCCAGGGAGCAGTGGCCCTTATGATTGGCGGTAGATTTTGACTTGTTTTCCCTTTTCTGAGTAGGGGGGGTCATTCAGAGGATTCTCAAAAAACATCTTATAATCAGTGATCAGCACTGTGTCCATCTGCCCCAGTAAGTCCTGGCCTAGTAAGTTGGATGTGAGGCCCTGGGCTACCAGTGGTCTAATCTTACCCTGGTCCCCATCTGGACCCACCCATCACATGGGGGTGGAGGTCTCTTCTGTTCTGGAGTTCCCTCCCACCCCAAAAACTATGGGCCCAAGTGTTAGGGACAAGGCGGCAGGCACCTCCTCTTCTCTTAAAACTGTCCTGTCTGCTCCAGTATCTATAAAGCACTGGAATCTGACGCCTCCAATGACAACTGACATTTGGGGGCGCAGGCCCTCAGTTAAGGCGACCATCCAGTGAGCCTGGGTTCTCACATTTTCATGCCTGGCACCTCGTTTTTCCGGACATGTTCCTCCTTGGTATGATGGGGCTGGAGGCTGCTCGGAGGTTAGTTTAAAGGCTTGCCTTCCAGGTCAAACTTTGATCTGCAGTCCCTTTTCCAATAGAAGCCCTTCTTACACCGGGGACATGGGTGGCGGGAGGCCTGGTCCCCACCACCAGCCCTGCCCCAACCCCCCCCTTGAGGGCAGTCCCTTCTGAAGTGGGTGGCCCTCTTGCCCACACCTAAAGCAGGCCCCCACCCCCCCTTTTTTGTGGGGCTTCTCCTCCTACATTGCCAAAGCTCATGTAAGAGCCTCAGTCATCACCGCTGTGTGGGCCTGTAGGGCAAGGGCTAGGGACTGGAACTGGTGGTGCTGTGTACCCACATCTTGCGACGCAATCACCCAGCTACTCATCGACTGGTCCTTCAAGCCCGCACATGCCATGCGGTGGTCATTATTCATCCCTTCCCATACCACCAGCCTTACAAACTTGTCTCTAAGCTCCCAGACTTTTGCCTCACCCCAGAGATTGGTGACTCAGTAGGGCCCTCGTTTAGTTTCCCCCAAGCGTCCAATCTGCATTGTCTCACCTGGTCCCTGTAAGGGCCAGGATGGCTGCTTGCTGGATCCCTGTGTGGTACCCATCCCCTGTCCCTGAAAGCATCCCAAATGTAATAGGGATGGGAGGGTTGGCTCTCCGATTCTCCTCCGCCCCAAGTCTACACTCCTCCTTAAAAAAGGTGGTCCATGGGGGCTGGAGAGATAGCCTAGCGGTTAAGAGCGCCGACTGCTCTTACAGAAGACGCCGGTTCGATCCCCAACACCCACATGGCGGCTAAGAACCGTCTGAAACTCCAATTCCAGGAGAACTCCAGTTCCAGGGGAATCCGATACCCTCTTCTGACCTCCGCGGCGTTGCACAACACGGGTGCACAAACTTGCATGCAGACAGTACATTCATACACATACAGAAATAAATAAAATTAATAAAAAAAATTTTTTTTAAATAAAAAAAAAAATGGTGGTCCATCTGATGAATGTAGGACTAGGGAGAACAGCCTTAGCCACATCAATCCAGTCCTTAGGGAAACAAGGATGGTAAACAATGTCTTGCAACAGCATCGTGGCCCACAGAGAATTGGGGCCATCATCCACCACTACCTTACGGAGCTCTTTGAGGTCCTTGGCCTCCCATGGGTACCAATCTAAAGGCCGGTTTCCTCCTGGTGCCAGGTTTACAGGGAATGCCTGTGGCCCCTCCCCGGAGTTGTATGTCATTCCCCCCTCCATATGAGAGGGGTGTCGATGGGGCCCAAAACAGACTGGTTGGAGGGTCCAGCTGGAGTGGACCCTTACAGGGCCAGGGAGCGCTTCCAAAGGAGTCAAGAAAGGGCTAGAGGGTTTTGGGCCAGTCCAGTGAATCTATCCAATAGCCCCGCCCCTGGAGGTTCTTTGGCCTTTGGGGCTGGGGCCTCCAACCGTGTGTTGGGGGGGGGACGCACCCCTTCAGATCTGCCAAAATAGGGAGCATCCCCAAGGGGGGAAATCTCCCCCTTTTCCATTTGGTCTTTTCTGATTAGTTTTTCAACCCTATCCCAAGTATCCCAATCGTAAAGGAACCAAGGGGCAAATTTCAGCAAACAGTCCCAGGCCCAGAGGGCCTGGTTATCAGAGAGGTCTAAACCTCTACTCTTGAGCAGGATCCTAAGAGATTCTGATCGACTTTTGAATTGGACTTCCCCATATCTTAAGAGGGTACACTCACCCGTAGACTGATTTGCCCATCAGTGAACTTCCAAAGGTAACTGGGTAAGGAAACACCAGTCTGTGGCATCAACTGAAGAGGGACGGGGGGAAAGGAGGCTCGAACCAGCTGGCCTCCTCGGGGGATGGGGCTGATCAGAAGGGACTGCAATGGAAGCTGGTGGAAGCAAGGACTCACTTTATTGCATCAGGCAGCAGCTTATAAAGGGAAACACCACAAGGGAACAGCCAATCATCTTAAAGGTCAAATAGCGAGAGCCAATTGGAAAAGTTTCAAAACAACCCTGGCTACGCCTACCTTACTTCCTTTAGCCAGGTCTTGTTTACTTCCTTTAGCCCCCTCTTGGTTACTTAGGACCAGCTGGCCCGCCTACCTCACCTCCTTTAGCAGTGGTCTTGTTTACTTAAGGCCAGCTGATAAGGGCCCCTCAGTTGTAAACAAGCCTGGCCGGCTGCGGCTGCCTTACTTCCTTTAAGGTGTTGTTGCAAACTTTAGAGCTGCTGGCTCAAGAAGTTGCTAAGGGCCTCATGGGCCAGGACAAAGCAGGCCCAACAAAGGGCAATGTTTCAGAAAAAAATTATTGACCTGGAATCCAGACAATGGTTAATCTAATGGATGTCTCATTGATACCCCCAAAAGGAGGCAGCCAGGCAAAGAGGTAAAACTAATACAAAATAATAATGCAAATTAATCTGATGAAAAATGCAACGTGAAATGAAATAGTTTGACAAAATCTTTACTTGTTGAAAACATTGTCTAAAAGACTCTGATAACTGGTATAACCTGGTATTTTTTAAGATAAAACAGGTAGAACAAAACATATTATAAAATGTTGTTAATACTGTTGCAGATTAGATCAAGAAAGTTGTTTGTTCTTACTACAGCTTTTTAGAATGATAGAATTTTCAGAAAGCTGGCAAAAATGCAAAAATGTTAGACAGACTTAATAGAAAATTCTACTGTGCAATATAAAATTGGTCTTTCACGAAAATATGTTAACTATGTAAAATTAGAGCTCTCCTTGCTATACCTGGGGAAGAACTGGGTTCTGCTAAATGAGCTGCAATTTGTTCCTTGGGAATTTTGTGGAAAAATAATCTTGGAATGAAAGTGTCATTTCGGAAAGATGTTTGTCATAAGACTGCTAGAATATTAGAAACAGAAAATTAGAAATAAACTTGATGGGAAACCATAGGACACTGGGCATATAATAACATCTGTATTAGGATATTAAATAAACCCCAAACACTATACCTAACTATACCTGACATGCTAACTTATATCAGAAGTTAAATATAGTATTGTGCCTATTCTATAGTCAGAATGTGTAAAATGGTGTCCTGGAGTTATTGAAGGTTTCTCTCTTTGTGTTGCTGTGGTTTGCTTTTTGTTTTATTTTTGTAAAACATCAAATAAAAGCAATTGTTGGTATGGAATCGAGATATTTGTTATTTTGTTTTGTTAGCTGTTGGTGTGCATGAATTTTGAAACATAACCACCTTAAGGTAAGTGGTAATAATGGGGGTATAGTGGAATCAAAGCAAACACTAGTGTTGACATCTCTCCATTTTAAAAAGCACTCTTCTAAAGCTGGGTGTGGTGGCACATGTGTAGGGGCAGGTGGGTCTCTTTGAGTTCAAGGCCAGCCTGATCTATATAG
Source organism: Rhizomys pruinosus (assembly GCA_009823505.1). Lineage (NCBI taxonomy): Eukaryota > Metazoa > Chordata > Mammalia > Rodentia > Spalacidae > Rhizomys > Rhizomys pruinosus. The sequence continues at coordinate 511,697 of VZQC01013000.1, read as the reverse complement.
CAAGTTCCAGGCCAGCTGTGGCTGCAGGGAGACCCTGTCTCAAAACAAAATAAAATAAAACAAAACAACAAACAAACAAACAAAGAAAAACAAAAAACCCACATCTACTCATCTAGTTCATTTGGTCAGCCAGTTTAAAGTCATGTTTTTAGATAATTTAAGTGCACTAAGATTATACCAGTTACTTTCTTATACTAACATGTTGGCTAGTATGTATATCTTTCTTTTTTTTTTTTAATATTTTTTTTTAATTTTATTTATTTCTATATGTGTATCAATGTACTGTCTGCATGCAGGTCTGTGCACCCGTGTCGTGCAGTGCCGCGGAGGTCAGAAGAGGGCGTCAGATTCCCCTGGAACTGGAGTTCTCCTGGAATTGGAGTCTCAGACGGGTCTCAGCCGCCATGTGGGTGCTGGGGATCGCACCCCGGTCCTCTGTAAGAGCGGTCAGCGCTCTCAACCGCTAGGCCATCTCTCCAGCCCCTAAATGAATACATAAATTACCCAAGCCATTTTGCCTTGTGAAATTTGTAGAGGGACCTAATGCTCCAGAGAGTTTTCCTTGAATCACTCAGGGATTCTCTCCTTGGGGCAGGGAAATGAATGAGAGGAGTTATCAGTTGTTAAATCCAAAGAAGTTCCCAGNGGGTCCTTCCATTTGACTTTCACTTGGGGGTTGAGGCTCATATGCCCCCATTGTTTTTGGAATCTTGATTCAGTCATTCTTTAAGAAAAATTTAAACTATTTATAGTAAACAGGGCCTCTGCCAGCTGCAGGTGGGGGCTTATTCCTCCTTTTTGTTTTTGTAATTGAACCTTTATATTTTGGTGATTGCATTCTACAATGGCCTGGCCTTGAGGGTTGTAAGGGATTCCTGTACCATGTTTGATGCCCCATCTCTCGCAAAAGCCTGCCTTCGAGGTGAAGCAAGGTCCATTGTCCCTTTTCACCTGGCGGGGCAGCCCTGATGTTGTGAAGCACTGCAGAAAATGGGATTGGGCCTGTTTGGTTCCATCAGAATGCGGATGTGGCCCTGCAGGCTCTGAGTAAGTATTCAATGGATAAAAAACTTATTTAAGTTTGCCAAAGGCAGTGAAGTGGGTGACCTCTGATTGCCAGAGGGCATTAGATCTCAGGCCCTGAGGATTAACTCCTTGGGGCTGGAATGGGGTTACTCTGAGAAAGGGTTGGCAAGATTTGCGCGTTTGGACAATTTTTTTCAATTCCTTTATGGCACCTGAGGGAACTTTTGGTGCAAGCCATCTCCAGTTTACATGGGTTAGCTCATGAACGTTTGCAGCTTTCATGAGCTATTAAGATGTTAGGCCCTGAGGCCAGCTGGTCTGCTAGGGCGTTTCCCACAGATAAGACGCCAGGGAGGCCCGAGTGTCCTCTAAGGTGCTGGAGACCGGGACACTCCTTCCTTCCAAGAGGGCTTTAAGCTCTACCATAAGGGGGGAGATTTGGTTACTGTCAAGCCTGATATGGGCTTGCAGTAAGTGAGGCAGGAGATTAGTAATATATAGACTGTCAGAAAAGAGGTTACATGGCTCACGAATGCCCTGAAACACCATTACTACCCCCAACAGCTCTTTATATTGAGCAGATCCTTGGCTCGGTTGTAATCTCTGGCTGGTTGGAGTGGGACTGTTCCCTCTAAAGGCTGCATAGGCCAAGCCGGCTTTCCCTCATCAGTGAAAATGCACAGTGCATGCAGTATAGGTGTCTTAGAAAGCAAGGAGGGCATCATGAGCGCTAGGGGAAATTTCTGTAAGAAGTGGGCCACTTGAACGGCCCAAAGTGGCAATCCACTCTCCCCATGAACCCTTCCAAGTGGTTGCAGGCCAGCCATTCAATGTCTGATAACCTATATGGGAGGATAATGTAATGGGGGTCTGTTCCGTAATGCCTCTGTGTCTGTGTCCTCCCCTGTATTATAGCGTCCACCAACTGGTCTGAGAGTACACCCGAGGCGTGCCAGCTGTAAATGTATGCATCTACATTCCAGGGGTCCCCTTTCTTGAGTGATCACTGCTGTAGCTAAACCAGGTCCTGCAAGTACCCATAGGGATAGAGGGTATTCTCTGGAGTATCTAGCTAAGGAAGCAGTTCCTGCAAAAGCCTCGGAAGCCCTGAAGATCTATCGATGCTCTTGTGTGATAGGGATCTCCTCTTGGGGAACTCCTTCCTCGCAGCAAAACAGTGGTGTAAATGTCTCTGTGGGGACGGCCACCCAGGGCCTAAGCCAGTTAATCTCACAGAGCAGACTTTGGAGCTGTGTCAGGGTGAGTTGTTCTGGTACTTATGTTAGGTTTTACAGGACTCACTTTTGTGAGGGAGAGATGGGTGCCTAATACCTTAAAAGGGGGGACTCGTTTGATCTTTTCAGGTGCCAACATGAATCCCCCCTGTATTAGCATTTGCGACATTATGTTGAGGAATCCTTGCAACTCCTGAGGATTCCAGTGGCCAATAATAAGATCATCCATATGGAGGTATAATAGGGAATCTTTCCGTGACAGCATGGGGGCCAGGAGGGTGGTAAGGTCCTGTGGCAGAATGCAGGGGCTGTTGGCCCATACCTTGGGGTAGCATTACCCACTCATATTGGTGATCTGGCCGAGAGTAGTTAAGGGATAGCACTGAAAAGGCAAATTTACCACAGTCTTCTGGGTGCAGGGAGATTGAGAAAAAACTCTTTAAGGTCGATTACTGCCCACTCAGAAGTTGTAGGGATTGTAGGAATCCAGGGCATGCCCCGTAAGGGGGTTCCGACCAGCTCCATCCTAACATTTACCTTCCTTAAGTCCTGGAGCATGTTCTATGTATGACCCTGAGGCTTTGCGGAAAATAAAGATGGGTGTGTTCCAGGGAACCATGGTCAGGCTGATATGCCCAAGCCTCAGCTGTCCTCCACTAGCTGCTGTAGGCTTCTACTTTGTTGTGTTAGTGGCCACTGCTCTACCCAGACGGCCTTACTCAGCTTCTATCTAATAAGAGGAACCCAGGGAGCAGTGGCCCCTATGATTGGGGGTAGATTTTGACTTGTTTTCCTTTTTCTGAATAGGGGGGGTCATTCAGAGGATTCTCAAAAAACATCTTATAATCAGTGATCAGCACTGTGTCCATCTGCCCCAGTAAGTCCTGGCCTAGTAAGTTGGATGTGAGGCCCTGGGCTACCAGTGGTCTAATCTTACCCTGGTCCCCATCTGGACCCACCAATCGCATGAGGGTGGAGGTCTCCGTTTATGGAGTTCCTCCCACCCCAAAAAAACTATGGGGCCCAAGTGTTATGACAAATGCGGCCGGCCACCTCATAGTCTCTTTTTAAAACTGTCCCCGTCTGCTACCAGTATCTATTAAAGCACTGAGATCTTGACGCCTCCAAGACAAAAACTGACATTTGGGGGCGCAGGCCCTCAGTTAAGGCGACCATCCAGTGAGCCTGGGTTCTCACATTTTCATGCCAGGCACCTCATTTTTCTGGAACATGTTCCTCCTTTTGTATGATGGGGCTGGAGGCTGCTCGGAGGTTAGTTTAAAGGCTTGCCCTCCAGGTCAAACTTGATCTGCAGTCCCTTTTCCAATAGAAGCCCTTCTTACACCGGGAACACGGGGTGGTGGGAGGCCTGGTCCCCACCCCCAGCCCTGCCCCAGCCCCCCCTTGAGGGCAGTCCCTTCTGAAGTGGGTGGCCCTCTTGCCCACACCTAAAGCAGGCCCCCACCCCCCTTTTTTGTATGGCTTCTCTTCCTACCATTGCCAACGACTCATGTAAGAGCCTCAGTTCATCACCGCTGTGTGGGCCTGTAGGGCAAGGGCCAGGGATGGACTGGTGGTGCTGTGTGCCCACATCTTGCGATGCAATCACACAGCTACTCATAGACTGGTCTTTCAAGCCCGCACATGCCATGCGTTGGTCATTGTTCATCCCTTCCCATACCACCAGCCTTACAAACTTGTCTCTAAGCTCCCAGACTTTTGCCTCACCCCAGAGATCTGTGACTCAGTAGGGCCCTTGTTTAGTTTCCCCCAAGTGTCCAATCTGCATTGTCTCACCTGGTCCCTGTAAGGGCCAGGATGGCTGCTTGCTGGATCCCTGTGTGGTACCCATCCCCTGTCCCTGAAAGCATCCCAAATGTAATAGGGATGGGAGGGTTGGCTCTCCGATTCTCCTCCGCCCCAAGTCTACACTCCTCCTTAAAAAAGTTTGGCCCATGGGGGCTGGAGAGATAGGCCTAGCGTGTTAAGAGCGCCGACTGCTCTTACAGAAGACGCCGGTTCGATCCCCAACACCCACATGGCGGCTAGAATCGTTCTGAAACTCCAATTCCGGAGAAACTCCAGTTCCGGGGAATCGATACCTCTTCTGACCTCCGCGGCGTTGCAAAACACGGGTGCACAAACTTGCATGCAGACAGTACATTCATACACATACAGAAAATAAATAAAAGTAATAAAAAACATTTTTTTCTTTTTAAAAAAAAAAATGGTGGTCCATCTGATGAATGTAGGACTAGGGAGAACAGCCTTAGCCACATCAATCCAGTCCTTAGGGAAACAAGGATGGTAAACAATGTCTTGCAACAGCATCGTGGCCCACAGAGAATTGGGGCCATCATCCACCACTACCTTACGGAGCTCTTTGAGGTCCTTGGCCTCCCAATCTAAAGGCCGGTTTCCTCCTGGTGCCAGGTTTACGGGGACTGCCTGTGGCCCCTCCCCTAAGTTGTATGTTGTCCCCCCTCCATATGAAGGGGGTGTCGATGGGGCCCAAAACAGACTGGTTGGAGGGTCCAGCTGGAGTGGACCCTTACAGGGCCAGGGAGCGCTTCCAAAGGAGTCAAGAAAGGGCTAGAGGGTTTTGGGCCAGTCCAGTGAATCTATCCAATAGCCCCGCCCCTGGAGGTTCTTTGGCCTTTGGGGCTGGGGCCTCCAACCGTGTGTTGGGGGGGGGACGCACCCCTTCAGATCTGCCAAAATAGGGAGCATCCCCAAGGGGGGAAATCTTCCCCCTTTCCTTTGGTTCCTTTTCATTAGTTTTTCAACCCTATTCCCAAGTATCCCAATCGTAAAGGAACCAAGGGGCAAATTTCAGCAAACGGTCCCAGGCCTGGTGGGCCTAGTTATCAGAGAGGTCTAAACCTCTACTCTTGAGCAGGATCCTAAGAGATTCTGATCGACTTTTGAATTGGACTTCCCCATATCTTAAGAGGGTACACTCACCCGTAGACTGATTTGCCCATCAGTGAACTTCCAAAGGTAACTGGGTAAGGAAACACCAGTCTGTGGCATCAACTGAGGACGGGAGAGGAACGGGCGGGGGGGGGGGAAAGGAGGCTCGAACCAGCTGGCCTCCTCGGGGGATGGGGCTGATCAGAAGGGACTGCAAAGGAAGCTGGTGAGAAGGCAAGGGACTCACATTATTGCATCCAGGCCGCACGCTCTTATAAAAGGGAAAACAACCCCACAAGGGCACCAAACAACCCAACTCATCTAAAAGGGTTCAAATAAGCGAGAAGCCAATGGAAAAGTTTAAAACAAAACAACCCTGGCGTACGGCCGTACCTTGACCCTTCCTTTAGCCAGTCCTTGTTTACTTCCTTTAAGCCCCATCTTGGGTTTTTTACATTAGGGACCAGCTTGGGCCCCCGCCTACCTCAACCTTCCTTAGCGTGGTGTCTTGTTTTTTACTTAAGGCCACGGCTGACAAGGTGGCCCCTCAGTTGTTAAAACAAGCCTGGCCGGCTGCGGCTGCCTTTACTTTCCTTTAAGGGTTTGTTGTTGGGCAAAACTTTAGAGCTTGTGCTGGCTTTTTCATCAAGAAAAGTTGCTAAGGGGCCTCATGGGCCAAGGGGGACAAACAGCAGGGCCCAAACCAAAGGGCAAAGGTTTCAGAAAAAAAAATATTTTATTGGACCCTGGAAATCCAACGGGGTGACAATGGTTAATCTAAATGGTATGTCTTCCATTTGATTTACACACCCAAAAAGGGGTAGGCAGGCCAAGTGCAAAAGGTTACGGTAAAAATTATTTTACAAAAATACAATTTAATGCAAATTAAATTCTGATGAAAAATGCAACGTGAAATGAAATAGTTTGACAAAATCTTTACTTGTTGAAAACATTGTCTAAAAGACTCTGATAACTGGTATAACCTGGTATTTTTTAAGATAAAACAGGTAGAACAAAACATATTATAAAATGTTGTTAATACTGTTGCAGATTAGATCAAGAAAGTTGTTTGTTCTTACTACAGCTTTTTAGAATGATAGAATTTTCAGAAAGCTGGCAAAAATGCAAAAATGTTAGACAGACTTAATAGAATCTACTGTGCAATATAAAATTGGTCTTTTCACGAAAATATGTAACTATGTAAAATTAGAGCTCTCCTTGCATATACCTGGGGAAGAACTGGGTTCTGCTAAATTGAGCTGCAATTGTCCTTGGGAATTTTGTGGAAAAATAATCTTGGAATGAAAGTGTCATTTCGGAAAGATGTTTGTCTAAGACTGCTTAGAATATTAGAATAGAAACAGAAAATTAGAAATAAAACTTGATGGGAAACCATAGGACACTGGGGCATATAAAATAAACATCTGTATTAGGGATATTAAATAAAACCCAAACACTATACCAACTATACTGACATGCTAACTATATATCAGACAGTTAAATATAGTATTGTGCCATTCTATAGCAGAATGTGTAAAATGGTGTCCTGGAGTTATTGAAGGTTTCTCTCTTTGTGTTGCTGTGTTTGCTTTGTTTTATTTTGTTAAAACATCTACAAATTAAAAGCAATTGTGGTATGGAATCGAGATATTTGTTATTTGTTTTTGTTAGCTTGTTGGTTGTGCATGAATTTGAAACATAACCACCTTAAGGTAAGTGGTAATAATGGGGGTATAGTGGAATCAAAGCAAACACTAGTGTTGACATCTCTCCATTTTAAAAGCACTCTTCTAAACGCTGGTGTGTGGCCTATGTTGTAGGGGCAGGTGGGTCTCTTGAGTCAAGGCCAGCCTGCTGATCTATATAGCTAAGTATCAGGCCAGGGCTGTGCGCTTGCAGGGGAGATCCCTGTCTCAAAACAAAATAAATAAAACAAAACTTTAAGAAAACCCAATACAAATGAAAACACAATAAAATCCCACATTTTCTACATGCATTCTTAGTATTCATTTTGGCTCAAAGTCCAGATTTCTAAATTCATGTTTTTGAGATCAATCGTTAATTGTGCACTGAAGATTCTTTTTCTATACCAGTTACTTTCTTATACTACATGTATGGCTATGTATGTATATCTTTCTATTTTTTTTTTTAATATTTTTTTTTAATTTATTTATTTTCTATATGTGTTATCAATGTACTTTCTTGCATGCGGTTCTGTTGCACCCGTGTCGATAGCTGTGCCGCGGAGAGGTCAGATGAAGAGCGGCGTTCAGATTCCCCTGGAACTGGAGTTCTCCTGTGAATTTGGAGTTTCAGGACTGGTTCTTGGTGGCCTCCATGTGGTGGTTGGGATCAAAATTCCGGTTCCTCTGTAAGGAGCGGTCGGCGCTCTTAATCCGCATAGGCCATCTCTCCAGCCCCTATTTATGTATTTTATCTTTCAATAGAGCAGATATATTAAATTCACCAGCAAAGTAATTTCCTAAAGATATCACTTCTTTTTTTTTTTTTTTTTTTTTTTTTTTTTTCTTCGTATCTGTGTATGAATGTATTGTTGCACTGCAATGTCTGTGCTCACCCGTGACGTGCAATGCCGCGGAGGTCAGAAGAGGGCGTCGGACTCCCCTGGACCTGGAGTTCTCCTGGAATTGGAGTTTCAGACAGCTCTCGGCTGCCATGTGGGTGCTGGGGATCGAACCCGGGCCCTCTGCAAGAGCGGTCGGCGCTCTTAACCGCTCATCATCAAAAAAGTTCAAGATTTACTTAAACAAAGCTGAGAATGTTATGCTATTAAGCTAAAATACTTCAGCCAATAAAACTAGGCAGAAACATCATAAATTTTCTATTGAACTCATTTGATGTCTTATTTGGAGATTTTTTAAAATTTTTATTTAATTTTATTTATTTTTATGCGTATGAATGTACTGTCTGCATGTAGGTTTGTGCACCCGTGTCGTGCAATGCCACGGAGGTCAGAAGAGGGTGTCGAATTCCCCTGGAACTGGAGTCAGTGATGGTTCTCAGCCACCATGTGGGTGCTGGGGATCGAACCGAGGTCCTCTGCAAGAGCAGTCAGCGCTCTTAACCACTAGGCCATCTCTCCAGCCCTGGAGATTTTTTTTTTAATACACCAAATTTAAATACTACAACAAAGAAAAGAATTATTATGTTAGGCTTAATTTTGTGTGTGTGTGTATGAGAGAGAGAGAGAGAGAGAGAGAGAGAGAGAGAGAGAGAGAGAGAGAGAGGAGAGAGAGACAAAGGTTCATCTATGTGAGTATGAACATACAACCATGGAAGCCAGAAAGGGGCCTCAGGGCTCCTCTCCTGTCATTCTCCGTCTTATTCTTTTGAGGCATAGTCTCTCCCTTAACCTGGAGCTCACATTTTTCCACTGAACTGGCAGCCAGCAAGCCCCAGTAACCCTCCTGTCTCCATTACATCTCCACACCACCATGTTTATAGGTGCCCTGGAAACAATGCCTGACTTGTTATGTAAGTACTGAACTCCAAGTTGCACACCAAGTACTCTTAAGCACTGAACCATCTCTCAAGTTCCTGAGTTTCTTATTTTATTATAAATTTTCTATTCTGAATTTCCTAGCTGGTACCCATCAACACAGTGAAGCATGCTCATCTTTCATGGTGGCATTCGATCTTTCATGGTGGTATTCCAAGCCTGCATTGTACTGTCTTATCTCCATCTCCAAAAATCTTGGTTCACATGGGTTTGGTTTGCATTGGCCATCAGAAGAGGCTACATAGAAATTGTACAATTTTCAGGTTCTCACTCCAGAAAAGAAAACCCAGTTTATCAGTCTGAACAGAATATGCTTATAGAGTTGAGGTGAAATAATTTGGAGTTCAAGTTATTATAATTTACTTTGGGTCCTTAAAATAACTTCCTTAATAAAATTTGTTTAACATTATTTACCTGAAAGAAATTAAGGTAGTATAAAAGACAGAACTCCCTAGGTAATGCATTACTTGAATCTGGGTTATAAATAAATAAAACAAGTGTTCAGAATCTTAGAGAATGAAAGGTTCCATAAGGATTGAAAAATGCTTTAATAACACATGAGTTTTTATGCCATTGGTGATATAACTGGAAGTCAAAAAGTATATTAAATATGAACAACATATAGAAATACCATAGTTTATCATTTCAATTTTTTATTTCTGCATATTCAAACGAACATATGAAATTTGAGATTGAAAACATCTCATTCATTATTCAAACCTTATTTTAAACAACTCTGCACAAACCATGAAAGAGAAATTTTCACCTCTTGCTCACACAGTGATAGATGAAAATGAGTACCATTTACCACTGAAGTTGCTCTCTGGGAACAATGGACCCCAGAGAAGAGTGGAGGCGACAGGCATTGCACCTTTTTGGGAAATCACCAACAACAGAATCATTTGATAGTCTTCGCTTTTTTCTGGTTCATTCCTCTGGTCTGGAAACATTTCATCTGGAAAAATTCAAATTCGAGCATTATTTTACCCAGTGAGAATTCAAAGAATAAAGAAAGTCTATTGGGCAGCCTTATATGTTGAGAAAATTGGCAAAAATCACACAGAAAGAAAATGGGGGATGGGTGTGGCACCAATGCCACAGCCAAGATTAGTTGATTCATCAGCTGTTAAGGAAATTCAAATACACATGCAGATCTCTGTGAGTTCGAGTCGAGGCCAGCCTGGTCTACAGAGTGAGTTCCAGGACAGCCAGAGCTACAGGGAGACCCTGTCTCAAAAAGACCAAAAAAAAAAAAAAAAAAAAACAAAAAAATAGAAAAGCAATTCAATATTACTGGGCTGGAGAGATGGCCTAGCGGTTAAGAGCACCGACTGCTCTTGCAGAGGACCCAGTTTCGATCCCCAGCACCCACATGGTGGCTGAGAACCGTCTGTAACTCCAGTTCCAGGGGAATCTGACACCTCTTCTGACCTCCACCGCATTGCACGACACGGGTGCACAAACCTTCATGCAGACAGTACAATCACAAACACACAAAATAAATGAATAAATAAATAAAATTAAAAAAATTAAAATACTATATAAATTAATAACTAACCTAAACATTTTTAAAAATTATAAAGAAGTAATATAAGTTAAAACAAAGGAAAAGAAAAAATGGAAATGGGAGTGGCTGGAGAAAAAGAAAAAAGAGAAAGGAAAGAAGAGTTTTGCAATGGCCTGGCAGAGAGAAAGAAACACCTCATCACTTACAAGGTAGTCACAGAGCCGCTGCCACTAACAGACCCAGTCACCGGCCTGAGAAGAAGTGACTATGTCACAGAGGTGGGATGTCCCACATCTGGTTGGCAAGACTGGATAAAATGTCTGAAGGGAAATCAGAACCTTTCAGTGGAAGGCCTTACCACCAACCTCAGGCAGGCAGGATGTGTCCAGCACTGGTGCTGCTGTTCTGACTGGTCTTGAACCAAAGACAATTTAAGTTGCGATGGCTTTACTTTGACAAGGAAATATTGAGCAGTCAGATAATTTGTAAAGGTTTTTATAAAAAATAATGACCTTGGAGTCTGGAGAGATGGCTCAGTGGTTAAGAGCACTGACTGCTCTGAAGAGGACTCTGGGTTTGGCTCCCAGTACCCACGTGACAGCTAACAACCATCCATAACTCTAGTTCCAGGGGATCTGACACCTTCTTCTGACCTCTGCAGACATTGCATATCACAGCTATGCTTATATACATTCAGGCAACACACTGGTGCACATAAAATAAAAATAGTTCACAAAATATTTTTGAATTAAAAAAAAATACTTTCTATGAAAAGAAATTAAACAAATAATCCAGGAAAATTCCTAATGACAAAGTGGTATCTGTCCTTAAACTGAGTGCCTCCAACCCGGGTTCGATCCCCAGCGCCCACATGGCAGCCGAGAACCGTCTGAAACTCCAATTCCAGGAGAACTCCAGTTCCAGGGGAATCCAACACCCTCCTCTGACCTCCGCGGCATTGCATGACACGGGTGCACAAACCTACATTCAGACAGTACATTCATACACATAAATAAATAAAAAAATAAACTGCCTCCAAACAGATTCTGTATTTCTTTAAATGTTTGAAGTCAGCTCTCTTAGCAAACTGTTCAGCACATAGAAAAGGAACAGATGGTGGGAGAGAGAACTAAAGAACGACCACAACTTGAATTGGTGATTGTTCAAATAACAGCAGAAAGTCTATGATTTCACTTGTTTATTTTTATGTAATATATTGTTAATTTAACATTTACCTGAGCTGTTCAAATATGAGTGAGTCTTCCTGAAAGTGGGTTTTATGCTCCTTTTGGGACCATGGTCTTTATCATAACTTTACAAATATGGGGAAAAGCCTGGTAAAAGTAAGCGTTTTTATATCTCACAGGATGAGATATAAGATATATAATGAGAATAAGATGAATATATGTAAGGTTCAATATCCATTTTCCCAAGATTGTAGAGATCTCTTCAAATTAGCAGTATGTTTCATAATACCTTCAAATGAAGTTTGCAGTTTTTGTTTTGCTATTACAGGAACTAATCTCTTTCATAGGTTTTATGACCATTTTTAGAGAGGGACAAGTACCAATAAATAAATTCAGGAAAAATGTCCTGTCTTCGAAGATTAAAAAATTTGAGTCATATGAAAATAATACACATAAAAAGTTATAGCTATGTCTTAACAATATTATGTTTAAAAGAATTTGTCAGTAGATTTATACTTGTTAATAATTAATATGTACTATGCCTACTTATTTAAATATGCCTTAATTTTAAATTTTTGGTTGTCAAATTAGTCTTTTTCTTTCATTCATTTGTACTATAATTGACCAGAATATTCCTTCTTTCCATTGCTGTGCTTATAGTTTTTTTTTTTTAATTGAAACATTTTCTTTTACATTTGCTTTATTTGGGTGTTCTATCATGACTAATATTTAGAAAGATCACATTCTAAAAACATGAATGATGAACACTTTTTGACTTTTAGATTACATCAATAAGTTAAATCATATTTCACAAAGGCCTTTTACACATCAAATAGCTGAGATCCCAGGTCAGTCTTTGGAAAACATGCATTTCTTTCTTTGGTACCATTTGAAGTGGTTTCCATTTCTGTGCATTTTGTCAAAGCTCAAGCTGCTTATGAGAGTTGTAACTTTGGGGCAATTTCCATAAACCAATTAACTATGGGTGTTTATTTGTTCACAAGAATGAGCAGGGCTGTAGAGGTGAGAGAGAGAGACCTACTCAGAAATGGATAGGAGCTGGCTTAACAGGCAGGCAGATTTGTAGGCACTGAACCACCCATTCTCACCCCTTATGAGACAATCGGGCAGCTTTAATTCATTTGTTGTGGGCTTTTGTCCCCTGGACCACAAAGGGGAATACAGGACCCTGTTAGGGGAGGGTTAGATTAGTCCTCTGTGGTCAAAAGGAACAATGCTGACATGTTACTTGATCAGAAAGATGTTTTCACACTGTTTCTGTTAGATGGTCCCTGGAGACAACTTTCTTTCTCTCTCCTGCTCTCTCTGTCTGTCTGTCTCTCTTTTTTTTTAATTACCAAGCATGACATTCATGGTTATTTCTTCTTTCCACCCGGTTGACTACAAAGGGGCCAGCTCTTGGGCCCCTTGTTGGTCAGGCCTGGGGGAGGAAGTGACAGAAGGCTGGCCTTATTTACCTTAGCGGCTTCCCGTGTAATCTGGTTAATCGTGTGGCTAATGGGAGGACACCACGGATCCCCACACACTGTGCTTCACAATGAAGACTCATTCATATTTAATACAATAGAGTGTTTAAGTCATTCCACGCTTTGTGGAGAAGATTGGCTTTCTTTGTGTGCTTTCTCCCCAGAAGCCTTCTCCCCCTCCTCCTCTTTGAGACAGGCATATGTTCTGGCTACTGCCTGCTGCAGCTGGACAGGGAAAGGGCAGGCTTCTTTCTTTTTCTCTGTTTTTTTTTTTTTTTCAGTCAATGAATTGATTACCGCCTGTGAAATGGGGAGTGAAATAACTCCGCCCCTGGACCACGGATGCATAGATTAGCCTTTTGCAATTCTATTTCCCAAGACACTCCAAAAGGAAGCAGGACTCTTGTTCCTCAAGTTGGCCATTGTGAGCACAACAATCTGTTGAATACAAAAGAAAAATAAATAAACAGAGCAGGTGAAGTATGGGCTTGGTCTTTTAATATCATCTGTGTATGATGCTTCTGAAGTCAAGGCTCAGAAGTTAAAAATACAAGAGGTGTTTGGGTGGTGAAAACATTCTTATTCATACAAAAGTGTTAAAGTAACTAAGCTGAAAGAGGACTTTCATCAACACACTACCACTTGGCCCATAGATTTGATCTTAGGGTAAAAAAAAAAAAACACTTGAAAACAGAGGTCTCGTTAGATAATGTGTACTTGGGTCCCATTAAATCCCATTGGCTAAACTGATGTTTCTGAGAATTATAGAAATTAATAACATTTGATCTCTCAAGTGCAGATTGTAATGCTCTTAGTTCCTTTAATTATTTTGTTCAAATTGGGTTCCAATTCTAAAACACTTGAAATTCTGCATCTGTCATCTTTTGCCTTCAATTTCTTACAAATGGACTTACCATTATCCAGTCACTTCAGTAAGAAGCTGAGTCAAGAAGATGGAAAATCGCTCCTAGTTAGATGATAGGATGGTATCAGTGCTATTTGGATGATTGAGATCGATTTTCAAAGGAAAACATTAGTCCCTTCACTGCCAAATATTGTGAGATTACCAGTCTCAGTGTTCTAAAGTCTTTGCTAAACGGTGATGTATGAAAGACCTCTGGCTACAAGCTCTTGTATAGCAAAGTTTTCAAAGTAAGCCTATGATAAAGCATGCTTCTGTTTAGAACAACAAACAAGAACTCATGAGTTAATGAGCTGACATTTGCAGCTGCCACAGTTTAGATTCATCTAAACAAAGCATTCTGCTACAATGATGATATATAAAGTTATATATAACACCATACATATGAATAAACCCCACTCACAGACTAATGAAAGTAGAGAATTCTAGACTACAGGAGTATGTAATCAAAGTAGACAATGACATTTATTTCTAAAACAGTAAACAGTGTGCCTGGTGCAGGACCACATTGACATGATGCAGCCAGAAGCTGAGTTAAGCTGGCTGCCTGATGGGTTCAATTCCTTAGAGTGGGAGTCAATAATAGTACATACACCTGCCATGTTAACCAGAAAATGAGGGAGGAGCCGTCCACACAACCACATGTACACCTGGGCAGTGGACCTTTTGACTTGCAAGTGTTGGGAAGCAAACCACTTAAGACATTAGAAAAGTATATTCATGTTGGCCCATAAAGGGATAACTGTAACTATCCAAGAACTTAACAGTTGATCTGGCTAGGTTTATTACAGCATGGAAAAATGGCTTGCATTTTCTCTTACTAGTCAGAACACTTTGTTGCATACAGGTTGCAGTCAGCAAATTTTGCCACAGACAAAACACCACAGATATTATTGTTTAATATTCCTGTGAAAAACTATGCTGAGTGGTAGAAAAGAAAAGCTTGACTTTTAATTTTCTTATAAAAAAGAAACCTTAAATTTTAATTTTGTTTTTAGGTATTTTTGAGAAAAACTAATGCCTAAAAAGCAAATAAGAAAATTTTAAAAAGTGTTTTGAGGAATAAAAAGAACATAAAGGTCTAGGAAAGGATTAATGAAATAGGTTTTCCTGTGAATGCCAGAAAAGAAAAAAACAAGTGAGGGGAACTATTAAAGAAATCTTCCTAAATTAACTTTGCTCAAAATGAAGGAGGCCAAAGCAAGTCAAAACCTTAATTAAAGTTTACTCTTGCAAGCCACCTCCCTTGCCTCCTGCCTCCCAGCTGAGAGGGTCTGGCTCCTTACCCTCCACTTCATTAGGGCTTTAGCAATCTATTATCTGCTTCTTAATCCTCCTTTACTCCTAGGAGTCGGATTATTAGGGTACATGAAGGGTCCCTGTCATTGTGATGGAGGTGTGAATTGATCAGCTAAGATGACAACGGGTGATGATGCATGCTGTTTATTAGACTGCTACTTTGCGTCTTAATTACACCTGATTAGCCTGCCTCTTAGAGGAAAGCCAGAGGTGAGTGTTTTCTTCCGTCCTCGTCATCCAGCACATCCCTTTTTGTTTTGATTTTCTTTCCACTGTGACTTCTTTTTGTCTTTTCTCTGGTTTGTTCCCTGAGATCACAAGAATCTTTATTTTCCAAATGAAAAATTTTGTTTAAATTTATTTCAAAAGTTGAATTTTAGTTTTTCAGTATGAAGATTTATATGAAAAATTATTTCAAGAAAGTCTAATTTTAACTGTGAAATTTTGTTTATGTTCGCAACATAATTATGAATCTAGATTTCTTTGTCTACTTATTTTTCTAACTCAGCTCAATGGGAGTAAGCAAAGTTTAGGGGGAGGGCAGTTGTGTTCACAGTATGTCAATTGGGTTTTTACTAAAAGAGGGGAAGTAATATCTATCATATTATTCCCTCCCTCAGAAATATTATTGAATGAAATTACTGTAATCTATTATTTCAGTTATGATTAAGATAAAAATGGGACAAATAAATTAATCTATGCTCTGAATCTTTTAATTGTACTGAGAGGATTTAAAATTACTGAAAGTTTGTTTATAAAGCAAGATCCATCCCAATTAAATGGTTTCCTTTCTTTCTTTTTATCACTCTTCTTTTGGAAGCTTTCACCAACCTGATGTTGATGGGGGCTCCAAAACCAAACCAAACCAAACCAAAAACTGTCTTCTTTGAGTGTTCATCAAAGTAAAATTGGAGCTGCTTATGGCTGAATATGATGGCAATTTGGTTTAAAACAGACCAATCCATAAGAAGATTCTTGATTGATCCCTAAAAATTGCTATTTTTGCCAAAAATAAATATCTTCATTTTCTCTGATAGTGAAGATGATCAGTCTTAATTTTTAAATGTAGATAATATTCAGTATGTATTAAAGTATAGTTGGCATATCAGTGAGAGCTAAAACACCCTAAATGGTATACTCTGGATTTTAGAATTTAGCCACAGCAGATGAAGCAGGTCTAGATCACCCCTCCCTGTGCACTCACTCTTGATTTAAGCACAAATCAAAGAAGAATCCTGGCATACGGAGAAATTAGGCCTCCTGATAAGATCATGAAGAAAGCTGACTCTGTGCTCAGGGCACCCAAAGACCCTGCAAATCATCCAGTCTCTTAATAACACTGCGTTACTTGGACCCTCCTTGAACTCTAGGGCTCAAATATTCCTCTTGCCTCAGCTTCCTGAGTAGTGGGACCATAGACACAAGGTTCTACCTCTGCTGCTTACAACAGATTTTATAGAATCATAAGATGTTCGTGTTGGAAAAGGCTTTGGAATCAGGCTAATTCCCCAGGTTAAAATCTATATTTATCTATATTTATCTATAGATAAATGCACAAAATACAAAAGATGAAGATACATATTGATGTTAGTTCCAGACCAGTGACTGATCTTTCCAGCCTCTTCTATTATAATAATATAATGATAATATAGATAACCTCTTCTATTATAATGATAACATAGATAATGCACTCTCAGTACATTAATTATTTCAACACCTGCAAAGTTTTGAAAAGCAGGAATCCAGAAAGCTGGTTACTATTTATAATCAGTAAATTCTTAAATTTCAAAGCAATGTACAATTTAGTAGAATCCCTAAATTTGTTTCCAAATTGTTCATTATAATTCCAGCTAATTAATTTAGCTAATAATTGTTGAGACAATACAGAGTCACTAATATAACAGATTCTAGGATTGTATCATCTCATTTTTTTATTTTGTATTATTTATAAATATTTTATTTTTATATCAAATTAATAGAAAAAAGTTAACATCTTAACATTGTTTTATTTTAACATCATTTTCCTTTGCAACCATTTTTTTGCAACCATTTTTTTTTTAAGATTTGTTGATGTTATCCTTTTTTTTCTCTTTTATTTGTTTATTTTTTTAAGGGATTCTACAATATAATAGCACAGTTGTTTTCAGATAACATTGACGTTACTCAGTTTGCTGTACAATTAGGTAATTGGTGCATTTTTTTTGGAGTGAGCCAAATTATGAAGCATAAGCAATGAATGTAAGATTCAGGTAAAACCAATTTGCAAGTATCTATGTCCAAATTTTGAGCTACCCAAGGTTCCCATAGTCCAGTTGGAGAAGCTTGTATGCACAAGCATGTTGATCAAATAGGAGTCCAGTCTATATTGCTGTAGTCTCACAATTCACCCCAATCTCTCCACAGCCCTTACATTCTACCACGCCTCCTCTTCTGCAAGTTGTTCCCTAGGCTTTGGGAAAGGGGCACAAGTGGGTAAGAAGCAAAACAGTCTATTTTTCTCTGGAGATGTCATTTTAGACTCTAGTCTGTTCAGGTAGATCCCCTTCATGGGTTGACAGCTTGTCCAGTGATACCTTTTTAATCCTACTAACAAAGTACAAGCAATTGGATGTACAGGCATTTAAGCAGTACTAATTATTATGGCAAGCTAAGCTGTGAGCATAGACACAGATTCTTGGATGGTATGCTAATCCACAAACTCTGGTTTCTCTATAAAGGGTGACAAGTTCTTATTGTGGCTTATAACATCTCCTAACCACTAGAGGACATAAGCTTGTGGCATCTGCTGTGAGATATTCCTCCAAGGAGAGAGCTAATAGCCAATTAGATTTGGGATATATATAGACACATGGCTGCCACTGTTGCACAGTATCTCCAGGCAGTTGAGGTATAGCTGATACTGATGGAGGAGTCTCAAGGAGACCAATATTTTGCTTTATTGATTTAGTGGCCTTTGGTAACGCTGTCTGGCATTTCATAGGCCAGTTGTACATTTGTGAGTGACGTTTCAAAACATTTTTTTCATGCTCACACCAGGTCTTCGATAACAGGGACTTACCACCTTTCTCCTTGCATTTATCCCACTTGTAGGCAAAAGGCCTTTATAATTTTGGGGGCTTGGATCCCCTAGCCAACATCTCGTAGGCAGAATAATTCATTGCTGATATCAGAGCTTTTCCTGTACTAATATATTTTGCTTAATTACACAGCTTATAAAGACTTTACTATTGAATTTGGCTCTAAATAGAGAATTATCCTTTCACAGTTCCTATGCTTATCAGTCAATTTAAAAAGGTAGTTATACCTGTTTTAGAAGAAATTACCACTATAACAGTTGGCTCTAATTTACAGTTAGGGAATGACTTCATTACCATCATGTTTTTCTTTTTCCTATAAAGGGGAGAGGTAAGAAGGTTTCTCAGCATCTAGAAGGTAAACTTCATTAGGGCCCATTATAAACAGTTATCCCAAATAGAATTCAGAGAGATGCTCAGTGTTTGTGACTCAGGCAGTCTGAGGTTCCTCTTTAATGTTCAGATGGGTCAGCCTCTCTGCTGGCATTTCCCAGTCCATCCTGCACAGCCAAAAGTTGTACGTTTTCAGGCATTTAGATTGGTGTTTTTACCTGTGGGAACATACAAATCTCCTCCCATTGTTAGTTTCAAGAATTTATCAATAGGTTTGGAACACAGAGTTTTCCATTTGTATCCCAGAAGGAATACTACACCACCTCCCACCTCCCTCTTTTTGTTTTTTTAAATTTTTATGTTTTGACCTATAGATGCCTAACTTGTATTACATATATCCATAAACAGTAGCCAAGACGTAAGTTTTCATTAAATTTACCCAAACTGTTTATCATTGACTGTATGCTACTTATTTGGGAAGTAAACTTAAACTTAATTCCTTTAAATTGTCCCATAAGTAAAAGAAAGTGTTACAATGTGATATTGTATAACTCAGAAAAATATAGAGACCATTTGTGTAACTTAACCCCAAAGTTATTGTTGGAAGTTCAATACAAATTATAAATAAAACAATTAACATTTTATATTCCCAATTAGTTCAAATGTATTACCATATTCACCAAAACCTACAACAGAATTTAAATAATCTAAACATTTCACTAAGCCTTAAAATATCCTTTAATATATGGACAAAGCTTGGGCAGAGTTGAGTACCTGCCAAATAAATTTTACCCAATGTACACTTTGCTCTATAAAGCTATACGACTAGACTATGACTTCAGAGACATGAAGTCCTTTAACTTAGGTGGTTTATTTTGTATTTCTGTGTAAATCTCTACTGAAATACCTCTCTATATAAATATATGTTATTTTTTTTTTTTTTTTTTTTTTTTTTTTTTTTTTTTTTTGTTTCGAGACAGGGTCTCCCTGTGGCCCGCGCTGTCCTGAAACATCACTCTGGTAAACCAGGCTGGCCTTGACGCACAAAAGATCCGCCTGTCTGCCTCCCAAGTGCTAGGATTAAAGGCGTGCGCCACCACGCCTGGCAATATATGTTATTTTTAAGTATACCCTTTTAAACTGCAAACCTTACAGCGTGGATTTTATTTTATTTATTTTTATTTTTTAATTTATTTCTGTATGTGTATGAATGTACTGTCTGCATGCAAGTTTGTGCACCCATGTTGTGCAATGCCGCAGAGGTCAGAAGAGGGTGTCGGATTCCCCTGGAACTGGAGTTCTCCTGGAATTGGAGTTTCAGACGGTTCTCAGCCGCCATGTGGGTGCTGCGGATCAAACCCGGGTCCTCTGCAAGAGCGGTCAGTGCTCTTAACCGCTAGGCCATCTCTCCAGCCCTAGAGTGGATTTTAATGACTATCTTCCTCCAAGCTCTTGGCCTTCTTCAGGCCTGGCATGAAAACCTGCTTTAAAGACTTTTCAGTATCTAGCTACTATTTTTTTTTTTTATGAGTACAAGCATCCTTCATGTAAAACCAAGTTGCAAGCAGTTATGCCCAAACCCACACAGCCCAAGGCTCCCACCATCCAGCTGGAGGGGCTTATATGTACAATCAAGTTGATCAAATAAGTGTCCAGTCTATATTGCTGTAGTTTTACCATTCACCCCAATCGCAGCCCTTACATTCTACCATGCCCCCTCTTCTGCAGATTGTCCCCTAGGCTTAGAAAAGGGGCTCAGGAGGACGAGAAGCAGAGCAGTCTACTTTGTCTGGAGATGGCATTTTGGACTCTGATCAGTTCTGAAAAAGGAAGGCAAGCAATGAAGTATCATCTCATTTAATTTCTAGCACAAGCACTTATCAACTTAGATGATAGAGCTCTGCCCTGTAAATTAAAAAATACTAAGAGAAGTTCGTTCATTGTTGATGTGAAAGTTGAAAAACATAATACATACAAGGAATAAATTGAGTTCCTAAAAACCCTCCAGCAAATTTCATATTTGGTAAAGAAATAAGATCTTAAAGAAGGTAACAAGTAGAGACATCCTCTCTCACTGCTATGCTACATTTTCTTGGAGGAGAATGTAATTTGTGAAGATAAAGAAATAGAAAGCACCTATACTGAAATAAATGTTACAAAAGCATCTTCCTTTGTATAACACAGGATCTTTCACATAAAATGCAAGAAAGAATCGATTACAAATGATTAGAACTGACAAATGTGTTCAGCGAGATCATGGGAAACAAAAACTGTACCCAAAAGTCAAATTCAAATTGGATTCCACTGGCAACAAATAATCCCAACTGCAATTAAGAAAACCGCCCCATTTTCACTAGCATCAGCTGAACAAAACACTGAAGATTCAAATTAACTAATTTCAAGACTTCTGAGCTGAAACTACAAACATTGTTGAGAGAAACCTGGATTGTAAAAATAATCAGACAACAAATAAAAATAAGATAAAACTATTTTTAAAGCCAGATGTGGTAACGCATGCCTTTTCCCCAAACCCAGACAGAGACAGCTGGGTCTCTGTGAGATGGAGGCCACCCTCCATCTAGCAAGTTCCAGACCAGCTGGGACCACAGAAAGACACTGTATCAAAAATCCAAAACAAAAAAGAAACTTTAAATTTGATATACATTATATATAAATACGCTATGCATTAAATATACACTATAATAACATAGCAGTGCTTTTCTCAAGCTGCTCTGTGGATTTGATAGAATTTCTACTACTGTTGCCCAGCCAGGAGCTGTTGGCCAGGGAGACTCTAAAAGCCTCCAAAACAAAGGTTATTTGCCTATAACTTCAGGTGTACATAAGAAATGGACAGTAGGGGTTGGAGAGATGGCTCCGCAGTTAAGAGCACCGACTGCTCTTGCAGAGGACCCAGGGTTCAATCCCCAGCACCCACATGGTGGCTAAGAACCGTCTTTAACTCTAGTTCCAAGGGAATTCGACACCCTCTTATGACCTCTGCAGCATTGCATGACACAGGAGCACAAACCTACATGCAGACAGTACACTCATACACATAAAAAATAATTTAAAAAAATTAAAAAAAGAAATGGACAGCAATACCCTATTGCTGAAGATATAGCACGGTATGAACATGCAAAAAGTATGTTGAGACCCTGAACTGCAAATCAACAGGTGACCTCCATGGTGTTAGAAAGCACTATCCAAACCATTGGAAAGAGAAGGTCTCTGAAGCTTCACAATGGACTTTTTTGTGGTACACTTTTACATTCCAAAGAAGATGTAGTGCGATAGTGGTAGCCTGATAAATGTGTACCCAGAAAGAAAAATTAAAAAGAAAATCCTAATTTGATCTACGGCCAGCTCTCTAGCAGGGCATGACACATGACTGGCACTGTAGCCTTGGTGCCTTCTAATGTCAGGAGACTCTATATAGCATATTGGGAAGTTATTAGCATCCCTTGGTCAAAGAGTTATAATTCCCCAACCAAGGTATCTCCAAGAATATGTTCCTGTACCCATAGAATAACATGTTACAGTTTTTAACATGTATTGCTATTTGTCTTTTATTACTAGAATGACCACCAGTCAGCCTTAAACAGAACATGGACAGTCCCAAGAATTTGACCTGTCACCTCAGAATGGGGGGGGGGGGAAAGAGAGGGGAAAGAAGAAGAAAAAAGAAAACTGGATCTTCTATTTCTCATTCTCTCTCATCCTCCCCTCCCAAACCCAGGGACTCTAGTGGAAGAGGTGAGTGTGCCAGATTGTAATGGCCAAGGAGGGGCGATGAATTGTGAGATTACAGCAAATCAGACTAGATTTTATTTTTTGTGTAAGAAAACCTCTTCAATTGGGCTTCAGGACCCTGGGTTGTGTAGAAAACTAGATGCTGATGTAATTGGGCTGGTGTAGACATTCCTCATGTTTGTTGCCTAAGTATATTTACCACTTAAATAAATAAAAAACTAAAAATAATAAAAAAATACTGTGCATTGAAAAAGAATTTCTAATATCAACAATTGAAGATTTTGCAACATAAAAGGCTGGTTCTAAAATTCATACAGAAATGCAAATGTCTAAAAGTAGACAAAAGGATAACACAAATTTGGAAAGCTTATTCTTTCCAGTTTTAAAATTTCAAACAAGCTATAGTCATCATGACCATATATGATTATATATTTTTGTGATATCTCTAATATATTCATCAGAATCCAGAATTAAGCCTTTTATGTTCAGCTTATTTTCAAAATGGTGTCAGGCCCATTCCTATGAAAGAAGGATAATCTTTTCAACAAATAGTGCTGAAACAGCTGGATGTTCACACACCAAATTTTAACTTGTAATGATACAAAAAGATAGTTAAAATGAATTAGAGATGAGTGATTAAGTGATAAGACTTCTAAAAAAATTCCATGATTGTAGATTAGGTGAATGTGAGATATGGCATTGATTTTTGAACAACAGAAAACATTTACTTGAAATGTATTAAATAAAAGCCTTCTCAATACCACAGAGGTCAAAATGAGAAAAAAATTAAAGATAGTCTGTAACTTGGGAGAGAAAATTAAGGTACTAGTATCAAGAATATATAATGAATTTCTTCCTACCTGTAAGAAGACAGATAATATGACTGATTTAAGATGAGTATGGGGCTGGAGAAATGGCTCAGAAGTTAAGAGCACTGACTGCTTTTGCAAACAATCAGTGTTTGATTCCCAGGACCCATGTGGCGGCTAACAACTGTCTGTAACTCCAGTGCCAGGGGATACAATGCCCTCTTCTGACCTCCACAGGCATTGCATGACACAGATGCACTTACATGCAGGCAGACAATACACTCATACATATAAAACAAAATATTAAATAAGAAAAATATCTAAACATATTTTTATCATTGTGGTGCTGGAAGTTAATCCTAGGAAATTGTGAATACAGAGCTATGTCTCCAGTCCTGAATAGATATCAAAGAAAAGATACAAAAGATTAAGATTAACAAGTGAGGAAAAGATGCTAAACATCATCAGCTGTGGGGGAAAACGTCAAATACATCTACGAGGAAATATCACTTCATTTCCGGAACGGTCAGCAATAATCAAAAACACAGTAACAAATGCTGGCAATGCCTTGCAAAAAGCAGAACCTTCACAGGTTGTCTGTGGAGATAGAAAACGGTGCAGTTGCTTCAGAAAGTAGTTTGGCTTGTTCTCACACTATAAAAATGGTTTTCCCATGATGATATAGTTCCACACATAGCTGTGCAACCAAGGAGGAGGAAAGACATGTCTAAAAAGACATTTATGAACATTTTCTTTTTTATGTGTATAAGTGTACTGTCTGCATGTAGGCTGGTGCATCCATGTCATGCAATGCTGAGAAGGTCAGAAGAAGGCATTGGATTCCCCTGGAACTGGAGTTAAAGATGGTTCTTAGCCACCTTGTGGGTGCTGGGAATCAAACCCGAGTCCTCTGCAAGAGCAGTCAGTGCTCTTAACCCCTGAGCTGTCTCTCCAGCCCCGTACATTTTCAATATCATTGTTTGAAATGTCCAAAAACAGAAGTGATCCATGGACTTATGATTGGTTAGGCAAGTTTTTACCAAGTGAAAAAGGAGCAAATTTAAATGAGGAAGAAATGAACAGAGAACTTAGTCGCATTGCTCATCATTCCTGACAAGAGGAAATTAACCCCTCCCCTCAGTGGCTCAATTAACATTGGGTCAAGATGGGAGGATTTTCTGATAGCTGTAGCCATCAGACATTTTGATGGGATCATTTAATTTTTTTTTTTGTCTTTTTGAGACAGGGTCTCCCTGTAGCTCCAGCTGTCCTGTAACTCACTAGGTAGAACAGGCTGACCTGGAACTCACAAAAATCCTCCTACCTCTGCCTCCCAAGTTCTGGGATTAAAGGCAAGTGCCACTATGCAGGCCTGAGATCATTTAATTTTATCTCTCTCTCTCTATCTTTTGATCTTGTATCCACCTAGTCACCTATTGTTCACGACAACCCTATGTGATTGACTGTAAGAAACCATTCATCTACTGGTCCGACAGTCTTTTCATTATAAACTAATAATTTTGATCTTGGATTAGAACATGACTAAAATATTGAAAAAAACTGTAGTTTGTCTCCGGACCTGCAAACATGGAATTTCCTATCAGGACTGCGATATAGTCACTGTGAGATCTGAATATAAATCCACTTTCACCATCCATCTGCTGTACATTCAGATTGATAGATGGCTATGAAGTCAAATATTTTAAAAAGTTAGCCTTCAAATAATTTTCAGCTAATTTTCTTGCCCTTCCAATAAATGAAGAAAATGTACCAAAAAACAGTAAAACAACAACAGCAAAAACAAACATAAAATCAGTTTAGTTGGTCAATTTTCCCAAATGGCCCTTTATTCTTTCTTTTTTTTTTTTTTTTATTCTCTGCTGAGAGTTGACCTTTATTCTTTCTTACTTGAGACTCTACTTATCTCTCCCACCATTAATCACCTTTTTCATTTGTGGAAAAAGAAAAGTGATATTAAATTGAAAATCAGTCTTACACCTCCTTATCAAGTTCAGAAATGACTATACCTCAACCTTCCTGGATCTTAGTTGTTATAATTAAGATTAATCAGTCATCTCTACACCTGTTCATTCATCAGATTTTCCCAGAGAGCTTTCATGGTAGATTGTTAGAGACAGAAATACAAGTAGCTCAGTATTTCTCTCTGTAGATGCTTCATGACTTAAGATCTGGTTCCAATATGATTAACTCATTGTAAGTAGTATAGTAACTAGTGTAAGTAAAATGTTTATTGATGCTCTTGACCCACAGAGCATCATAAGCTTAGCCACTCAGCACACTGTAAAGCAGCAAGATACTTCCCTCTGTATTTACGAGCTAAGTAGCAGCTCAGGAGAGATCACACCACATACCCTTCATCAAAGAAGAGATCAATACTTAAAATCTGAAGTAGAGTTCTACTCAGATTTTATCATTTCATAACACCTTAAAGTCAAACTAATATAATCAAAGCCTCCATCATTCAGGGATTGTCAGTACATATATGAAGAGATCCATGCAAGAGATGGACATGGAAATCTCCTTTTGTATGTACAAAGATATGTGTACACGTCTACATGCATGTATGAAGTCTGGTGATTGATTGACATCAGGGGTATTCCTCAGTTGCTCTGCATCTTAGTTTTGGGGGCAGAGTCTCTCTCAGGCCAGCCAATGAGCTCCAGGCATCTGCCCACCTCTGTCTCCTCAGCTCTGGAATTACAGGGGTGCCCCACAGCACCAGCTTTTTCATGGGTCCTCGTGTTTGTGCAGTGAACACCTCACTGACTGATCCACCTCCCCAGCCCTGCATATCACTTATCATCATGTAAGCACACTCAGTATAAACTGAGCAGACAGTTCAGGAAGTCCCCTAGTTGCTTCATCTGCTCAGCCAAGCCTGAACTTGACTTCTTAGAACTCTTGGGTGCTTCCATTCTGTTCCTTTGTTCTATTGGCTTCATCCAGTATTTGAACTCCTAAAGGACCTGGCCTGTTAGTCACTTTTCTATGGACATGTTTGTCCCACCTCCCTCCCACCAACATGACACACAAAGCGAATCTGGAGGTGACCATCTAAATTCTAAATTCCACTCCTTCCTCTTTTTTTCTGAGGTGAAGGGGCCTGTCTTAGCATTCTGCACTGTTGACATTACTGAGGCCATCCTTCAGGCCATTCTGCTGCTTGTACATTTAACATATTTCAGCTGTGCAAAGTACATCGCTGGGCTTCTGCTACAGAATTGTTCAGAGCTCACAGAGAACTCAACTCTTGATGTATTAAGCAGCTCTCCAATCAGATTACAAATTCTGTTCCAAGGCCTTTGATGCTTATCCTGCTGACTCTTTTCTCTCATGTGGAAGCTCTGATCACAGTTCAGGTGGCAGGAATAACAGAAGATTCTGTTTTTTTTTTTTTTTTTTTTTCCAAAGACATGCAGACCCAATACCTGATTGTACATGTCAGCAATGAGATGGGGGTGTACATGACAGTGAAAATTTGGGGGAAATCCCGAAGTCTCCTGTTAATCAAGAATTGCAATCTACCTGCCCAACAAACCAGTATGGCTCATTTGCATGTTTTCCCCTATCATCACAGGATTAGCTTCTGTCTACCCTCTGGTGTGCTGTAGGTGCTAATGAGTAATGAAATGAGCTCAATGTAGAAAGTACCAGGCATTGAAAAGCATGATAATTAGTCCCTCAATGACAAAGACTGGGAAGGGGTTTTTACTTCCAAACTCCTATGGCCCTTGTTTTACTTCTCATTGAAGATACTCAATCCCATTCAACAAATATATCTACCAGTGTTCTGAACTGTGCTCAGTTCTTCCTAGTAACAGAGGAAAGAAAAATACATTGCATCTAGTGAGAATAAAGTAGAAAAACTAATGTTCCTAATCTAAGCTATACATAGTTCTCAGTTACTTACTGCCCAGATTTCATTGCTAGAGTTTAACAGAGAGTCTTCCAGAGTCACATTTCTATAATGTTTGCAGATCTACACAATATAATCTATTGAGGAATGGAGAATGGGTTCATTATGATTTGGTCTCACAGTACAGTCTTGTCAGCTCTATTAAGAGATACTGGAGATTATCGAGTTTACTAATTCTGGCTTCCAAAAATAAGGCAAATTTAGGGACTGTAAGAATGAGGACCATGGGGCTGGAGAGATGGCCTAGCAGTTAAGAGCACTGATGCTCTTGCAGAGGACCTGGGTTCGATCCCCAGCACCCTCATGGCGGCTGAGAACCGTCTTCGGCTCCAGTTTCAGGGGAATCTGACACCCTCTTCTGACCTCCGTAACATTGCATGACACAGGTGCACAAACCTACATGCAGACAGTACATTCATACACATAAAAAAATAAATAAAATTAAAAAAGAAAGTTGTCCAGTTAAACAGACACATATTTAAAAAAAAAAAAAAAGAATGAGGACCAATGGGGGCTGGAGAGAAGGCTCAGCGGTTAAGAGCTCCAGGACCCAGGTTTGATTCCCAGCACCCACATGGCCACTTAAAACAGTCTTTAACTCCAGTTCCAGGGGAATCCGACGCCCTCTTCTGACCTCCATGACATTGCACGACATGGGTGCACCAACCTACATGCAGGCAGTACACTCCTACACATAAAAAATAATAAATTAAAAAAAATGAGGACCAAGAATCTTCCCTAGCATTTGCTAACACACTCTGGGATTTGGGAAATCCAACTGTATGCCTCTAAGTTTGATCAAGTTGTAAAGTGTATCTCCATTAAAATGACTATGCAAACTACTAATGATATGAATTTAAAATTGTATTGTCTTAGACTGCAAATGTTATAGAGGAAATATGACTGTAAAACTCACTCTGTTAAACTGTAACAAAGACATCTGGACAGTAAGTGAATAACTTTCTCTAGTTTTGATTGTGAACATAATAGTACAGAGACTAAATGTAAAGGTTCACACCTCAGTACAAAAGGTAATTTGAGGGAAAAAAAGTAAATTTTCATACAAGAATTTACTTGAAAATATAGCTGTCTCTCAATATATGTAGATGTTTATAGAATCTTCTCAGATATTAAAGTCTATACACACTTGTTACATACATAAAATATTTATTACCTACTGATATCCTTTCCTACAATTTAACTTATCTCATGCCCAACAAAGTATAAATAAGAAATAGTTGGCATACTATATTTAGTAAGGGAAGCTTGTTAGAAAAATCTGTGCATTTTTAGTATAAACATAATTTTTCCAATTTTTTTTAAATTGAGGCTTGGTTGAATCACTGGATAAAATGAAGGTAGCTGTGTTCAAAACAAAGGAAACAAACACATGTTCACAAGAGAATGTATAAATGGTATATTAAACACAGATCATTTTAAAGTCATCATAAGAGATTTTAAGCAAAATTGATGATTGAACTTTTCATCAATTAACTCCAATAACAGCATTTTTATATAAATTCCTTCAATTTGCCAGGGAAAATATTGTAACATGAACAAATTTTGACTATGATAACAATGTATCCAACATAAAGACAGGCTGTAAGGATCTTTGATTGGAGTCTAGGACTTGGTTCCAAAAATATTGACCAGTCACACCAGTCTTTCTTGGAGTCCTGGTTTTACAAGCCTGGACTATATAGCGAGTTCCAGGACAGCCAGAGCTACAGGGAGACCCTATCTCAAAAAGACCAAAAAGGGGGGGGGCATCCTTTAACTGATGATTCCACTTTACTTACTGCAGTGACTGATTCATCAAACCTGTGAGCCAGCTCTCCAACCACATCAGAAGTTCTAAGGCACTTTTACCGAATATGTTAGCCTATTCCAAAAATTAAGAGAAAAACCACTATGAATTATTTATTGCTTCTTCCAAGCTGTATAGAAAGATATCTTCCCATTAGTATATTTGTGAAAGTCTACTCCAATACTTAATTACTTATTTCATGAAAACTGTGTTGAATGATGACTACATGTGATCACCTTCATGGACAAGGCAGAGGCCACTTCTCATTTCACAGAAGTTTAGTGGTCACTAAGTGGAGTCTGTTGTAATATGTCAAAGCATCTTTGCTCTTGAATTTGGGGAGCTTTGTATTTCCGCTAGCTTTGAGTGATTCATCATTTCCTTTGAAAATCTTCTCTTCATCCTTCCAAAGCCACTTCATTCTCCTAGCAGATGTAGTATGAAATAACTACCAATTCCCCTCCCCAGTACTATACCAATTCTTTAGTATCCACAGAGCTGAGAGTCAGATTGGAGACCAGCAGAACAGGTACAAGAACAGACAGAATACCCACTATATCCAATCACAGAAAAGAAAATTCCTCTTTGATGGACAATTCAAAGCAACTGGGGAAAGCAGATATTCTAAAATTTGTGGGAACCAAAGAAATGGATCAGTGGTTAAGAGCACATAGTTCTCTTGTAGAGGATCAGTTTCCAGCACCCAATTTGAGGCACTCACAACTGCCTCTAACTCCAGCTCTAAGTGACCCAACCCCTTCTGGTTTCCTCAGACCACACATGAAGACATCTCATATACAGATAAGCACATACTTAAATTATTTAAAATATATCTTTAAGTTTTTTTGCTCTACTTAGTTTGAACATTTTCCTTAATGTCTTCTCTGAATGGCATGAAAATGGAGGGATAAACATTATTCTCGAAACAATTACTTTATACACTAGGCAAAGTGTAAAGCTCACTCCCCAAATCTAATAATTCAAATTGATCAAATTTTTCATATACTCATGCTCTGAAACTTTTCTTCTTAATATATACACAATATATTTACATTTTCATCATATTGTACATATACATGTATATATTATGTGTGTCAAAAACTTTTCTTAGAAAAGATATGAGAAGCAAGCAAATAAACATGTTAATGAACAAACAATCCTAAGAATCTGTCTCCCAGAAAAAGTCATCCATGCCCCTGGGGCCCAGTACTTCAGTGGAGTTTATCCTTTGAGAAATGGAAAATCTTTTTATCATGTCCCCTACCATCTGAAGTTCAGTACCACATCCTCTCAGTTGATTAAAGTAGACCTGTGCTACATGTTCTGATGCAGAAGTGAATGACCCCATGTGCAGGCTGGATATTTATTACCTCACAGATCTCTGCCCCCACACCCTATCACACCTCTGAATTCAAATTGCATTTGTAGAACAGATATAAAAGAAAATATATTGGCTATTTTTGCCTGTCATTCAGACTTTCTTTGTGGACTTTGTCCCTTGTCTTTCTTTGTTTCCTGTTTGCTCTCAGGTGTTTTTTCCTAGTCCATTGTAACAGGAGGTGGCTAGCTTTGCTCAATGTGGGTACGAGGACTGGAATCCTCCAAGCCCTCGGGATTCCACAGTGAACTCCAGGGGGAAAAACAAACCACAGTCAGTTTATCTTGACAAATGCAAACGGAGTTATGGAGAGGAACAAGGAACATGGCTCCGTATTGAAGAAACGAGAAACAACAAAGAAAAGAGAAGAACTCTGGAAACGGGGCTCCCTTTCACTTCTAGAAGATGGTCTTCATTTAGGTTGGACAGTCTCCGGACATGTTTAGACTGTCCTCCAAAGCCACATACAATACTGAACATCCCTACTTGGTGTGGAGTAGGGATGTTCAGCATCACATAAACTGAATATTAGGTATTCCCTGAAATCA
The DNA here is from genome assembly GCA_009823505.1 of Rhizomys pruinosus. Taxonomy (NCBI): domain Eukaryota; kingdom Metazoa; phylum Chordata; class Mammalia; order Rodentia; family Spalacidae; genus Rhizomys; species Rhizomys pruinosus. The sequence goes on along the minus strand of VZQC01013000.1, from coordinate 480,962 downwards.
GGATTTCTCTCTCCCTCTCTCTCGTCTTAAAGGACAGCAGTTGTGATGCGTAAAGCATAGAAATTCCTGGTGAGATTGATGGCTTAGCTCAGAATTCTGGCATTTGGATTAAAGTAGTACAGAAATGAATCTTGTATTTGACATTTAAAAGGGAGGCTTTTCTACCCAGTGCAGTTTCCTAAATCATACCAAAGGAACTGCCATGACAAAATGGCTTGAGAAATCACTTTCCATTTGTTTCTGTATTTTCCACATTATGGCCAATGATTTGAGACTTAGAGTCATTACATACTTGGTATCACAGCAACATATAAACTAGCCAAGCAATCCATGAATGCTAACGATCATTTCCTGTATATAGATCCAATAGCAAAATTTGATTTCCCAACACATCTATTGGGACCTTTAAGAAAACATAACATTTGAAATGGCTTTTCTTCTTCTCACTGAGTATGTATGATCCTTTTGAAACACAGTAGAAGTTGTAGCTTTATATGAACTGCCATTACTTGAATGCAAGAAAGTTTTGGGGTTCTCTATAGTTTGATGGAAAGTTTCAAATGTGTTAAGCTTCCACTATACAATTTTTCTAGTTTCCCTTTGACCCAGATCTTGCATGACCAGATGGTTACACCGTTTGATGGTTATATTTATGAATTTCTATAAGTTCTAGATCAATTAAGACTTAAATCCAACATGTTCATTATAGTGAGATAACCCTGTCAGTTATAGACTGGAAAAATGTTAATATTATCTATAAAATTACAGCTACATGGGCCAGGCATGGTGGCACATGCCTTTAATCCCACAATACTCAGGAGGCAGAGGTAGGCGGATCTCTGTGAATTCAAGGCCAGCCTGGTCTGCATAGCAAGTTCTGGGCTAGCTGGGGCTACAGGGAGACCATGTCTCGAAAAAGACCAAAAGAAGAAGAAGAAAAAGAGGAAGAAGAAGGAGGAGGAGGAGGAGGAGGAGGAGGAGGAGGAGGAGGAGGAGGAAGAGGAGGAGGAGAAGGAGAAGAATAATTATAGATACATGAACATATAAAATACACTTTTTTGAGACAGGGTTTCCCTGTTGCCACAGCTAGCCTGGAACTCACTATGTAGACCAGGCTGGCCTCCATCTCAGAGTTTTGCCTGCCTCTGCCTCCCAAGTGCTGGGATTATAGGTATATGCCAGCAAGCCCAGCCACAATATACTTTTTAAAATGTTACATATTTGAGTGTCCAAAATGCCAGGTAGATTAGGGGATCTTTAAGAATTTTAATAATACCTTTATGAATTCTTTGAGGATATCAAGTTATATGTTCTGATCACATTCATACATTTTTTGCCATCTCTTCTCCAATCTATTCCCCCCTCAATATCATGTCCTATTTTTGATTTTTTAATATATTTTAATATATTTTAAAAATATATTAATACAGGAGCTCTGACATCAGGAATGGATTATTCTATCAGGGAGATGTTGGCCAGGGGATCCAAGGCCCCACAAAAGGTAAAGGCCTCTAAACTGGGATACCTGCAAGAAGAGAGGCGATAAGGCCCTGCTGCCGAAGACCTGACGTTAACATGGGAAAGATGTATTGAGATCACACATGCAAGTGTACAGATGGCCTCTGGAATACCAGAGAGTGTTACCAAAGGCCACTCAACCAATAAAGCAAATACGGGTCTCCCTGAGTCAAGCAAGACTCCATCGTCAGCACCAGCTACACCCTGCCTGCCTGGAAATACTGTGCAGCAGAGGCAGCCATATGCCTGTATATCCCAAACCTAATTGGCTATTGGCTCTCTCCTTGGAGGAATAACCCATGGCTGATGCCACAAGCTTACAGTCTCTACAGGTTAGGAGATGTTATAAGCCACAGTAAGACCCTGTCATATTAAACAGGAAAAAATGTAATTCATGGGTTCTGGATATAGTCATTAGGGTCTTTTAAGTACAGAATTATCTTTGTAAATAGGAATAAACTGACTTGCTCCTTTCCTACATATTGGGAGTTTACTGAAACTTCAAAAGGAAATTATTAACAGCAATAGAACGTTAGCTGTTTCATATCTGCATCTTACTTTTCTCAAATTATTTTATCCTTACTCTTTGCTCTTCTCCTTTAATCAAGAGACACTATGGTACCAAGAAAACAAATGTCCCCAAATATTAAGATTAAATGTTTCCTATTAAGCTTTCATTATTCCATTCAATAGAAGAGAATAAAGGTGTTAAGCATTCGTACTATTATCTAGAGAATCTAAGGGAAATCCAGATTTCATTGTGTTGTTCTCGTTTTTGTTTTTGAATAAGCTCTCATTCTATAGCTCAGGCTTTCCTACAACTTCCAATCCTCCTGATTCAGCCTCCTGAGTGCTGATTAAGGAATGCAGTTCCACACTTTGTTAGCTGACAAGGATTCCTCTTCTTGCTTTTTTTGTACCATAAACTTCAAAGGCACCAAGCTCAACAACTTTAGTCAGACCAATCAGTTCCCTCTCAAAGCCCTATTCTTATTAAAAATCAGCTGCAGGGACTGGAGAGATGGCTCAGTGGTTAAGAGCACTGAATGCTCTTGCAGAGGACCGGGGTTCGATTCCCAGCACCCACATGCAGCTAAGAACTGTCTTTAACTCCAGTTCCAGGGGAATCCAACGCCCTCTTCTGACCTCCACGGCATTGCATGACATGGGTACAACAACCTACATGCAGACAGTACACTCATACACATAAAAAATAATAAAAAAAGTTTAAAAAATCAGCTGCAAATAACTATTGTCAATATACCTGAATAAAAATTGAAAAGAGAAAGTGATAAAAGAAATTAGGTCTTATTCTAAAATGAAATAGAATTAAGTCATTAAGTGATGAAAAGTATAATATACTTAAATATATCTTGGTGATAGCAAGACTATTTTTCTTAGGAATTCCATGAATCTGAAGTAATTTTATTTTTAATGAACATTTTATTTGCTAAAATCAAAAGTTTTTGTTTTCCTTGGTTACATTTTTGACAATGATAAAAAGATAATTGTTAGTATTTTAGCGATTTCTCCCTACTGCCCATAGGTACTTATATTACTGACCCAGGGAAGAATCTACATGCTAAGATCTCTTGTAATCATTGACATTCACCTTCACAGCCATAAAAGTGGTTCCTGTGCTTAGACATCTGGAAAATGCAAATTCAAACTACTTTAAGAGACCACCTTATCTCAGTCAAATGGCTGTCATCATTGTATCAACTTTCAATTATTTAAATCATAAACTATATAGCACTTCCCTTAGTGGAACATCTCTTTGCATACCATAGGACCCAGAAGCTGCATACTAGACTCCATAATTAGATCAATACTTAAATAATTGATAGTTCCTGTATCAAGTTACTACCTTCTGATAAACTACTGACTTTAGGAAATAGTCCATTTCTACCAAACATTCCTACCAGACACAGAAGAAAGAATACCTAATAAACGTCTCACAGTCCTATTTGTTAAAGAAAGAAAACAGTGACTTACCTCAAAAATATCTGTGGAATCAAACAAGAAAGTTGAGGTTGATGTTTCCATGAAAAGGTAAGCTCAAGAACCCTGATTTGTATAAGATAACACTGTGAATAAACATGTTTATGTGTACACTGTAAAGCAAAATTACTGGAGACATATGAAAAATTAAGTAGCCACAATAAAGTTCTTAGAATATCTGCTTGTTATTTTGATCAACTTACACATGGATATGATTTATTAATGAAATGTTTTTATAGGGTTTGTTATTAAATCAGCATCCATTTTTTACTTTTTGTCCTTTAAATCTATTACTATTAATCCAGGCATGGTGGCCCTCGCCTTTAATCCTAGCACTTGGGAGGCAGAGGCAGTCGGATCTCTGTGAGTTCAAGGCCAGCCTGGACTACAGAGTGAGTTCCAGGACAGCTGGGGCTACAGGGAGACCCTGTCTCAAAAAGACAAAAAAAAAAAAAAAAAAACCTGTTGCTATTATATGAAATACATAAGAATTCAATAAAAATATACAGAAATATTACTAATATACTTTCATTGGAGAAAGGATTGGGTTTCATAAAGATATTTTTATTGAAGTATAGCATGCACTTTGAGCATGTTCATTTCCCATCACACATCCTCTTCCTCTTTCTAAATAGTCTACTTTCCATTTTCTTGTCATATATATGGAGCCTGTGCTCTATAAGTGATGGAAGCACAGGATATTTGCTTTCTTAATTTGGTTTATTGGAATTAATATGATGATCTACAATTCCATCCATTTTCCTGCATATGACATAATTTCATATAATGCTATTCCTTTTTAAATATTTTATTAATTTTATTTTTTTAAATTTCTTAAAAAAATTTTTTTATTGGTGCTTTGTACGTTTCATACATCATTTTCCAATTCAGATCAGGCATATTTCCCTTTCCCTTCCCCCCTACCCCCACCCCATCCCGGATCATGCATTTTGCCATAACTGTCCTGCATCTTTCTCTCAGTTTTTTTTTTTTTTTTTAGCTATAAGTGATGATCCATGAGTAAAAGCATCCTTCATATGAAACCAATTTACAGGCTGTTGTGCCCAAACCCCCACAGCCCCACCATCCAGCAGGGGGTGAGGGGTTGTATGTTCAATCAAGTTGATCAAATGAGTGTCTAGACTACATTGCTGTAGTTTCACCATTCACTCCAATCGCAGCCCTTACATTCTACCATGCCCCCTCTTCTGCAGATTGTTCCCTAGGCTTAGGAAAGGGGCACAGGTGGATGAGAAGCAAAGCAGTCCACTCTCTCTGGAGCTGTTGTCTTGGACTCTGGTCAATTATGGCTGTTTTCTTTCATGGGCTGACAGTTTGTCCAGGAATAACCTTTTGATTCTACTAATGAAGTGCAAGCAGTTAGATATATAGGTATTTAAAGAGCACTAATAGCTATAGTTGGTTACTTTGGTATAGATACATATGTTTGGATGATATGTTAATCCATGAATTACATTTTTTCCTGTTTAATATGACAGGGTCTTACTGTGGCTTATAACATCTCCTAACCTGTAGAGGCTGTAAGCTTGTGGCATCAGCCATGGGTTATTCCTCCAAGGAGAGAGCCAATAGTCAATTAGGTTTGGGATATACAGGCATATGGCTGCCTCTGCTGCACAGTATTTCCAGGCAGGTGAGGTGTAGCTGGTGTTGACGGTGGAGTCTTGGGCAGGAACCTGGAGGCAGAAGCTGAAGCACAGGCCATGAAGGAATGGTACTTACTGGTTTGCTCCCCTGGCCCATGCTCAGCCAATAATAATGTGAATTATTATATAATACACAACAACCTGCCCAAGGCTGATACAAAGCTCAGTAGGCTGGGCCCTTCCCTCCCACATCATTCAACAATCAAGAAAATACTCCACAGAAGTGACCACAGGCCACTCCAATGGAGCCAGTTCCCCAGTTGAGACTCTGTCAACCCAGGTGAGTCAAGTTGATACTAAAGCTATCCAGCGCCATAAACTTTACAATGGCATTCTTCACATAACTGGGGTGGGGGGAGGAATCCTCCTAAAATCCATGTGAACATACAAAAGATAAATCAATTCAAACAATTCCAAACAGAAAGAACCATGCTGGAGGCATCACAATTCCTGATCTCAAAGTATACTGAGAGCCATAGTACCAAAACTATGTGGTACTGTCACTGAAAGGAATGTGTAGAGTAGTGGAATAGAATGGAAGACCCAGACATGAACACAAACAAAGGCGTCAAGTCATCCACCGGGAGAAAAAAGCCTCTTACCCTCAGATATTTTAAGTTAATATTTTTAGCTATGGAAAATTTAATAATTTATCTTAGATTCTGAAGTGAAATATGTACTAATCAGCATATGCATATATGTCCATAAGCACATTGCATAACATTTATGTTTTCCATAGATCTTGGTGAAGAATGTCATTTCTAGTTGGGGTGTCACTTTAGATAAGGCACATGAAATATAGTAGATTTATCTGCAGTGAGAATCTGATTGGATGATGTGGTGGTTTGAATGAGAATATCCCCCATAGGCTTTAAGCATTCAGACATTTTGTCCCCAGTTGGTTGCGCTGTTTAGGGAGGTCTTGGAAGGTGTGGCCATGCTGGAGGAAGTACATCACTGGGGGCAGGCTTAGAGAGCTTAACAAGCATTGCTAGTCTCCAGAGGCTCGCTCCTGACTTCCTGTGCTCATTGTGAGATGTGAACTTCGGCTTTCTGCTTCAGCTCCAGCCACCATGCCTCCCACCACAATGGACTCTAATTCCCTAGAACTGTCAATCTTAAGCTTAAATAAACTCTTCCTTTTATAAGTTCCCTTGGTCATGGTGGTTTTATCACAGCAACAGAAAAGTGACTAATACAGGTGAGTTGTTAAGAGATCAGTGATGACACTTTAAAGTGATTACTAGTGATGGCCTCTAAGAGCGGCAGAGGCAATTTTCTTTAAGGGTGTGATCCCTGGGAAGTCGACCATATTCTACAGGATGGAGCCACACCAGAGAGTATTTAAGCAATAAAACTTGGACTTGATGGTTTCTTTTTATTTTTTTAATTTAATTTTATTTTTCACACTTATGATATTTTATTGATTCTTTGAGAATTTTTTTATTGATGCTTTGTGCATTTCATACATCATTTTCCAATTCAGTTCAGGCATATTTCCCTTTCCCTTCCCCCCCACCCCCACCCCAACAGAGATCATGCATTCTGCCATGACTGTCCTGCATATTTCTCTCAGTTTTTTTTTCCATTTTTTAGCTATAAGTGATAATCCATGAGTACAAGCATCCTTCATGTAAAACCAATTTGCAGGCTGTTGTGCCTAAACCCCCACAGCCCCACCTTCCAGCGGGGAGTGGGGTTTGTTGTTCCTATCAAGTTAATCAAATGAGGGTCCAGACTACATTGCTGTAGTTTCACCATTCACCCCAATCGCAGCCCTTACATTCTCCACGCCCCCTCCACAGATTATCCCTGGTTAGAAAAGGAGCACAGGTGATTGAGAAGCAAACAAAGCCTACTCTCTCTGGAGCTGTTGTTCTTGGACTTCTGGTCAATTATGGCTGTTTCCTTTCATCGGCTGACAGTTTTGTCCAGGAATAACCTTTTGATCCTACTAATGAAGCACAAGCAGTTAAGATATAGGTTTTTAAAGAGCACTAATAGTTTAGTTGGTTACTTTGGTATAGACACATATGTTGGGATGATATGTTAATCCATGAATTACATTTTTTCCCTGTTTAATATGACAGGGTCTACTGTGGCTATAACACTCCTAACCTGTAAGGATGTAAGCTTGTGCATCAGCCATGGGTTATTCCCCAAGGAGAGAGCCAATAGCCAATTAGATTTGGGATATACAGGCATATGGCTGCCTCTGCTGCACAGTATTCCAGGCAGGCAGGGTGTAGCTGGTGCTGACATGGAGTCTTGCTTGACTCAGGGAGACCCGTTATTTGCTTTATTGGTTAGTGGCCTTTGGTAACACCTCTGGTATTCCAGAGGCCATCTGTACACTTGCATGTGGTCTCAATACATCTCCCCATGTTAACTCAGATTTCGGCAGCAGGGCCTTATCCTCCTCTTCTTGCAGGTATCCAGTTTAGAGGCAGCCTTTCTTACCTTTTGTGGGGCCTGGGATCCCCCTGGCCAACATCTCCCTGGTAGAATAATCCATTGCTGATGTCAGAGCTCCTGTATTATATATTTTGCTTAAGTGCATAGCTTAAGGACTTTAGTATTATATTGGTTCTGAAAGAATAATCCTTTTAAATATTTTATTAATTTATTTTTTTGTTTTTATTATTTTTTTTAATATCTTAAAATTTTTTTTATTAATTTTTTAATTTATTTATGTGTATGAATGTACTGTCTGCATGCAAGTTTTTGCACTGTGTCGTGCAATGCCGCGGAGGTCAGAAGAGGGTCTCGGATTCCCCTGGAACTGGAGTTCTCCTGGAATTGGAGTTACAGACAGTTTCGCGGCTGCCATTGGGTGCTGGGGATCGAACCCGGGTCCCTGCAAGAGTGGCGGCACTCTTAAAAAACCCACCGCAGGCCATATTTTAGTGTATGAGTGTTTTGCCTGCAAGTATGTAAGTACACCCATGTTGTACAATGCCAAAGGAGGTCAGAAGAGGGTGTCAGATCCCCTGGAACTAGAGGTAACTGTCATGTGGGTGCTCTTAATCGCTGAGCCATCTCTCCAGCCCCATAACACTATTCTTTAAAAATAAGCAGAACTCAGGGATATACTGCAGGAACCCAAAGCCAGCATCCCTTCCTAAATTTCCTCTTGTCACTTGTTTCTTTTTCTACAAATGTCATCATGTGTACCCCTTTCTTGGCTGTTTATATAGAATATTCTTATGATATTCATTGAGGATTTCATAAAACTGCATATTTCCTTCAATTGTTAAATTTGTCATCTACCTTCATGAACCTTATACATCAATGTTTAAGACATAAATTACCTATTTGGAAAATAATTCAACTGTATTTTAAACACTGAAATTTCAGATGAGCTCTTGAAGTTGAAGAAATGGAATTTGACCATTCCTTGTCAATTCTTACATTTTGAATGTATGCAAATCTTCAGGAAGTCTTTGTTTTTTTTTTTTTTTTTTTTTTTTTGGTCTTTTTTGAGAAAGTGTCTCCCTTTAGTCCCAGCTGGCCTGGAGCTTGCTCTGTAGACAAGGCTGGCCTTGAACTCACAGAGATCTGCCTGCCTCTGCCTCCAGAGTGCTGGGATTAAATGTGTGTCACCATGCCCCGAAGGAAGTCACTTTATCTGATACTTCAAAATTATGATACTATCAGAAAATTATCATGTGGCTCTTTTGCTTTGTTGAGTGTGAGTGTGGCTTTCTTGTTCTTATCTTCATTACAATCATAATCTAATTTTTATTAGGGTTAATTTTTACCCTAATAGTATAATCTGGCTTTATTAGGTTGCTACTTGGACTTTGTAGTTAAGAGACACCTGCTCATTATTGTAGTGGATTCTCTAGAAGCAGAAACTGAGGACCTGGAATGTGAGATATTCATTTGAGATGAACATTTGTGAGGCACAGAGGAAGTAAACGGGACAGCATACAGGGAAATCTGAACACTGAAGGAAACAGCATCCTCTCTGATAACCAGGCAGAGAGCTGTTAGACTGCTTCCTCAGATGCTGGACACCCATATTTTGTTGATTTTCCTTTCTTCAGTCCTCTGGCTTGAGGTGTAAGGGGCAGGACAGGACCTCAGAATAAATGGCTTTTGAAGCTTATGCAAACAGTGACCAGCTATCATTTATACATTACCTGCTGACCACACTCCCTATTGGTACACAGTCTACCTCTCTCCCCCATTTTTTAGTTACTAGTGATGAAGAACAAAATCAGATTGGCTCAGATTCTAATCCAGGAGTGGCTAGGTCCACGTGTTCAATGGACAAATGAAAGGAGGAGTTCATTTCCATGATGTCTACGAATAGCCACGGTTGACAGAGAACACTACTCCCTTATGATTTATAAAAAAGTCTCTGGGATTACCCCAAATCATTTTTAGGAACAGAGAGACACAAGGAAAGCAGTGCAGGGTGGCTCCTTATAGAAGGGTGGTCCTGGGGAAGGGAGAACACAAGGAGCAAAGGATAGTGACACACAAGCTTGAAAAGGTCACAATGAATCCCATTCTGTACAACAACAAAAAGCTAACTACAAAACAGAACTGAGAGTCTGTGACCAGAAGACAGGAGATATACTGGACAAGCAAAAGCTGTATCTGATTTCCCTTAACACAGTCGCTCTGGGCAGGAGTAGGAATACAGAGCTACCTCAGCCAACTTAGATTGATTGACATTTACTTTCTAAAGTTAATCACTAAGCAGAACATTGATACTGATAGCTATTGGAACCGAATTATCTGAGGACAGTCTTTTAAAGGAAATGTTTCTGTTAATTATTTTCAAATCAGTTTTCCATCCTGGTTCTACCCTTTAGAACCTTGAATAAGTTCTCTGGAAAAGAATAAAAAATAATTTTACCTAGGAACAGAATTTTTTTTAAACTTGAAGTCACTAAAATACATAAATCATTTAGTTGTAAGCCTGGCATTTTAGTGAGATCCATAATGAAAATTATTATGGTTGCCATTATCAGTAATGGTAACACTGGCATTTATCAAATGTTTATTGATCAATGACAATTGTTCAAGAAACATTCTATACACTATGAAAGTTCCAAATAAAAATCAAACATAAATCATATATTTAAAGATATTCCAGTCTGTCAGAATGCAAAATTAACACATGTTAATTTTATACATAAAGTTTTACAGTTTGAACAAATAGAACTTGGATGCTGCATTTGTACCAGCTGTAATTTTGTATTATATGAATGCATGTTATAATATTACATACCTAATAAATCAAGCATAACAAATACATATATGACCTACTGGGCCTTCTGTTGCTGTGATAAAAACGTCTTGACCAAAACCAACTTGGCTGTGGAAAAGGTTTATTTGGCTTACAGGTTACAGCTCAACATGTAGGGAAAGCAAGGCAGGAAACTAGAACCACAAATTCAAACAGAGTCCATGGAGGAAGACAGCATACCAGCCTGCTCTTTCTGGCTTTCTCAGCTAGTTCTTATACAGCCTATGTCTACTAGCCTATGGATTGTACTGCCCACTGTGAGCTGGGCCCTTCCTCATCAATCAGCAATCAAGAAAACACCTCATAGTTCAGTCTGATGGAGGAAACTCATCAATTAAGGTTCCCGTTTCCCAAGTAATTCTAGTTTGTGCAATCTGACAAAGACTAGCTGGTATAACATACACAATTTATTTGTGCTTATGACAATCCAGGTTAAAGACAAGAACATATTTTAAAGATTTTGATCAGTTTCTAAAATTTACAAATATTTACTTAATATAAACCACTGTTTATATTTATATTTATGTCAACTCTCTGAGAAGAACATATAATTGGGGGCTGGAAAGATGACTCAGCCATTAAGAGTACACATGTACAGATCAGAACTTGTGTTCCCAGAATTCAAAACTGCCTATAACTATAGCTCTAGGGAATCCAACACCCTCTTCTGGTATTTTGCAGGTACCTACCCTCACAGGCAACATATCCATACCAGACATATACTCATAATCATCATTCTTAACTAATAACAACCAGCCTGGAAAAATGGTGTCTTCGGGTGCAATAGTGGCAAGAATGTCATAGTAATAGCCAACCACTTTCTGATTGGATTTAAGGCCTACACCAAAAGATGGAACTCATGCCTGGCAGCATGAACAAGGCTAAGATTCCAAGGTTAGGTAGGTCCTAGGCCTTGAGGGAGAACATATTACTACTATTCCACTAAATTGACTCCTAAAGTCTTTTTACTCATAGATCAGTGCAGCTCTCAACCAGGGAAGCTTCTTTTTGCAGTAGGTGGCAATTAACACAGAGCTTCATAACCAGTCAAGATGCAGAGAATAAGAGACTGCAGCAGGTGCAGCGCTGAACTGGACATTTATATCACACCTTTCCTCCCAAAGTTCAGGGATCTTTGCATAAGAGGTGACAGAAAGATTATAAAAGCCAGAGGCAGTGGTTGACTACACCAAAGCAGTGGTTCCTTGACAGAACAGGGCAGTTGCACAAAGGAACTCACAGAATCTGTGACAGCATGCACAAGATCTGCACAAGGTCAAGCCGGGAAAAATCCCAACGTGCAGTGGGGAGGTGATCTCAAAGTCTTTCAACTAGCTGAGAAGTTATTGACAATTGATGGCTGTTGAGGTGGAGAGTCAGTTTTCTTAAAGACTGCTGCTCCTGAGTGTTTACCCATGCTCTAGTAGGTGATCCTGTACCTATGTATATAGGCAGAACTAAGTGGACTAAGTGGGTTTTAAGAAAAAGAACACATCAGGTTCCTCAGTCCTTCAAACACTACCAGCCATTGCCTCTGCTCTTGGTTGCCCACCAGAACTGGATGATATGACTATTGTTATAGGCACTGCACGCATGAGCTGTAGAACAAACAAGGAAAAACCAAGCTGATGCTGACTTGGAGCCTCATCTCTACTATCTAGAGTTCATAGTGCTGAAGTTATATATGCTACCAGATGTCCGAAAAATAATCATCAGTCTTACCCAGTTATGAATCCTGTGAACAATCTGACTGATGAGTTATGTCCACTGGTGCAAAAATGGTAAAATATTATGGGAGTTAACCAACTCTTTAAGTGGATTTAAAGTCTACTTCAAAGGATGGAGCCCATACCTGGCATTGATATCAAGCTTAGGAACCGGAGGCTAGACAGATCACAGGACACAGGAGAGAACCTAATACCAGTTTTTTACAAAATAGTTATTGTATAAAATTGACTCCTTAATGACATTGTTATCCATAGATTAATGCATTTATTAACCCTCGCCAGAGAAGTTTCCTTATGCAGCAGATTATGCTTAACACAGAAACGCACAACTGGCCAATGAGCAGAGAACAAGAGGCTACAGACTGCTTATTCCTGAATAGGATATTTATATCAAATTTCTATCTCCCAAGACTCAGGGATCGTTGTGGAAGAGGGGATAGAAAGACTGTAAGAGCTACGGGTGGAGGAAGACCACAAGGAAACAGAGTTGTCTAGGCAGCTGGGCAGTTACTCACTGAATATACAGTGAAAGTGATAACATGCACAAGTCTCACGCAAGCTCCAACCAGCATAGACCTGAGGAAGTAGGTAAGAAGCACCAATGAAATCGAAGACCTTGATGGAAACTAATGGCTGTTGGGAAAAGCAGATAAAACTGAAGGAAAGCTTTCATCTTAATATAAAATCTCTATGTGGAACTCTATTTCATATTCACCATGTGTTCAGATATTGTGTGTATGTATGTATGTATTTATGTATGTGTGTGTATGTATGTATCTGTATGTGGCTGTGGGTGTGCATGTGGGGGTGTTATAGATGGATGTAGATATGGATGTGGGTATGGATGTGAATGTCTGGGTTTCAGTGGGTGACCGTATTGGTTATTTTCAGTTACTGTGATAAAATACCATGACCAAGGCCACTTAGAGAAGGAATAGTTTATTCTGCTTACAGTTCCAGAGGGATAAGGGTCTGTCATAGTGGGGCAATGTGGTGGCAGAGGGAGCTAGAGCGGAAAGCTGGGTGTCACATCTTCAAGTACATGCAGAAAGCAGAGACAGAGAGACAAACAGTAAATGGCGCAAGGCTAAAGTCCATCCTCAGTGATAATCCAACAAGGCCGTACCTCCTAAACCTCCCCCCACAGGTATGAAGTATGGATCATGTGTTCAAGAACTTAGAGCCTATGGGGCACATTCTCATTCAAACCACCATAGTCTGTATGTAGGTATCTAAGATGTCTGTATGTGGGTGTGGATTGGTGGGTATGTATGTATGTATGTATGTATGTATGTATGTATATGAGTGTGAATTTCCTGTAAGATAAGGAGAGGAGTTAATTGTCAACCTGTGATCGGAACTTACTTGAATTTCTCCAAGGCAAGTATTGTATTTTCTTTATTTGCCTAGGCTTGATATGCCTGCTATGTAATAGGTCTTCCTATATTCATAAGTAAATAAACTGGAGAGGAATGGTGGCATTGGTGTAATGTCTATGGATGAAGAAATAACAACTTGATATTACAGACAAGTATATTTATAATATTTTTACGTATATGTGTTTGTCCCTACATGAGTTTATATGCACTACATGTGAAGAGGCCACAAAGGCCAGAAGAGGGCATTGGATCTGCTGGAAATATAGTGAAGGCAGTTGTGATCTATCATGTGTGTGATAGACCTGAACCCCAAGCTTCTTTTTTTTATGGAATATAAAAATTTTAATACAATTAGACAATCAAAAACCAAAAAGTGAATAAATTATAATCTTAAAGGTAGAAAATTTCCTCAAAAGAAAATCTTGATTTCCTTGATTGTATGATGAGCAGTATGCTATATAGTACACAAAACTGGTTTTTTTTGTCTTGCTTAACCTTTTATTTATTTATTTTTATTGATGCTTTGTGTATTTCATACATCATTTTCCAATTCAGTTTAGGCATATTTCCCTTTCCCTTCCCCCCCCACCCCACCCCATCCCAGATCATGCATTCTGCCATAACTGTCCTGCATCTTTCTCTCAGTTTTTTTTTATTTTTTAGCAATAAGTGATAATTTATGAACCCCAAGCTTCTAAAAGAACATTAAGCCTTCTTAACTGTTGAGTCTTCTCTCCAGCTTCATAAGCAATTCTTAGTGCAGAATTTTAATCTTCTCCTTTCAGTGGCAAAGTAAGAGCCTGGTTGTCTTTGAGGAAGTAATTGTTATAAACTGTTCACTGCTGCGATGGTTAGCTTTCATTGTGAACTTGACTAGATTTGGAATCACCTAGAAAACACACCTCTGAGAATGTCTGTGACTCAAGAAAGAAGAACCAGCCATGATGTGCAGTCAACCCATGACCCAGGACCATAGACTGAATAAAAGGGAAAGAGAGAAAGCTAGCTGAGTACCAGGACTCACCTCCAGACATAACCAGCCTGCCTCCTCTCCAACACCATGCCCCACTCCACAATGGCCCTTATCCTCTCAAACTGTGAACCAAATTAAATTTTCCCATTACTGGAGATTCTAACATAGCAATGAGAAAACTAACACAATTACAAATGCCTTTTATCCATCATCTTTATTCTCTGAAAACTCTGACTAAAAATACTGCAAGTTGCCATCAAAATGAATGCTTTATTTTTCCAATGTTAAATTCAGCAAGCTTTGATCATGAAGCTGTGTGAAGCATTAGCAATAGAGCCATACCATAAAGCCAAGCCAAGCCAGTTAGAACTGGAAAACTTGGTTGACCTCTGAAGTCTACCACCCAAGAAAGTTCAGTATTCACTATCTAAAATGACATGCAAATGACTGCTGAATAGGAGTCACTGCAAATAAAAGTGACTCCTCCTATCACTGGACAGAGAGCATAGCTGTGCCATTCTTTACAGTGGTCTTATAAGTCTTTGAAGCCATGTAAGTACCTGAGAATCTCCATGACATTTGAATATAATTACAAATATAAATATATTTAAAACTCTCAAGCAGCAAGACAGACAATTGTCTATGGTGCTGTTGTTACATCTGCTGGATGGTAGGGTCATCACCTAATGGCTAGTACTATGGGAGCTGAGATCCAACACTCAGAGGCTTAGAAAAGAAAGACAGTGTGAAAGTTAGTGTTAATATTCCACTTGATAGAATCTAGAATTACCTCTGTGACAAAGCTCTAGGTTAGTCTAGCCCCTAGGCATGCTGTGGAGATTGTCTTGATTAGGTTAATTAAAATATGGAAACCAGTCCACTGTGAGTGGCTATATTCCCTGGGATGGGATCCTAGACTGTGCAAGGAGTTGAGAGTGAGCTGAGCACAAACTTTCATCCATCGTTCTGTTTCCTCACGGTGCTTGCAATGTGACCATCTCCTTCAACCTCTCTGTGCCATTCCCCAGTATGATAGCCTATAGCCTGGAACTACTGGCCCCCTCCCCCACCAAAAATATTATCTCTTAAACTGATTTTGTCAAGGTATTTTATCACAACAACAGAAATAATTATTAAGGCAGGCAAATTTTCAGAGTTCTGGTCACGTTAGTTGGGAAGCATGATGTCAAGTAACTAAGCGATAAGATCCAGAAAGATTTAGTTGCCTGTGGTGCTCAGATTGGCCAGAGATCTCTGCACACATGCCATATATGGATGAATAGGTATTGAATAAAGAGCATGGCACTGTTAGCAGTCAATCAGAATAAACAAAGTAGAGCTAGCAAAAAATTAGAAAAGGCTAAAAGCCATCAACCGCCTAGCATTAATTCTTGGGTTATTGGATCATAGGGCATTAGATAACTGGGTCATTAAACCCAACTATATTTGTTTTCCTCTGGTGTTGACTGAAGATTCATTCCTAGACATTCTTGTCAATCCTTAGGGTGGTCAAGGAATGAACAGGACTTAAAGAGTTCCCCAGAGGATGCCAGTAGGTAGCCATGTTGGAAGACCATTGACCAGCAATTCAGAAAATAAGAAGTCCTAGATATGAAAGAGTGTGCACTCCTCCCATATGCTCCTTTGCATATGAAACCAGTTTAAAGTCAATAACTTCAAAATAGCTTATGCAACCTTCAGTTACTTTAAATTTCCATGAATCTCAGTGTTACCATGTTTCCACAAGGCTCCATATTCTCTTATTATGGCTGAGTCCCTGCCTCATTATGATGTGGCTTCGCTCCTCCCCATCATCACTATGGTTTCATACTTTCTTATCCCCACTGCAGGCTCACACTTCTATTTAATCAAAAGTTTCTCCCACTGTCAGTTTCACTCCCCAGCTCTGTCAAGTATTTTTACCTGTTTTTATTTTGTACTGGACACAAAGTGTTGCCAATATTTGTCAAATCATTTGTTGAACTCAATTTTCCCCTCCAAGAAGAAATTATGCAGGGAAAATCCTCTTTGATAAGGTTTCAGAGAAATTCCAAATGAGTAGCAGAAAAACCTTCTATTTTAAACAGGTTAGGATTCAAGCTTTGTCTTGTCTAGATATAGAAACTGAAGGTGGAGACCAATTTTTGAATTAACATAAAAGTTCTTTTTCTATGTGCATACAAAAACATGCCTTTGAAACATCTTGCTGGAGGCATTTTTGTTGCCTAGTTGTTATATAAACACATGGTCATCCCAAAGGGGTAAGAAAACCCAACTGTGTTCCACCTTAATTAGATTCACAATCATGTCGTAATACAATTCCTCCTAATCCATTTCAGAGGAAGACAACCATTTATGATTCTCAGAGATCTATGGGAATAAATGTGTCTATACAGAAATCCCCTGGGTTTTTGATATACCATATTTACCAGTTCATGGAAAAGCTAATTACATTTCTGAAAAGAAGCCTTTATGAATGCAATATACATTCTAATGTGAAACACTACTATGCTGTCACTCCTCAGTCACATAGTTCAAGTGTTTGTTATCCTGACTGTACTTTGAATTGAAGTAACTAATTTTAGATTAAAGACTGCATATAATACTATGTTAGCTTAATCACACATGTCCATGTTTGGGAGATAGTCCTCATTTATTGGAAAAATTAGATATCAATTAGCATAGTCATGCATTATCCTGTACTAAAATAGAAAATGATTCCTCCCAGATTTTTCCCTGGATCCCTAAGATAAATACATTAAATGATGTGTTAAAAGAACTATAAAAAGTTCTTTAAAAGATCTGCCTTAGTCTTGTCTAAGGGCCAGGAAGCTGTTACAGAGACTGCTTCCCAGGGTAATGATTCTACAAGTTTATTTTGTAATGAAATCCTTTTCCATGGATTTTACTTTTTTACTGCAAGCATGTTTTTACAAAGGCAATGTTTTCTATAAACAAAACTGGTAATAGATGACATATTACTGAAGCAAGCCAGAAATGTAAATAGTCAAAGGATTTCTATTTACTTTTCTGCAGCAATCGTGAAATCAGAGTGACCTAACATCTCATCATTTATTTATTTACTTTTCTGGTGATGTGTTTCTTTTCCTTTATCTCTATGGCATTTTGATATGCACACAACATTCAGTTCACTCCCCTTTGGGTCTCCTCAGCCACAGAAGCTATAATTTACCATTGAGCATCCTGATGAACCATCCTGGGTCAAAAAATCCCACTTTATGGGTGCTTCCAGATAGTAAACATCCATTGGCATGGATGGTTTTGAGGACACACGGATATATAAAAAAATCCGGAGTCAACTGATTGACAAACATCATTATAATTCAAGTAAAACAAAGAAATAGCTCTGCATGTACTACACTTCTTTATGTCATGAATGGAGATAATTGCTTATGTAACTTTTTAATGCTTGGCTGTACTTCTGTTCAACAGTAGCTCTTAACATATCTGGCCCCTAAATCTAAGCACTTGGTCAGAGAGCATCTTCTAGCTTGCCTCCCCACCCCCTACTCATATCACCAAAGAAACTCCTTCATTCTTCATCAAGAACTCTTCTTTCTCCATATTCCCTCTTCCATTCAAGAGTCCCCAGTGATTGCCTGGGAGATAATTATGCCTGTAGCTCAGGGACCTAAAGTAATCACCAGACTTGGCATGAAAAGGATGCAGGAAAGCAAGATGAAGTGCCAAGCAATGAAGATTCAGTGCAGATATTATGAAAAAGGAGTACATTACAGCAATTACTCAGTTGGCCTGATTTCTGTCAGCCTACAGAAGACAACAAAGACGCTAGAGCATAAACACCACCTTGTATTCTTCAGAATGGCTCACCGACATTTGGTATTCAGGACCCAGTGGAAGTCTTTGCACAAAGATCTCTTCTGTGGCAACAAAGCTTCCAGAAAAGAAAAACAAAGCTCACAGCCATCTTGGCTCAGTACATAAGCGACTTCTTGCTGAGTCTCCCTTTAAAGTTTCACTTTACTACATCAAGCTGTGTTTAGAAAAGCTTAATCATAAAACATGTAAAGCAGTGATGTGCTGCTTGAATGAAGACCTAGCTCAGTTGACTGGAGTCTGGTATAACTGACAGAGAGACAGAGTGTGACTGCTGAATGGGATGCGGCATTGACACTGTCACAGTCTATGACCAAATTCCTGCCAGCCGCCTATTAATGCTTGATTTCCATCACAGAGGCCAAATGAAATAGCCCAGAATCAGCATAACTCAAGAGACTGTTCTAAGTGAGGGCTGTAATAAGCTGAGTGTCACATCTGGAGCAAGGTGTTTATCACCAAGAAGACATGACAGCAAAAGAAGCAAGGGATACTTCCTGGGGAAAACAATTTTAAGTCCTGTATTTGCCTTAAACAATCTCTACTTAGTCGTTACTTTCTTTCCTATAATAATTGTGACTTCACTCAAAAATTAAACCAGCATGGGCAGTCCTTGTGTGACCTTTCCCCCACTTATCTACAAGAAAATGTCCCATGATTCCCAGGGAGTACCCAAACCCCACGGGTAAGAGAGAGGACTGTGTTATACAGGTATCCTCTGATTTGTAACTACTTAGGATAAAATTTAATCAGTAAGTTAAACCCAATTAGAGGTCAATTCCAATAAGAACTAATAAAATGGAGCCGTAACAATGTGCTGTAACTAAGCTATATGAATGAGGTCCCTCTCCTGCTCTCTCTTGAAATATTTTATTGCACTCACACTTCTGGTCAGCCTTAAGTAACTAAAGCCAGTAAAGAAAGGCTGACTGTAGTGCCTCTTGCTTTAGTGCCTTTTTACAGGAATCACGGTGACCAGAAATCAGATTTGTTTGTCCTTGATGTCTCCACTGTGCCACAAGTGCTGCATCCAAAGCTAGCTAAGTTCTTTCATTTTGTTCCTAAAACAAAGGCTCCAAGACTTCCTGCTGAGCATCCTCAGCATACAGCCAGGGATGTGCTTTCATTGCATAGCTGATCATTCCCAGGAAAAATCATGCAGCTATTTTCATGTTGGCTTATCTTGCCCGTTTTTCATATGCAATACAGCAATTTTGGGAACGGACTATGAAACTCAGTAAATTTTAAAACTTTCCTAACTACAAAAGGACCAGACTTTCACTTGCTCTGTCCCCTACTATTCAGGATCAGGACAAGCAAAATAGATCAATTGTTCCAGGTCCCATCTGCCATACCAACTGAATGCTACCACATCATTTACTTAATTTAGGACATTTGTCATTGGCAACTTTAATTCAAGAGCAAACTTATGATATTCATGTTCTAAGACTTGAAACTTCAACTTAAATTTCATGGAGATCTTTTGGAGACAAGATCTCTCCATAGCCCCAGCTGGCCTCGAACTTGCTATGTAGACCAAGCTGCCCTCGATCTCATAGAAATCTACCTGCTTCTGCCTCCTGAGTGCACCAGGCCCAGCTTCAAAATCAATACTTTTTTGTTGCTGGTTTTTGTTGTTTTGTTTTGTTTTGGTTTTTGGCAGAGTCCCCTTAGTCCCCGCCCACCTGCAGTCACCCTATGGGCCAGGCAGGCTTTGATCTCACAGAGCTCCGCCTGTCTCTGCCTCCCAAGGGCTAGGATTAAAGGCAGACACTGTCATGACCAGCATCAACCTCAATATTTTTAATAGTACATATATGCATGTATTTTTCAGAAGATGGCTTCCTTAGACTAGGAATGTAAAGTGTCACTGAAATTTGTGCCTGCCAAATGCAGCTATTTCACTCCCCACCAACTATGGAAGCAGAGTGACAGTAAAATGATCTGTGTTATGGCTAAAAGATCCATCTCAAGCAAACTTAGGGACATATTTTTCAGGAAGCTTTAGGAAAAAGAAATTAAAGCCTAAATAATATTTCAATCAATACTGTGTAAAATGGCAGACAATAAATCCCCTAAGAAACACTGTCAAGTTTTTTTCTTTTTTGGCGATTCATTTTGGAACCCCAAAGTCTTGAGAATCCCAAACAACCATTCTCCAGTTTCATTGGTTCAATCACCCCCTACTCAACCTGGCCGTATGCACTTTATCTGTATCATTCATCATTAAGTGTTATTCACATGATGTATGGCCATAAGGTTTATAATTTAAATGCTTGTGGTTTTCAAAATTCACAGCAGTGTGATGTGAGCAAACTGTTAGTACTTTTTCTTTTCACTTAAGGCATAAAAGTCACTAGAGAATAACTGTCATAGCTCAGTTTGATTTGCTATAGTTCTTTTACATCTTATCCATAAGGGAAATGACTGAGAAAAGGACTTTTTTTTTTCAATTAATTTGATTTGCCAACATGTAGGAGGCTGTTGCAATAATTTCAAAACTATTTTCTCGGAAGCAATAGGGGAAAACATTCATACAACCAGGCCAATTAGTTGGAATGTAAAATAAACACAGGAATAAAAATGAGGTCAGCCAAACAGTCCTGTGTAATAGTGATGTACCCCACAGAGTAGTTTCCAATATTAACTTTAGTGACTGCCTAGTGGATCCTAGGAACTGAAGTTAAGTGGCCCCTGAATACAAATTCATCCCATTGTAATGTGTAGACATGAATGACTTCACCTTCCCTCTATGCTTTCAAAGAAGAAAGATCCTAAAATTGCCCAAGTGACTTCTGATACACATTTGGCCAATGAAGAATATGGGTACTCAATTAGGCAAGAAAAAAATTACGTAAATCGACAGCTACACTGAATGATTAAGCCACAAATGTAATTGAATTCATGGTCTGGTAAATATATAAGTCATCAAGAAGAAAAGTGAATTTTTTCAGATACTTTCACGATAGATCCCAAATCATCAATTTTGATTACTTAGTGTTGAAATGTCCTTTTTTGTATGGAGATATTCTCCAATATGTGCTGTGATGTGTCCTGAATAACATATCATAAATTGAAATGCGTAGAAAGCACATGACTTACTGAACACCGTGTCTTGGTGACAGAACACACATGGGATGTCAGCTCTTCTCCCTCATGCATGTTTACATGGCTGTCTGAGATCTGCTTGCTGACTCTGTCCAGCCCCTCAAGGGGTTGGACACAGATTTCTGACTTCGGATTTGTATCTGAATGTCCGTCAATGCCTTGTGTTTTGAAACTTGGTCTCCAAATGGTAAAGCTTTGGGGGGAAATTGTGGCATCTTTAGGAGGTGGAAACTGGCAGGAGGAAGGGGGTCACTGAGAGCAGATGTTATAAGTAGTATCCTTGGCTGCTCCCTCAGTGGGTCTCAGTGGTCATCAATGAAGTGAACACCTGTCTTCTACCACATACTCTGTCGCATAGCACTGTCCTCCAATTGGCAGACTATGGGCAGATGTCTTCTTCTCAAGCTTGGATACTCCTGCTTGCCTAAGCTCATGACAGCCAAACTTGTTGACTGTTATGCTCTGCAAGAAAGGAAGGGCAAGTAGAGCCAGTTACAATTCCCAACCAACCAGTCAGTCCTAGTTGTGTGAGAAGGAGGGCCTGAGGGATTCTACAATATAAGAGCACAATTGTTTTCAAATCACATTGACGTTGCTCAGTTTGCCATACAATTGGTGCTAGCATCCACAGATGAGGGATACCATTCGTCACTTGTTTTTCTGGGACTGTGTTACTTCACTCAGCATGATATCTTCTAGCTCCAGCCATTTACCTGCAAAGTTCATGATGCCATCTTTCTTTACCCCTGCATAGAACTCCATTGTGCACAACTCCATGTACCACATTTTCTCTATCCACTCATCAGTTTAGGGGCACTTGGGTTGGTTCTAGCTCCTTGCTATTGTGAAGAGAACTGCAATAAACATGGTTGTGCATGTATCTCTGCTGTAAGATGTGTCTTGAGGGTACATACCCATGAGTGGTATGGCTGGGTCAGGTGGCAAGTTCATTCTGAGTCTTTCAAGGGTTCTCCACACTGCTTTCCATAGTGGCTGTATGAGTTTACAGTCCCACCAGCAGTGGATGAGTGTTCCTCTTTCCCCACAACCTCTCCAGCACTTGGTATCATTTGTTTTCTTGATCCTAGCCAGTCTTATTGGAGTGAGATGATATCTTAAAGTGGTTTCAATTTGCATTTCCTAAGCTGAGGAAGCCCTTAGGAGGTTCTCAAGCATTTTGTGTGGCTGTGAGGAAGTCATGATGCACCCCTGAATGAGACTTTCCAGTGCTGCCTTAGGAGGGGAGCACCCACACTCCTGTAAGTAAACTCTTACCCATTACTCTGCAAGTAAGCCCAATAAACTCATTTATTTCTCAGACTGTAATTTGGAGAAATTATACCTTGTTTTTTCATAGGGACCAACAGCAGAGGGGACTGGACATAGTTCATTACTCTCAGAAGGAATTTTAGCTACACACTCCCACCACCATCTTTTTCCCGAATGCCTGGAGTGAAAATACGGACTAGAACTTGTCAACCTGAGAGCAGGTATAAAACCTTCCTCCCTTAAATTACTCTGTCTGGTATTTTGATCACAGCAACACAAAGCTGTAGCACAGGAAACAACCTGAATGCCAAATTCCAGCTATGTCTACCACTCTGAGCATATTGGCTTGATGTCACTGTGAAGTCAAAAACTTCAAGTCTAGCTATTATGTGTCAGACTCATCTGATCTAATTTCCATTGCCTTAAACACAATGATCATCCTATCTTATAATTAAGCTGTAAAGATCAGGCATTTATCTATAAACACAACAAAGTGATTTCATATCCTTTAATGTCTTAATATATGAATTTTTGTTTATTATTTTTATTTTACGTGTATTTGTCCAAATGCATATAAAAGCACACCTGTGTCATGCAGTGCCCATGGAGGTCAGAAGAGGGTGTCGGATACCCTGGAACTAGAGTTATAGAATGTTGTTAGCCACCATGTGGGTGCTAAGAATCAAACCTTCTTCAAGAGAAGCCAGTACTCTTTACTGCTGAGCCATCTCTTCAGCCCCCTGTATATGACTTTTTTATTCATAAACTTCTGAGCAGGATAAACTAAGGCCCTGCATACTGAACAGACTAGGAATATGGACAACAGACAGCTAAGCAAATAGCAGCAATGCGGTGTAATTGACCAAGGTCAACTCAGGGAAACCAAGAAGCATCTCACTAAAACTGCAAAATGAGACATTGAAAGGGCTGGAGAGAAGGGCTTGGTGAAGTCAGCTAAGGAGTAAATGTGGAGCAGAAAGGCACTAATAATTCTTCACCTCTCCTTCCTAGATACGAGGCCCACTCAGCCCAACTTTCCTATCATCCACTACCAGTTTGGGAAACAGTAAAAATCTGGGCTTGCCAAGCTAAACTACACCTTGGTATAGCCACCTTGGCCTTCAGTGTGACACTGCTTCTAACTGTATTCATCAGCAACAGATTCAAATCAGAACATTTCACAGAGAAATCTAAATTTTTAGCTTCTGTTGAACAGTTGGTTCTGGAAATAGTGGACTTGACTTCCTGAGCAGCAGTGAGCCTCTATACACAACTGGAATTATCCAGCTCACCTGACACTCCCTGTTAATCCTTAGCACTAAGTCTGAATATCAACTAACAGCTCACGTTTCATCTGCTCCACCACACTGCAGCAGGACAGCAGCCTGCCATCTACAGAGTTTTAGCTTGTTCTGCCGGCTTAGAGCTATTCTAGGTTTTAAGTAAAAGACACACCTGATATCTCATCACCTTTGGATGTTTTGTTAGGTTGATCCTTCTCCCTAGTGTTTGTGTGTATAGATACCCTGTAGATATTTAATTCCCATTACTAATAGATAGCAAACACCACCCTGAATTTTTTCTTAGCATTTCTGTTTTTCTTGTTCATGCTTTTTCACATATCAACATGCAATTTTGTCATTGTTCTCAACTGAGCTGTACATAATATGTTTAAACAAAACACATAATCACATATACAAAGTGTCAATTTTTAAGAAAAGGGATATGCATGAACTATAAAGAAAATAAGATTTGAAAAAAGAATTTCAAACATATTCAAGCCTCACATATTTGGACTTTGTGAATGATCCTTCAAGCCTGCCTAGACAAGAAAGTTCATTGAGGAGTTTTTTTTTTCCAGGCAGATAGCAAAAAGCCATACTTGGAAGTTGAAATGAACCTTGTGGAGGCCATTGCAACACAAGTGACTTGGTTAAAACATCTGGACAACACCTAGATTCATACTCAGCTGACTAAACAATCAAACTCCATGCAATGTATTCTTCAGTGTATTTTGAGTTGCCCCTCACGTGTATTAAACATTTGGAATTCCCTCATGGAGTAAGGGAAGAGGGGCCTTTCAAGTGTTTGTATTTTTTCTTGATTGCTTATTTAATAAGAAGACTAAGTACATGTTCTCCAAGGGAGAAAGGCACTTGGCACTGGCTGGAAGCTCCAAATCTTCAACCCCTTAGCCATGCTTCAGTGATCATGGAAGGCCTTTGTCTTGATGCCAGCAGGAAGCATTGTAGACCACTGGCAACACTGAGAGGACAGGAGGAAAAGGTGAGAAAGGTTGTGGGACAGGGAGGGTCGAATTCCAGAGGGGGGATCTTGCTTGGTCATGGAGAAGAGGCAGATGAAGAAAGGAGAAGGCCAAATCTGCTACTCCTTGTGATGGATATAATCAAATGATGTCCAAAATCTATCTGTATTTCCTGCCTATATTCCTGACTTTAGTCAGAGCTGGGAAGCTAAAGCCTATATTTAATAACTCTCATAACGAGAGCTCTAGACAGGAATTGGATCTCTCTTGTTAGATATACCTTTAGAATGCCTATTTCTTAATTTTTTTTTTTTTTGAGCTGCAACAAACTACCAGAGGTCAGGTAATTTATAAAGACAAATGGTTATTTCTCCAAGGTCTAGAGATGATGAGCCCAATGTGCTGCCTGTGTGGCGAGTTCCTTCTTGCCAGATGATATCACATGGTAAGAGCTTTGTGGGGAGCACAACAGTTCAGTCTCCTCTACCTACAGTGCTACAAATCCTATCACAGAAGTCCCACCCTCATGACCTTATGACCTCCTAAAGGACCTAACTCCAAATACCACAAACATTTGAATCTGGAGATCACATGTCCAACACATGAACTTGTGGGAGTTGCGTTCAGTCTCTAGTAATCTGAGTGGTAAATACAAGAAGGAGGTTTTCCTCTTGATTTTGTTTCTGATACAAAGACCAGGATGTACATGAAGAGATCCTTGCATGGGTCAGCTTCACCATCACAGCTGACTCCTGATGGGAGTGTACAGTCTCAGCCAACTCATTCTGAACTCTCTATACAGCACAGTTTTTGAGGAATGGTGCCCATGTAACAACATACACCCAAGATCCCTGCACAGTCATCCTTTAGGAAAACAGATGGCATCCTTAAGTGGCTTCTGAATTGGCCCACTGAACCACAAGCACAGACTGCCTCAGAAGTGAAGGAATTCTGCAAAGTGGGTGAGCTGGGAAGAAAGTGAAGAAGGAGGTACACTATTGTATTAACAAAGAATGAAAGGAGAGAAAATGAAGCATTTTGGTATTCTGCATAGTAGCATTTGATCTTCATGCTCTTGGGGGAAGACTTCCTGGTTTGCTTTCTTGTTTCCTGTTCCCCTTCCTAGTCTTTCTTTATATTCATTTTGTTTAAAGTACCTGGATAATCTGTTTTCTATGTCTAGAATTTGAAAATAACAAATGGGATCCATTCACCTGGATAAGCTGATAAAGGAGTAGGAATTATTTTTTGTTTTTTCAGGGGAGAAGGCGAATGCAGTCCCCCACTACCACAAATTATGCAGTCGAGTTTCCCGCATTTGGGGAAATTGCAGGGGTCAGCACATCCCAAGTGCAGTGGATGAGCCTCGCCCTGAGAAAACCACCTTCGTGATCATGGTATCTCCCCTGCCAGGTTAGTATAGGAATTATTATTTTTTTTTTAATTTTATTTATTTCCGTATGTGTATGAATGTATTGTCTGCATGCAAGTCTGTGCACCCGTGACATGCAATGCCGCGGAAGTCAGAGGAAGGTGTCGGACTCCCCTGGAACTGGAGTTCTCCTGGAATTGGAGTTTCAGATGGCTCGGCCGCCATGTGGGTGCTGGGGATCGAACCCGGGTCCTCTGCAAGAGCGGTCGGCGCTCTTAACCACCAGGCCATCTCTCCAGCCCCAGGAATTATTTTTTGAATGAACAACACAATTCAGGCTTTTAGCTTGGAGGAGAAGGTTTAAGGAGAAGATCAACCCAAGTAACATCAATCCAAAATAATCACATTTTGGAATTTGTGTCAGGTCGACACAGGTAGTAAAGATGTAATTGAATTAAAGCATTATTCTTTTTGTTTTGCTTTGTTTTTTTCGAGACAGAGTCTCCCTGTAGCCCCAGCTGTCGTGGAATTCAGTCTGTAGACCAGGCTGGCCTTGAACTCACAAAGATCCTCCTGCCTCTGTCTCCCAAGTGCTAGGATTAAAGGTGTGCACAACCATGCCCAGCAAGCATTATTCTTTGGTTTAATAAAGAATGAGTAGTGTAAAGGGGATTCTACAGAGAATGCAAGTCCAAATCACAATGAGATATCATCTCAGCCCAGTTACAATGACTATCGTCAAAAGATCAAAAAAAGAAATACTATCTAGGATATAGAGAAAAGAGAAAGAACACTTGCACGCAGTTGGAAGCAATGTACATTGATTGGTACAGTCGTTGTGGAGAGCAGTATAGAAGCATCTTAAAATGCTAAGAGTTCGTGTACATTATGGTCCATGCACATCACTTTCAAGTATGTAACTAAAGGAATGAGATCATTATATTGAAAAGAGCACTGCTGACAGTAACTAAGATGCTTGCTGTCCTAGATACTTTATTTTGATCTCATAAAACACTGACCAAACCCAATGTGGGGAAGAAAACGTTCATTTTACCTTATAGCTCATGGTTCATCATGGCAGAAACCCAGGACAAAATCTCAAGGCAAGAACCGAAGCACAGACTATGGAGGAATGTTTTCTACTGGCTTGCTCCCCTGGCCTCTGCTCAGCCTGCTTTGTCATACAACCAAGGACCACCTGCCCAGGAATGGCATCACCCACAGTGGGCTGGGGCTCCCACATCACTCAGTAATCAAGAAAATGCCTCACAGACATACCCGAAGACCAATCCCATAAAGGAAATTCCCCCATGAGGTTCCCTCTTTTCAGGTTTGTCAAGTTGATGACTGAATTACCCAGCAGGCTTTCTTTGCTTCTTGGCCATGAGAGGACCTACACTCTCCCATTCTGTTAAGCCATCTTACTACCTGCCCAAAGCAATAGAACTAACAGACTGTAGGCTGAAACCTCTTAAAACTTTGATCCAAAATAAATCTTTATCCTCATGGACTGATCAACTCAGGTGTTTGTTATAGAGGACTGACTAATGAACCACCATACTTTTTACTATAGAATAAAGTAATTTCTAAGACTCAAAGCATCCAATCCATCAACAAATGGAGATGGACTCAGACATGCTGCCAGTACACTAAATCCCCAAACTAAAAGGTATAGAATACTAGGACATCTTTATTCAGACCTGTATTCTTTTTCAGGTTTTTATTGATTTTTATTGTGTGTGTGTGAGTTTTTCTTACATATAAGTACAGCATGTGCATACAATGCCCACAAAGGCCAGAAGAGCATGTCAGAGACCCAGGAACTGTGGAATTATAGACCTTTCTTAACAGCCATGTGAGTGCTGGGAACCAAACCCACATCTTTTGCAAGCCAGTTCTCTTGACAACTGGGCTATCTCTCCAGACCTTTGTTTCATGTCTTTATTCACATATACTGATTGTACATAATAATGGGTTTCATTCTGATATATNTCTCCTGGAATTGGAGTTACAGACGGTTCTCAGCCACCATGTGGGTGCTGGGGATCGAACCCGGGTCCTCTGCAAGAGCAGTTGGTGCTCTTAACCACTAGGCTATCTCTCTAGCCCCCAAAATAGGTATGATTTCTGAACGCAGAGACCCATATCTCTAGTGCTAGTGCCCTTTCATGCACACAAAGACACTATGACCGCTCATACAGAAGATTAAATACCCTACTCAAAAGATGTCAGTCAGATGGAGGAAATGGTAACATAAGTGGCACAAACTGATGGAGCTTCCTTATCCTCACACTGGGTTGTTATCCCAGGACAGTCAGGCAACAGGTGAGATTAAAGCCTTCAACCACAAAGACTGATATCCACACATGTATGATGCACTCTATATAGGATGCACTTGGTAAGGCTGAATGGCAGGAGCTGAGGTTCAATCTGGCCATTGACAAGCAGCCTTCTTTGCCTGTTAGAACTCATGTCTCCTACTTTCTGTTGCTTTAGGGAAAATAATTAGTATTTTTGGGCATTTGTTGGATGATTTGCCTCCTAAATCAAAACTCTGATTTTCCTGTTTTGTAATCCTCTTTACCATAATCCAATATAAAGACACTTTTCCATCCTGACCTTTCTATCATTCTTGGGAGCAGTTTTTTAATTACTAATGTGTCACACGTACATTGGCTATTGCATATAAACATCTTTAAACATAAATTTGTTTTATATATTCACATCCAAACCCGCAGCCCTGGATTTACTACCTAAATCTTAATACCAACTCGGCTTAAAAAGTCCAGTGTCTAGAAAAGAGAAAATTATCTCATTAATGGTCAGAAGGGAAATCAGTGAAAACCCAAGAGCTTTGTTTTCCAGGGAGTCTATAAAGCAAAGGTTGTAACATTTAGCCTGAGCTGAATATATATGACACTTGGTGCCATTTTATCAGTGGGCAATCTAATTCCAAAGCATCATCACAACAGTCTGAGTCTAAGACTCTAAGTATTTTAGTTTTTGTTTCTATTTAGTTTATTAGGGGGTTGCAGCACACAGCATGGTGATAATAATGAAGAACAGATAAAGGGAATGATGTGAATGCATATATGTGTGTGTGTATGTGTGTATGTGTGTGTGAGTGTGTGTGTGTGTGTGTGTGTGTGTTTGGATCATAATTATACCTCCTACCTGTTCCTTTCTCTTGTCTCACTCCCGTGCCTACTGAGCCTCCTTTTGTGCTTCCCAGCTAGTCCCCTTTTTCTTTACATATCATTTTTAAGACCCAGTGAGTTTCACTAGGATTGTTTACAGAAGCAGAGATGAGCAGGCAAGTTACCACTGAAGAAAATGTCTCTCCCAGGCCTACAAGATAGCTCAGCTGGTAAATGCAGTTGTTCCAAGCCTGATGACCCGAGTTCCTTTCAAAACCCATATGGTGGAATAGAGGAAAGAACTGACTCCCACAGGCTGTCCTATGCCCTCAATACACATGATTTGGCAATCACATGCCCCTTCTCCCATAAAATATACCTTAAAAACTTTAATTAAGTAATTAGTCTATCAATCTATCTTTTTTTTTTTTTTTTTGGCCTTTTTGAGACAGGGTGTCCCTGTAGCCCCAGCTGTCCTGGAACTCACTCTGTAGACCAGGCTGACCTTGAACTCACAAAGATCCGCCTTAATTTTATGTACATTTGTGTTTTGTTGCATGTAAGGGTACCTGGTGCTTGCAATGCCCACAGAGGCCAGAAGAGGTCATCAGAAAAAAAGAAAAAGAAATGTTTCTTCCTCTTCAACAACTGTTACCTAAATGCAAATCCTCAGGGAGGGGTCAGGGCCTCTGAACTTCTCCCCTGCATGGATGTTGATGGAACCAATCTTGGGCAGATCTTGTGCAAGTAATCACAGCTGCCATGAATTTGAGAGTGCAATGGCCCTGTCATGCCCAGAGATCAACATTCCACACTTCTCCACTTCCTCTGGCTCCTGCATTCTTTGGCTAGCTTCTTCTGTGATGTTCCTATGCCTGGAGGAGTAATATAGATGTCTTACATAAGACTGAGCATTCAGCACACTTATATCTTGTCAACACCCTCATGTAGGCTCATGTATATTTTCTGTCTCCGCTGCTAGTTCGCATTACTTAAAAGCTGTGGTTGATTTGGTTGTGACCTCTCTTTCATACAGGAAAAGGATTCTTTCACTTAAGCTCTAGTATTGTAGCGTAAGTGAAGAGGGAGTTTGTGACTCAAGGTTTTTTTTTTTTTTTTTTTTTTTTTTTTTTTTTTTTTTTTTTTTTTTTTTTTTTTTTTTTTTTTTTTTTTTTTTTTTGTGGCCTTGTAGACTATTGAGCTCCTGTGTGGGACACTTGCTGTCATTTTGTCAGTGGGCAATCCAATTGCAGAACATTGTGGCACTCTGCATCTAGGACTCTAAGCATGTTAACTTTGGCTCTATTTAATTTATTAGGGGGTGGCAGCACACAGCATGGTGATAATAATGAAGAACAGATAAAGGGAATGATATGACAGTAGGAGGCCATGAAGCTCAGCCCTCCTCAAACTGTCTCAGAGGCTTAGAATACCCCCCCCAACCCCCACTGTTGCAGTGGGAAGTTCTCATCTCCGAACTGTTTACAGCCACTTCACCTCCTGGACATTTCCTATCTTGACACCCGTGCCTTCTTTCACAGCTCCAGACCCTGTGGGGCAGAAGAAAGCGGGAAGCCACTGGCCTTGCACTCGAGGATTTTCAAGTCTCTTTGTGGGCACACAGGGTTTGAATGGAGCTGTAATAATGTCTGCCACAAATAGGAAACATCTTCAGTGAAAAAAGTTAGAATCTCAGTCAACTCATTCTGAACTCTCCGTGGAGCACAGGGTTTGAGGAATGAGGCACATAAGATATACTACCAAGAATCCCTGCAATGTCATCCTTTAGGAAAACCATGATATCCTTAAATGGCATCTGGACTGGAGTTTTGAACCACTCTCAGGCTGGGAGCACAGATTCTGTCTCAGAAATGACAGTAATTCTGGCAAATGGCTGAGTTAAAAGAAAGGAAAAGAGGAGGTGAGTTACTATTGTATCAACAAAGAATAAAAAGTAGAGAAACTGAAGCATTTCAATGTACTGTTAACAGTCCTATATTATCTTTCATATATACATCTTTATCATAAGCAGGTGTATTTATACTTGTGTGGATATCAGATATATAAAACACCTTCACACAAACATACATATCATATAAATTCTTTTAGATGTGTGCTTTTCTCTACTTTTCATTAATATAATTTTGCATCATAATAGACCCACAATACTCCATTCCTCCACACTCAAACTAAGATATGATCATCTTAAATTTCTCTCCTTAAGATTTATAATTAAAAGAAAATCACATGGCTGGTTAGAGAAATAAGTAAAGGATAGACAGAAGATAAAAAGAAGATAGATAGAAGATAGATGAAAGATAGGTAAATTATAGCTAGATAAAAGATAGGTAAATTATAGATGATAGTTAATAGATAGATAGATAGATAGATAGATAGATAGATAGATAGATAGATGATAGGTAATGGATATAGTGTAGAGGTTGGATCCATTAATTATCAACTTGATAGGACCTAGAATCACCTGAGGTGTCAGCCTCTGGGCATACCTGTGGGTGACTAACTTGATTATGTTACTTGATGCAAGAAAATCCATCTAAGCTATGGGCAGGACCTTGGAATATATAAATGAATATTGGGAACCTAACAGCAACATGTTTCCATGGCCAGCTGCTTCGAGCTCCTTTCACCTTGATTTCAAGCCATCAAGAGCTGTCCATTGAAGAACCTGAGAAAGGCCTTTGCTCCTTAAGTTGCTTTCGTTTGAATGTTTTAGAACAACAACAGGAAAAGACACTAAGGCAGAAACACGGATTGATGGTACAGAAAATATAAGTTATATACTTATATTACACTAAATATCAAGGTCTTATGGCAGTTCAGAAGGGAATGAGCTCACCTGAGTATTCAGGTAAGTCTCTATGTACATTGCAGGTAAGCTGAGCCTTACACAACAGTTAGAATTTGTGCACAGAGGAGCTGGAGAGATGGCTCAGTGGTTAAGAGCTCTTGCTGAAGACCCAAGTTCAAATCCTAACACCCACATGGTGGCCAACAGCCATACATAAATCTATTTTCAGGGGATCCAACGCCCTCTTCTGTCTTCTGCAAGGACTGCATAACACAGGTGTCCTTACATATATGCAGGCATAACACTCACACACTTAAAATAAAAATAAATATTTTTAAATACAAAAATTAAAAAAAAAGAATTTGAGCACAGAGATGAAAGAGTTAGAAAACAAATGGAGACTAACAGTCCAGTGTGGAAGAAAAGGTTTAAGCAGAGTCCAAAAAACATGCCATCTAAAATAATAATAACCAGAGGCTACTAGGTGTATTGCTGACTCTTGGTAATCCCAGTAATCAGGAAGCAGAGGCAGGAGGATTGCTACAAGTTGAAGGTCACCCTGATCTATATAGTGACTTCCAAGCCAGCTACATAGAAGACCCCATTACAAAAAAATAATAAGTGAAAGTAGCTTTGTGCTTCAGAATTTATTATCCTAGGAATTATTGTACAAAATTCCAGCTGAAATATGATCAAATGTCTACTTCTGGCCTCTTTTGTGTGTGTGTGTGTGTGTGTGTGTGTGTGTGTGTGTGTCTGAGAAGATATAAAAGATAATGTGTGTAGGTGTTTGTAATTACAGTAAAATGTAATGGTCACAGGGGGCATTAAAACAACACAGATACAAGTGATGCCTAGTATCTCCCTCTTCTTGGCATACTTTGTTAAGTGATGGGGTAGAAATCAGAAGCCGGTGTCTGTGCTTGCAATGGTTTCCTCCTTGGCTGATTTCACTTTTGACCTTTTGGGGTCTGGGCTGTTGCCAGACTTCATTTGCACACCCCACCCTCCTCTCTCCTGGCTTCCCATTCTGTGTTTCCACAGCAGATTAATGACAGCTA
Organism: Rhizomys pruinosus; assembly: GCA_009823505.1. Classification (NCBI taxonomy): domain Eukaryota; kingdom Metazoa; phylum Chordata; class Mammalia; order Rodentia; family Spalacidae; genus Rhizomys; species Rhizomys pruinosus. The sequence continues at coordinate 447,554 of VZQC01013000.1, read as the reverse complement.
ATAATATCTGATATATCTGGACATTGCCACATAATGAGTTGTGGTCCCACTGGGTCCCAGAAGTGTCACCACTAACAAATTCACCAGACCTGCACATAATTAGCATGTAAAGGGAGTGATCGCCCAGTAAATCTGTAGGGAAGATGGATAGCCCAGGAGAGAAAATGGCGGGTGGGGGCCCCCCCGCCATATCATGCTTTACTAAATATATGTTGTTTGCAAGAACATTTTCTTGATAACAAACTGTGGACAGGTTACCTTAACAGTAACATTATTCCTTCCACGGCTGATAGGCAGAATTTCATTATGTCAATGCTAATGTTTCCATATTTCTGCAAAATGTCACCATATGTAAATCAACAGAGGCTGGAGTTTCCCTTGCAGTTTTTCTTTAAAGATGCATGATCCCTCTTCACAGTGCACATGGTACTCACTTCTCCCCCTTGAAAGCAGCAAAGAAAACCCATAAAAACTTTTCCCGCCCTTGCTGAAGCTAAATGGTATGCACATGCAGACTCTTAGATATTATCTAGGAAACTACAAAGGGGATTGATAATATGAGGAAGAGCTTAGAAAAGAAAAGGAAATCACAAACCACTGTGCACCCCGTGTAATGACCAATGGCGAGATGAATTTCACACATGATAATGAACATTTAAACCCACATGAAAAACCCACATGAAAATTTCAGAATTTGTCTCCGACCACCACAACAAAAATGGAAACACTTTTTTTTACAATAAACAGGACAGGGGCTGGAGAGATGGCCTAGCGGTTAAGAGTGCCGACCGCTCTTGCAGAGGACCCGGGTTCGATCCCCAGCATCCACATGGCGGCCGAGAACTGTCTGAAACTCCAGTTCCAGGAGAACTCCAGCTCCAGGGGAATCCGAGACCCTCTTCTGACCTCCGCGGCATTGCACAACACGGGTGCACAAACTTGCATGCAGACAGTACATTCATACACATACAGAAATAAATAATAATAATTAAAAAATTAAAAAAAAAACAATAAACAGGACAGTTTCTTTACATAAACAAGGACAAAATAATTTTGCCCTGGATCCTTCAAAGGCACTCTGCCAGTGGGTCTCAGCTCTGGTCTCAGCAACATAGTTAACAACAGATACTGTGGCAGAGCTGATCTTAGAGGACAATTTAATACTCTTTGTTAAATAACATTCTATTAAACTGCCTCTAAGCACTAGTCTTTCTGTGCATAGATTAGTGTATCTCAACTCTTATCAGAGAAGTTTCTTATTGTAGTAGATGCCAATTGCCACAGAGAGCCCCAACTGATCAGCATGCTGAAAATAAGAGATGGGGACATCTATGTCACACCTTCCCAAGACTCAAGGGTCATGGAAAGATTGTAAGAGCCAGATGTAGTGGGTGATTGCAACAAGCTAGTGCTTTCTGTATATGAGAGCTCTGTTTGCTCAAAAGAATACACCATACAGTGGCTATAACTGTGTGCACAAGATCAAGACAGGCAAAGCCCAAACATGGATAGGGAGGGAGTTCCAAGGCCCCACCCGCTAAAGGAGTCGCTGTTGGCAATTGATGCCTGCTAAGAGAAGGAGAATCAGTTTGCTTCAGGGCTGTGGCCCCTGAGAGGACATGCTCTAATTGATGGTCCCCCATTCACGCACATACAGACAACACTAAGTGAACTCAGTAGGTTTTAAAAAGAAGAGCACATGAAGTTGTGAGGGAAAAGTTGTGGAGGGGGGCAGGCAAGGTGTTAGAGGGGGAGGGAGTAGGGAATGAGCAGTAGCTATGATCATTTATTTTTTTAAACATAAAAATTAAATAAAAATTTAAGAATACTATAAGCAAGGAATAAGAAATATTTTATGTTACAATCATTTGATTTTTATTTTGAAAATGTTCTGGCACAACATTTCTAGATGACCTAACACAGAATTCAGACATTTTCAGGTAAAACTTTTTGAATACAACAGTTGTTACTATGAAGTGAGGAAGGGCTCAGCTGGTGAAGTGAAACTGAGGTGTGATGTTTCCTAATCATGACCAAGTCAAGTCTTGGTAGTTTTTCAATCAAGGATAAGTTACCTCTTTTCTCAATGTTGCATTGGAAAATGCAGTGGCAAAACATGAAGTTGGGAGGGAGATGTACTGGGGGGCTAGGAAAAGGAGGAGAGGGAGTGGGCAGAGGATATGATCAAGATATATTGTGTCCGTGTCCGAAGCTTTCCAAGAATAGATTGAAAACGCTTCTAAAGTTTTATTCATAAGGTGTCACTCAGTTTCATGGGCATGAATTCTCCAGGTGACAAACACAAATACTTGTAAGACAAGACCCAGCCATGTGCTTCGGTGACTTCTGTGTCCTCTGCCTTCTCTATCACATGCTTCTGTTTAGCCCTTCAGTCTTTGTAACAGCCACCAGCCTTTTCACAAGTATCCTAAGTGTCCCTATGAGGAGAACTGCTGCCATAGTTACTCTGCTGTATACTCTTGGACCATATGTGGCCCTTGATTAACAGGACCAAAGTTCTTACTTTCAATTTAGACCTTCAAGCTTATTCAGTACAAAAAATACATTGTTACTCTAAGTAATGTCCATCTACTGTACACATGGAATTAAGAAGTCTGTGATTTCCTAGAAATGCTACATGGAAAAATGTACCTCTTAGACAGAGGAGATGGCTGAGTTGGTAAAGTCTTTGCTGTATAAACGTGAAGACCTGAGTTCAATCCCCAGAACCTCTGTGAAAAGGCCAGCATGGCTATGTTGGTTTGTAATCCCAGTTTGGGGGAGGCAAACACCGGCCGGTGCCTGGACCTCATTAGCCAAACAACCTAGCCTGCTTGATGAGCCCTAGGCAAGACAGACCCTGTCTGGAATATCAGAGGTAGCCTGACACCTGACGTTGTCTTCTGGCTTCCTCTCCCACAGACACAGACACAGATACAGAAACAGAGACAGACGCAGACACAGACACAGACAGACACAGAAACAGACACAGACACACACACAAGCACACACAGACACACACACACAGACATACACACACAGAGACACACACAGACACATACAAACACATATACACAAACAGAGGCATGCATGCAATGTATCTCTCATTTGGATCCAAGAAGCGCCAACTGTGATCAGTCATCCCATCCCCCTTCCCACACCACTTCCTGACTGTGGAAACCAGGATTCCATTTTCTATTTCTAGAACTAACTTCTTTAGCTTCCACATAAGTGAGAACACGTAGAATTTCTTGCTCTCTACCCAGCATTTCAGACAACAACGTGGATGCCATCTTTATCTACACTGTTGCGGAGGAAAGAGTTTCATTCTTTTTTTATCGCTGAATACTGTACCACATGCTCTTTAGCCCTTTATCAGTGGACAGACACCTCGGTTGATTTCGTGTCGTGGCTGTTGTGAATAGTGTGACAGTGACCATGTGAGTGCAGACCTGCTCACTGTCTTGACCACAGTTTCCATGGAGAGATCATGAGCGCTGGACTGCTAGATTGCATCTAGTTAGGTATATTTCTATAGTTTAAGGATTCTCCACAATTTTCCATAATGATAATATTAATTTTCACTCCCAGAGACAGTGATTGAGAGCTGTTTAGCTTCTCACACCATTGACGGTGTGTGTGATGTTTTTGTCCTTTTCTGACTGTTCTGAGGTTTCACATGTGGTTTTGGCTGTAATTTACCTGATTATTGGTGAGGCTGATAATTGTCAATGTGTTTGCTGTCTATGTATTTCTTATCAAATGAATCAACCAGACACATTTCTCCATTCCAGGGGCCATATCTTCACTCTGTTGATTGTTTCTTTTCTTCACCGAAGCTTTTCCATTTGAAGTCCTTCCATGTGTCATTTGTTGTTGTTGTTGTTGTTTCAGGGCTGTATGTACCCTTTTTCTAGACTACATTGTTGTTTTTTGAACACTAATCTAAATCATTTCACCAAATATAAATGAAAAGAAATAGAACGTTTAGAGTGATGAATCTCAGACTTCATCAGAGGAAATGTGCTTGAGAGCATCCAGTCGCCCACTTGGGTGCCCACTACACCCCTCTGAAGAAGGAGGACTTCCATGAATGCAAGACGTATCCCAGAGCTCAGACATCTTGCTATGAGTGAGGTAGAGTCCAAAACCAAATGGGCTAAGAACTTCAATTTTTTAGGACTTTCAAAGTTATTGTTATAAAAATTTTAGAAGTATAGAAAGAACTCTAGTGCAAAATTCAGAAATCATCCTGATTCCACATGATAGGTACTTGGTGATAAAATGAAACGCACACACATAGGAAAGAGTGGGCAAAGAGAAACCGCAAACAAGGACGAAGGCACTTGTTTCCACAGCAATGAGTTGGGTTTTCGAATATCTACTCTCTTCCTGCTTCTGTTGACACTTTAAAAACCAGGTTGCAGGAACGGAGAGATGGATCAGTGGTTAAGAGCACTGGCTTATCATGAGTCCTTACAATGAAAAAAAAAAAAAAAAAAAGAGCACTGGCTGCTCTTGCAGAAGACGGGGGTTCATTTCCCAGCACCCACATGGTGGCTAACAACCATTTGTAACTCCAGTTTTAGGTCATCTGCTGCTCTCTTCTGGCCTCTGTGGGCATTGCACAATATAGAGGTGCACTTACATGTAATCAGGCAATACACTCATAGACATGAAAACAAACAGAAAACAAAACAAACTTGGCTTACAGCTCAGAGAAATGTTCTGAAGTCACTGTCACTTTGTTCACTTTTCAGATCCAGATGGGGCGCTTAACAAGACTCATTTATTCATTATTACACAGTGCAACAGAACCGGGCTAGGAGTCCAGCTATCATCCCAAAACCTATAAGCAAAATAAAATGGATTCTGTATAGTTATCCCCCCTTTAATATTTTCCCATTTTTTTGGTCTTTTTGAGACAGGGTCTCTCTCCCTGTAACCCCAGCTCTCCTGGAACTCACTCTGTAGACCAGGCTGGCCTTGAACTCACAAAGATCCACCTGCCTCTGCCTCCCAAGAGCTGGGATTAAAGGCAAGCGCCACCACACCTGGCAATATTTTCCCATTTTTAACAGGAGTTGCAGAGTTGCATTATATTTCTAATAAAACAGGTAGTTTATGTTATACAAAACCCAAAGCAGCAGGGTCCAGCAAGTACTATAACTGATCAGTTAGGGTTCCTTAGGAAAGGTGAAGTTGAAAAGCAAATATTTACCCCTTGGATAGGCTTCATGGAGGAAACCTGGTCTCATTAACTCTTGATAAAAAGTAGAATTGAAAGAAGCAAATAAGAAAACATGATTAAAATACATTCTGCATATCTATGAAAATGTCATACTGAAGCCTATTATCTGCACAATTAATATGTGGTATTTATTCTTTTAAATTTTTATTTATTATTTTTATTTTATGTGTATGAGTATATTGCCTATATGTATTTAAGTGCACCCATGTTATGCAGTGCCTGTGGAGGTCAGAAGAGGTTGTCATATCCCCTGGAACTGGAGTTATAGACAGTTGTTAGCTGCCAAGTCCATGCTGGGAATCGAACCCCCTTGCTCTCCAAGAGCAACCAATGCTCTTAACCACAGAGCCATTTATTCAGCCCTACTGATTTTCCTCTTTTCTTTAAGGAAAAAAGTGGAATTCAATCCTAAATTTATGGTTACAAAATTGAATTTGTTTCACAAGTGCTAAGTAATCATAAAAGTAGACTACGGAGGATTGGGTCTGATGTATCATGAGGGCTGACAACTGCTATGCTGGCAGAGATGACCTAACAGGAACCTTTCTGTGGTTCTTGTTTTACAGCATGACTTTCCTGTGCTCAGATGGTTATTGCCAAGTTCTTCCAGATTGAAAAAATCCTCTGTGTTCTAAATAAAAAAAAAGATCCTTTAACAAATGCATTTAAGCTCAAGAGACAAACTCATGGGAAAGTTATACGTCAAAAATTGTAATTTGTATTCTATAGACAACATGACCCTCTGATTGGCAGACTTTACTGAATTTTGGCAAGAAGCAAATTCTTTGAAAAGAACTTCAGGATGGTGGGGCAATCACATGGCTCTCAAAATATAAATGCACACAAAGTCAGTCTTTCTTCTGAAAAGTCACACATAAGAAGTAGACAGATGATAATGCATTTGGAATGTGACCTCAGTGAAAACATCTTCTTTTTTTAATCTCCATTTTGTGATCTTGCAAACAGAATGCATCATTTCACAACAGGAAACCACTGGGGATGACGAGGCACATGAAATATGTTCAAACAAATTAAGCTTGTTTAATGTTTTGACTCTCCTACTTTTGTTTTCTTCTCTAGAAGTCTGTGCTCTTTGTTTATAGCTGTTACACAGGAGGGGAAAAAATGAATGCCTTATGCACATGAGGGATCTGTCATATGATTACCTGGAGGGAATTAAAGTGATACATGATGTATGTAGTAAGGCACATAGGAATGTTAAGCAATCGTTCAGGAAATCTGATTGGACGAGGTACAGAGCAGTCATTCCTCAGACATTCCACTCAGAGATCTCCTGCTACCCACAGAGAGGTGAAAAACTCTCCTTGTCTGTTGAACCCCCATGGGAAGTCCCCCAAAACAGTAAACCCCAACACTTTCTCAAGTCCTTGCTCTGCATACAGGAAGCTGGGGGGCAAGGAGCATACATCACAAAAGCGCCACGGGAGGGTATCATTATTTCCATTAACAAGACGGAATGGGACCTCAACATCTATAAACAAAGCATGGAAAGCTTAGAATTTTTTTCTCTGCTATTAAATTCAATAATTTATCAGGGCATTTTGTTGGAATTAATAATAACTAGCTACTTTGATCTAAACAAATTCCATCAGTCATTTTTCCTGAAAACTTCTCTGCTTGGCATTCCCTGATGGATGAGCCCAGTATGGGAATTGTTGCTCTTTTAAGGACCTGATTCAAAGACATAAATCTGACCATAGAATTAGATCACAAAACCAAAATTAAAAAAAACAAGAAGGGACTGCTTAGTCTCCTGGGTGATTATTTTGTAGTCAGAAGTTAAATAGAATTTATCACCCATTCTTTATTAAGATACTCCAGTGTTTCGTAGTAACTGCCATCCCAACATTTTGCAAAGATTAGATTTGTTGCTGCCAAATGCCCAGTACATTTTGCTTTACCAGTTGGGGGATATCTCCCAGGGGAACAAAAGTGCACAGGGTCATGTGATTCGTGAATAGCCAGCCACTGGTAGACATCAGCTGTCTGGTTAGAATAAACACAAATTTTATATCTGGGTTATTGGTACTAACAATGTAAGGGCTGCAATTGGGGTGAATGGTGAAACTACAGCAATGTAGTCTGGACACTCATTTGATCAACTTGATTGAACATACAACCCCTCACCCCCCGCTGGATGGTGGAGCTGTGAGGGTCTGGACACAACAGCCTGCAAATTGGTTTTACATGAAGGATGCTTGTACTCATGGATTATCACTTATTGCTAAAAAATGAAAAAAAAAACTGAGAGAAAGATGCAGGACAGTTATGGCAGAATGAATAATGGATGGGGTGGGGGTGGGGGGGGAAGGGAAAGGGAAATATGCCTGAACTGAATTGGAAAATGATGTATGAAATGCACAAAGCATCAATAAAAAAATGTGAAAAAAAAGAATAAACACAAATTTTGACTCATCAAAATACAGGTGTAGTAGAAGAACAGTGATAATTTTAAGTAAAGTTAAATATGAATTTTAATGAGGATGTTCCATTCTGGATAAAATGACATTATACATGGAGGATAATGGCTGGTATTTCTAAGTAATAATTGCAATTAGTTACTTTTTAAAATTAGAAGTATCTGTACTAGTGAAGCTGTTAATATAGTTTAAATAATTTTCATATATAGTTATTATATATTAATGAATTTGTATTTTTACTCTTTCTCTGCTAGGCTAATGGAATAAATAGTTTGGCTCTTGGGAGTATTGAAGAGAAAAGAATAATACAAACGAACTCATTTTGGGATTGTTGATTTTCCTTGAACCTCTCATGAACTTATTTGTATTTGGAAGAAAATATTCTGACACAAAGGTTGTACAGGAAGTCAAACTCTAAAGATATAAGAGGTGGCATTGTAGACTTGTTTTCTTTTTTAAAAATGTTTTATTTATTATTTTTATTTTATGTGTATGAGTTTATTGTCTGCATGTGTGTAAGTGCACCCATGTTGTGCAGTGCCCACAGAGGTCAAAAGATAGAGTCGTATTTCCTTGAAACTGGAGTTATGGATGGTTGTTAGCTGCAAGGTAGCTGCTGGGACTTGAACCCAGTTCCTCTGCAAGAGCATCCAGTGCTGTTAACCGCCAAGTCATCTCTCTGGCTCCATAGAGTGGTTATTTTTCATAGATTTTACTAGAAATTACACTTTTACGAAGGGTTTATTTATTTATTTAATGAGTTATCTGTGAGTCTGAGTATATGTATGTATGTCCACTATATGTGTGCAGGGCCCGCAGAGGACAGAAGATGGCTTTAGATCCCTTAAAATTGTAGGTGGTTGTGAGTTGCCCAATGTGTACAGAAATCAAGATCTGTAACAACAGATGTTACAATATCAAAAAAAAAAATCTTTAAGAGAAAACTCATCAAGTGAATAAAATCTCTGGGAGGGATAAAAACCCAGCATTTCAGTTTTGATGGTCAATCATCTGGTCAAAGGACCAATCCTAGGAAGACAGGCTCACCTTTTGTCATGCTAAAGACAAGGGTGGAATACCTAGAACATTAATAAAATGAGGAACATTTCTTGTCCAGAGTCCTGCCCCCTACAGCAGCACTTATGGACCTAGACAGGCAAGGAGTTTTCTATAAGTTTGCCTACTTTTCTGATTCCTTCATAAACCTCTCCTTTTCTCCTTTCTATCTCTTTTTTTTAAAATTTTTTTTTTATTAATTTTATTTAGTTCTGTATGTTTGTGAATGTACTGCCTGCATGCAAGTCTGTGCACCCGTGTCGTGCAACGCCGCGGAGGTCAGAAGAGGGTCTCGGATTCCCCTGGAGCTGGAGTTCTCCTGGAATTGGAGTTCTCCTGGAATTGGAGTTTCAGACGGCTCTCGGCCGCCATGTGGGTGCTGGGGATCGAACCCGGGTCCTCTGTAAGAGCAGTCGGCGCTCTTAACCGCTAGGCCATCTCTCTATCTCTTTTCCAACCCCGATTTCCCTAATGCATTGGGCTGCACCAACATCTTGTATTCTTTTACTTATCTTCAAAGCTTCCTTCCCCTCCCTGCCTTGTAGCTGCTAGCTTTCCACATGTCTGACCTCTATGCCAGCTCGAAACATCCATGGCTCTCTCTATATATGAATTTATTAGATTAGCTCACAGGATAGGGTCCAAATCATCCAACAATGACTGTACCATACTGGAGAGGCTAAGGATCCAGTAGTTGCTCAGTCCACAAGGCTGGATGTCTCAATAGTACCAATCTGGTGCCTAAGGGCTGACAGATTTTGGGAGATCTGCTAGTCTTCAGTCTACACTGAAGTATGAGGAGTTGGTCACAACAGCAAGACAAACTCACCAGTGAGAAAGAAGGCAAAAACAGAGATGAGTTCCTTTCCGCCATGGCCTTTTATGCCCACTGCCATCAGAAGGTAACACCCACAATTAGGCTGGGTTTTCCAGCTCTAAATGATCCAATCCAAGATCTCTTTCTTCATTTAAATTAATCACAGATCCAGTCAAGTTGACACCCAGGATTATCCATCACAGAGGCCTATTGCTTTCATATAGCCAGAGGCTGGGGATGCCAGGCAAGGCCTCTGATTTTTCCTTATCTTTTTTCCCTGTAAGTGTGCCCTGTTCCTGGAATTCATACTGGGGTGTGATGGAAACTTCATGAGATCTGGACACCCGGAATGGAAACTGGACTAGCCAGCTCATCTTCCTCTTCATCCATCACTAAAGTCTTATTAATTCCAGACCTATGATGCTCAGTGGTATTGCACAGGAGCTCTGTCTTCCTTCTCTCTCCTCAACTCACCCTTTGAGGTCTGTGTACTTTATTCTTCAGGTTTGAGCAAGAATATCCCAGAAGCAACTGGCTTGAGGTAGCATCGATGGCCCTTGAGTTTCTGATCTCCTAACCTCTCAAGCTTTGGCCAACAAAGCTGAGGAAAGCTCCTTAGCTCGTAAAGATACCCTGATCATCAACAACCAGGACCCCTCACTTCTGAGCCATCTCTCCAACCCCTAGCACTTTTGAAAAGATGCCACCTGTTGCTTTCTTCGGTGTTCAGGGTGACTCTATTCAAGTGAAGAAAAATAACAACTCTTTTTTGTAAAAAATACTTTTTTATTTATTTATTTTTATTTTATTTCTCTAGGTGCTATGCCTGTTTGGTGCTAGGGACCCAATCCAATCCAAGGGCTTGTAGTTGCTAGGAAAGCACTCTGACACTGAACCAAGTCCCCAACTCCAAGACACCAACTGTAATTTCTTGATTTGGGGATTACCTGGACAATCCCCTGCTTCAGACCTTGTCCTTAACTATATGACAGCCCTGCTTTCATTCAGCTTTGTGTGTGTGGGGGGCGTGTCTGCCTCCTCAAACAACTATATGAGAAACTTTCTAGCAGGCACAATCTTGGCAACTATCTATTATCCACAATAACTAAGTCAAGATTCTTAGTATCAATTTTCAAATGTCTGAAGAATTTAAAGACCAAATAATTATTAAAATAAATTAATGTTAGACTTTGCATGGAGATGCCACTTGTCATTTTGATTTTGATAACATAAAATAAATATTGCAATAAGAAAATGGCTAAATTCTGGTAAATATTTTATCTCAGGTCCATCTAGTGGGATTCAGTGGACTTTGATTCTGCCATTGTGCAGGTGTGTATGGTTTAAATTCCACATTCTCACTTTAAGTCCATGGTTAGGTAGCTAAAATGAAATAAGTATGAAATTAATTCCCCCAAAAGCAATCCCTGATTCTCTTGACCTTTAAGATTAATATTTGTAAAATTAAGATTTATTCTCCATGATTTTAGGGTTTCTTTTGTCCCTTTTCTGTGATGCTGAGGATCCTGAAGATGGCTTCAGTCTTCTAAAAAAATCTTCTAAAGGATACCAGTTTGGGGATCTCCCAAGACCACCTGAAGCAGGTAAAGGGATGGAACTAGAAGATATCATGCTAAGCTAAGTGAAGTAACACAGTCCCAGAGAAACAAATGACAAATGGTATTCCTCATCTGTGGATGCTAGCGCCAATTATCTAGCTGTAAGTATTTCTTGTGCATGGCCCCTTGAGCTTCGTGTCCAAGTAGTTGGGAGTGATGCATGTTGGAAACAACAACAACAACAACAACAACAACAGAAAGGACTGCATCAAAGAACTGACTGAAATGGTGAACTTCTGCTAAAAACAGTCAACTTCCACATGGAGAATTTTGAGAAAGACTGAGAAAGAGATGAAAAGCATGTTTGGCAGAATGTATGAGCTCTGCTGGAGTGGGGGGGTAGGGTTGGAGACATGGGTCTAGATCTAATTAGTAACATAATCTCATACAAAAAATATATATAATAAAAAAATTTAAAAAAGGATACCACTTTTGTAGTTTAAAGAAGCAGTATATATGTAATTATTTCATATCTGTTGGTTTCGATATGTACCTTTAAAATTACATTTTGTTTCAACATATGCATAAGATCCAACCGAAACAGTAAAGTTCTCCCCAAAACAATAATCTTCTGCTTTGAAAAGCTTTTAAGAGACTCAGAAAAAGATACAAGTCATATATGGGACAATGCATAAAGTTGGGTGGGGTGGGGGGCATGGAAAGGGAAAGGAGTCTAAATCGGGCTGAGCAAGGACATATGAAAGGCAAAAAAACTCAACAAAAATATAAAAAAATAAAATTACATTTTGGTGAGCTTACTTTTAATTTTCAAATCATTTTCTCTAAAGAATTATTTTGCATTACACTTCTCACGTGTGTGTGTGTGTGTGTGTGTGTGTGTATGATTTTCTACCTTAAATTCTAATTTGACGTTGTGATGAAATCTGTCTTTACCAGGGAGTTTATATCTGGTTCTTGAGATGCACAGTATGAAGGTTCCCCTCCACTACTTCCCACCGACTCATTTCTGAGTCACCATATCCCACCTTCTTCACAGCAAGCTACTCAGAGCACACAGTCGGTGGAACGCACACATAGAACTTTCCGTTCTGTAAAGAATAATATATAGAATCTTGTGTTTCAATTAGGTGGAACAAATATGCTACAATTTGTAATTATCATAGCTATTACCATTATTTTTAATGAATCCATTCTTGAATTAAGGTTCCGTTTGGCTTACTCACAGCATTGTAGAGTCTGTTACAAAAAATGAGCAACACATTCAGCCATTTACAAAAAAAGCTGAATGACTGAACAGACCTCCATTTTTTATTTGCATTAATGAGTTCATCCCCAACTATATATGCAATAATATATAAAATTAAGTTATAAATGTACGGATGTGCTCCAAGTCACCATGAAAATCTGCATGCAAATGCATAATAATCACAAATCTACAATATTACAATATTAAAAAATACCCACAATTAAATTATCATGTGGAAATAATCATAACGTTATTGGAAACTCAATTATTGTGGCAACCCTTGTCGGGGAATTAGCAGAGTATCGCAAAGGCAAGTCAGACCTGAATTCATCAAATATATATTATCACAATATTACATGTTCACTTCGATTCCATGCAAAGACAAACACCCTCTCTCACTAGTATCTGCTCAATGCATTTGTATTATTCATGAACAACTCTGTGATCTATTATACATACAAAACTGATTGTATGCTTCTTGCCGTAGGCTATAGTGCAGAGACACGGAATTAATTTTATTATATACACATGCATGATAATTGGGAAGGATTCGGTCAGATACAAAACTGCTCCTGTGTTCCATTATTCTACTTTCCAAAAAAAAAAAGAAAGAAAAAAGAAAAAGGTCAAAGGTCAGTGGCAATTTCTCTTCATGACAGTGAGACTCTTTGTCATATAAAGTAGAAAGTTCTCAGGTATTAATGAACCCCAAACTAGGAAGAATAGTCTATACACTGCTCTTCACCAAAACAAACAAGTTTTCATTTTGCTGGTGCACTCAAAACTTTGGTTCAAATGACATCACAATGAAAATTGTTGGTTCTAGTCATGCTGTGTCTGGCTAGCTGTCCTGGAGGGCTGGCTGGCTGAAATCATCTGATACTAGCTATAAATAAATGGTTTAATGTTAACTTGCAAGGTTAAGGCTGGCTGGTCATCTGTTTCATCGCTTCCTCTGGGAATGATAGGATTATTTACTTCTATGACTGTGTTTTTTTATCATACCTCTGTTGCCAGTGCCTTGCAGAGTGTTTTCCACATAGACGAACAAAACTATTCATTTTGTAAATTTAACATATTAGTCCAACACTGCTTTCTATCATAGTGACCTGATTCTTCAAACTAGTCTATTCCAGTGGAAAACAATAAAAGCCACAAATGTAGTTCTCAACTTTCTGGAGCCTAAGTCAAAACCTAAAATAGGAAAGATAGATTTAATTCATTTCAATAATGTTTTGTTTAACTCAATATTCCCAATATATTCATGCTAATTATACCTTCAACACACACTTGATATGAAAAATTGTAAACAAGATAATTTAGCGTCTATTTAACCTTTAAAATATGCTTATATTTTATATTTACAAGTTCTTCTCAATTAGAGCTAGCCCCATTGGGGGCCCAGTGTCCACGCAGCCTGTGGTTAGCTGTGCAGGCTGACAACACTAGTTAATGCACTCAGTCTTATTAGCCAAGCCACTCAAGGTGTCTGCCATCAAGATAAGCTTATCGGCAACCCTTTTCACACTATACTTGGATTTCTAAGCAACTTTCATTTACAGACCCTGATTTTCTCTTCTAGTCAAAGCAACACAAACATAACTAAAAGTAGTTTTTAAATGTTTAAAAGAGGCACTATTTTCCCCCACAGGAGCTCTAGGGGGCGTTGCCTCTCCATTTGATTTCCACTTACAAAAACGGAATACAGATGCATATAGAAGAAAGTATAGTATAAAGAGATTAAACATATCAGAGTCTGAGAGTCTGATACATGTAGGACTAAATGGCAACTCTACCTTGCTGGGTATACCAAGTCTTAACTTAGCACCCACATGGCGCCTGAGAACCGTTTGTAACTCCAATTCCAGAACTCCAGTTCCAGGGGAATCTGAGACCCTCTTCTGACCTCCGCGGCATTGCACGACACGGGTGCACAGACCTGCATGGAGACGGTACACTCATCCACATACAAAAATAAATAAAAATTTAAAAAAAATAAAATGATGGAACACTTATCTCTTTGGTCAGTGAGAGATACATTGTGCTTAGTGAAATGCCCGACTGTATTGGACACTCAATGTTTCTTTTAATCGTTATTTTTATGATTATTTAAAGATCCCCTAAAATGTCATCTCTTTCCATATAGATCTTCATTAAAAAAATGGAAATGTTAAGAACCAGTCTGTGTTCCAGGTGAGAAGATGAACTTCTGAAACCTAAATAAACCAACCCTCCGTGAAAATCCCTGCTGAAGCCCAGGACACAAGTTCTCACCCAAAAAGCTCTTAGACAACATTGACTGTTTCTCTTTGCACGTAGGCTAGTGACGTGCTCTGTACACAAAGGCATCCACTTCAGAATCTTTATGGATCGTGATTACTATACAGAATGGTCTACTGGAAGCAGAGGAGTAAAAAGACCTCTTCATTGCTGGTGCTTTGGTGATTTGGAGAAGTAGTGCATAAAAGCCTAGCGGCCTTCTATTTAAAATGCAGATCCCTGGAGTCCCCAAGTTATCCTATACATCGAGCATACCTTTGTTTGTATCAGAAAGGCAGAATTATACTCTATTTTTTCTGATGCAAGAGTGGTGTTTTCTGCCTCTCCACCTAGCACCACACCTAGAGATGGCTTTGACTGAATTAAGAAACCAAGCTTTCA
Organism: Rhizomys pruinosus; assembly: GCA_009823505.1. NCBI lineage: Eukaryota > Metazoa > Chordata > Mammalia > Rodentia > Spalacidae > Rhizomys > Rhizomys pruinosus. Next base: position 432,502 of record VZQC01013000.1, on the reverse strand, counting down.
AAAGTATATGACTGTGAAGGATTTCTTAGAAATGGTAATAGGGAAGTTTAAATAAGGAAGTTTAAATAAAGATATATGCAAAGTATCTTTTAAGAACTGTTTGTTCAAACTGAACTTTACTCATGCACTTGAACCTAAAACCTTAAAGAAAGGAGGGGAATCTCTTCCCTTTAAATATTTGGCTCTGATATCTCCTTTAAAAAATGGGGCATTTGACAAATAACTGTAGAAAAGGATGCAGAAAGGGCATAGTTAAATGTCGTCATACATCCAGCAGTTTAGAGTCAAATCTACTTTTCCTGCGTTTCTTACCTAGGTGAGTGTTTGAGGCTTTCATGATGGTTTGCAGCACAGTCCTTATGACAGGCTTTGAGGCTCTGCTGACATGAAGAAGCTTCCAAACAAGCAGCAACATGATGGTGGCTGAGGTGTGGTTGTGGAGAAATGGGAGGAGTTCTTGGATCCTTAATTCTTTAGCTCTTGGATTTCTTGGCTCCTCCGCTTTCTGACATGAATCTTTGCTCTCTCTCCAACTTTCCATGTACTTTGATTGTATAATAAGAACATGGGAATTTTTTTTTCAGTTTTCTTTTATCTTTGGTTTCATATAGTAGTGAATTTGGATACTCATGTGATCTTCCTAATTATGACTCCCATATCTCTTTTCTAACCTATATTTGCTGAATAAGTTCAGGTCAGCCTCCAGTGACCTAAGGTTCCTTATTATCCCCAGACGCTTAGGTATTCTTGGAAAGGACACACCTCAAAGTACAAGGAACTGATTCCCATCTGAGAAGGTGATGGTGATTATATATTTGCAGGTATATAAATGGAATTTATAAGCACTGTGCCTAGAATGGAATTACATTTTGACTAATGGTTCATAATATAATATTCAAAGACAAGTTGGTAGAGATTTGTTTGTTCTATTTCCTCATTTTATTATACAAAATCATCTTTCTTTGTTAGCCTAGATGCTTTCTCTGTCTCTTATTTAATTATTTCTTCCTCTCTCTTCCATATACCAGATGAGTTGGGTATGCATTGTCTGAAAGGCTTAAGATAAAATTGTTTCAGATTTGGGGTTTTATTACCAGATGTTGGACCATTTGAACCTGAAATTTATTTATGCTTCAACTTCACATGTATCTAATACCTATAGACTTTAGGTTATCTCATACAGAATTTTAATCAAGCTTGGGCATGAATCTTCATGGTACAGAATTTACCTCTCTGGTACCATTTTGGTGTTTAAGAAGGGTTTAAGAAGGTTCAGATCTTGGAACACTGTGATTGCCTATTTTCTTTGGGGGGGGGTGCTTTTTGAGACAGGGTCTCCCTGTAGTCCCAGCTGGCCTGGAACTCACTCTGTAGACCAGGCTGGCCTTGAACTCACAGAGATAGGCCTACCTCTGCCTTTCGAGTGATAGGATTAAAGTCGTGCACCACCACGCTCAGCTGTGATTGCCTATTTTATTGGGAATGCTCAATCCACATATGAAGCTTAGGATTTGAGATGTATGTGACTGTATATATATATATATATATATATGACTGTATATATACATATATATTGTCTATAATTATATAAACTGAAAAAATGAAAACTGAAAAAAATTCCCATGTTCTTATTATACAATATATAATACATATATAATACATATATAATTATACATATATATGTATATATATGTATCTATATATACATATATATATATATACATATATATGTATATATATAGTCATCTCTGAGACTATATGTATAATTATATATATGTATATATATGTATATACATATATATATACATATACATATTTATATACATATATATACAATTATATATATGTATATATGTATATACATATATATGTATATACTATACATATATGTATATATATATATATATATATATATATAGTCTCAGAGATGAATGCCACAAACATATCATACAAGAGACCAACAGTCATTGATCATGTAACATGTAGTGAAAAGGGACTTTTGGTGGCTGTTGTTTTTTATTTATTACTTTTGAGACAGAGTCCAACCATGTAGCCCCAGCTAAACTGGAACTCACTATGTACACGGAGTTGACCTCAAACTCATACTGATCCACCTGTATCTGCCTCCTGAGTGCTGGGACTAAAGGTGTGCACTACTGAGCAAGGCTAACAGGAACAGTTTTGGTAGCAGGAATTTTCTCTTTTGTTCTTGAAGTCTAGCCCAGAATTATTAATGAGAAATGAAGTATGAGCCACAACAGTGAGCTTCCTGAACAGTTAAAAAAGTCCTATTAAGTAGAGTATAAAACTGAGGAATAAAATGGAAAAATGTAAGTAAAATTAATCTTAATAGAATCTTATATTTATCCAGATATAGCTATCTTCTGGTTTCTGTTCAGATCGTATAAATATTTCTACTTTTAGCAAGTATAGCCAAAATATTATTCAATATCTGACCAATAGGGAAAAATATTTTGTAACCTGTGTCTCTCTTACATTCTCATTTATACACTCTCATTGCATGTTACCATGTGGCTGGCTATTGGTTTTCATATTGTAGAGAACTCAGAGATCCTTGGCCTTCAGGAGCCTGAACTGCAGCAAAACATAAGCTTTCATTCCCCAAGGCAGGCAGCTGAATGCTGATTGACATTTGAACAAAGAAAATATCCTTACACTTAGGCATCAGAGCTATTACTTTTCTAATTCTGTGTAACCCTTGGGTCACTTTGGGCCATTTCTCATGCTCTGAATTAGGGGTTCTTTGAAACACAACATGAATACAGTAATAATTAAAATGATATACTGTACTATTAACATTCTCAAATCTTTAAGGCAAAGTGATCTATGCCTGCAGCCCTGCCTGGCTAGCTAATTAAACAGCATACAGTTGTAAACAGCTATTGTAAGCAGTTATCTCTTCAAAATTAGAGAACTACACTTTACAGCGATGGCATTGGTTCCCGGATTGAGCAGATTTAACTAGAGGACAAGATTGATTTGAAAGGATGTCTTAAGTCTTGGCCACCCATTTGGTCACAATGAGGCTTCTTTTGGCTAACAGGCCAGTCCTGTTCCCTGGGAGTCAGACAGGCATGCTATTCGGGGTGAAGCCACTGGGTGGTAAGGAGTCTGGGCTCCTCCCTGTGTTCCTTCTCATGTGAGTCAGTATTCTTGGAGGACACAGCCAACTGTCCCCAAAAGAAGAACATAGCTCCACTCCACCCTGCAATCTCTAATCTGCTGTGATCAGCCGCTAAACCAAGGGATTTGGGTGTGTAAAGTCAAAGACTTGGCTACATTCTCTTTCTCTCCCTCTCCCTTTCTCTCTTTCTCCTCCTTCCCTCTGTTAATTGGAGTTCAACTACTTGTTTTTTTGCACTTGTTTTCCAAATCACTGGAGAAAATATAGCAACATCTGCTGACCATTTCACTTCCATTCCGGACCTCCTAGAATTGATCTCAGATCAGCCTTCCATAAACCTGGGAAATCAGCTTAGGGACACTGTCTTTTTTATATATTCTTTGTTCCTATGTGCTAGTCAGTCTATAGTTAATGACCTTCAACCATTACCGTCCTTTTATCAGGGATGTATGAGTGGTCTGTCTATCCAAGCCAGTAATGAATGAACTAGTAAGTAAATGAATGAATGAAGAATGAATGAATGAATAAATAAATAAATAATCAAATAAGTGAATGAGTTCACATTACTGCAAACTTAGACTTTCTGGTACTCTCTATTAAGTCATAAATTTGAATAAAATTGATATTGTAAATATTATACAGATCTTCCTTATGTTGTGATGGGTCTCTTCTTGATAAACTTATTGTAAGTTGGAAACATTCTCATCTGAAAATGCATATAATGCAGCTATCTTCCACATCACAGCTGAGCACTATAGTGTCTTACACAGTAATGCAGATGTCCCTTCATGGTCCAGTGGCTGCCTGGTATAGCTGTGTTCACTGGGATACCCAGCTTCAGGACTGATCATAACACCTATCCCTTGCTGGGGTAACATTGGGATTTCAAGCAGAAATTCTAATGAATGGAAATTAAACAACATTAGAAAGTGATGATAAGTGGCTGGAGAGATGGCTCAGTGGTTAAGAGATTGTACTGAGTCCAATGCACCACAGGGTGTAAGGATATAATTGCTGAGAATAAAATCTAAGGATTTACTCAGAATTATAATCCCTCAAGGCATCCAGAAATTCTATTTTTACCCCATCTCTCTCACTTATCTGCGGGGGGGGGGAGGTTGGTGGTGGTTTGCATAATCCTTTTTGCTTTTCAATTCACACAGCCTACATTTACCTGTGGCCTGTCTTTATTATTCCGTGAATAATACAGTAGAATAATGCAGACCATGTCCTGAGAATGACTCGGTAGAAATACACTGCACATTGGGTGTGTTCAAATACACAGCCCAGACGTTTAATGCCTCAGCTTGCCCAAGGGAAGGCTGAACTGCTCACCAAGCAGGTGCCCTGTAGCAGGGGATGAATCACACAGTTCACACTCCAGCCACATTTTATAGGTGTATTCAGGATAATCCTTTTGGATCAGAATGGGTCTAACTGGCACTGCTTAAACTGTCAGAGCTGTCAGGGTAGCCGCATTTAAATAATGGAAGCTATGACCACATGTAGAGATGATACTGATGGGTTTTCCCCTAGAATAGGGAGGTTTCCATCAACTCTTCTGTGCAACTCAGCAAAGAGGAATAATGAGGTTCTACTTGTGCATCAGTCAGCCTGTTGCAGGTAGACAATAAGGAGCTGGGCATGATCCCATTAATGTGTGAATGTAGAAGACTGGAACAGAGGGCACAGAGTTTAGATCAAGGATTTCCCAGGACCACCTGAAGCACAGGTAGGAGCCAGGTGCTTCAGCCAGGCAGATTTTTGGATAATTCTATCACTGGGTTGTTGGATAATTGTTTCATTGGTCTGTTGGATAATTAAATCATTGTCTTGTGGGGGTGGATTCTCCTTGCTAGCTGGTATAAGAGGGGGGGCTGTTGCCACTGTGAGACTTGAGTGCACAGAGCTTAGATTGGGGATTTCCCAGGACCACATGAAACACAGAGTACTGGGGTGCAGGCTAAGCAAGGCATATTCTGCCCCCACGCCCCCCCCCCAAAAAAACTGGAATTGCTGAGGGAGTGCCCAAGTGGATTCTTTGGAGAACCTTCAGAACAGAAACGGAAGAGTGAGTTAGACTTCCAATATATAAACAAAATTGAAAGCCTAAAACCTAGACAAGTCAACACTCCATAAACAAGGAGAAAAACAAAACAAACAAACAAACAAAAAACAATGAAGGCACCTGAAAGAGGCAAGCAAAGCAACCCTTCAACACAGTGAAGAGGCATTTGGGCTTGGCATGAGAATACAGGCAAAGGGAAACTCACATGCCAGGGACACAATGAAGGGACAACATGGGAAAGGTGCAGGATAATTCCACACCAAGCTCTACCAACCCTGTGGAAGATTCCTACAGTGGGATCCCCCTGGGGGTGGCCCAAGACAGAGATCTTAGAGGAACAATTGCAGACATATTCAAAGAAATGAAAGAATATAAAGAACAAGTCAGAGAACTAAGGAGAGAGAATGAAAACTCAAGAAGGACCTAGAGAGAGAGAATGACAAACACCAGAAGGAAGTGGAAACACTGAAAAAGGAAACCAACCAGTGAAGCAAGGAGCTACAGGAAGAGATTGAGAAGCCCCCAAAGGAAGTGGAAATACTAAAGAAATCACAAGATGAAATGAAGAAGGAAATCGAACACTCATCCAATCAAGAGGAAAGGAACGGAAAAAGCCTCAGAAGCAGAATGGAGGAAGCAGAGCAAAGAATATCAGACCTTGAAGATAACACAGAACAACTAAAAACCTCAAGCAATAATTATGAAAAATTTAAAAATACACAAAAGTGGAACAACCAGGAATTGTGGGACACTATGAAAAGATCAAATCTCCACATCATAGGGATAGAGATAGGAGATGAATCCCAAGAGAATGGTATTGATCAGACCTTCAACAGAATAATAGATAAAAATTTCCCCAAATTAAAAAAAGACAGACCAGTACAAATACAAGAAGCACATAGAAATCCAAACAGACAAGATCAGAAAAGAAATTCTCCACACCATATCATAGTTAAAATGCTAGATGCCCAAAATAAAGACAAAATTCTGAAAGCCACAAGAGAAAAACAACAAGTTACATATAAGGGGAAACCCATTAGAATTAAAATGACTTCTCAGTACAAACTATGAAAGCAAGAAGAACGTGGAGCAAAGAATTCCCAGGGTTAAAGGACTATAGATGCCAACCCAGGTTACGATACCTAGCAAAAATGTTGATTATAGTTGAAAGAGAGAGAAAAATCTTCCATGACATAAATGAGATGATAGAATACATGTCCAGACAACCAACCCTTCAGAGAATACTTGAAGCAATTCAAAGGACAGAAGAAAGGAACAACAATCCCCAGGCACCTAGAAAGAGAAATTAGTAAAAGCATAACTGCAGAAGTAGAAACCTAGACCAAAAATGCAAATGGATAATAAGGTGAAAGGAAGCAACACACGTATTTCAGTTATAACCTTAAATATTAATGGACTAAACTCCTCAATCAAAAGACGTAGAATGGGAGATTGGATTAGGAAACAGACCCCATCTATAAGCATGCTGTCTGCAAGAAATCCAGCTTACCCTCAAGGATAGGGACCAACCTAAGGTGAAAGGATGGAAAAAATATTCCAAGCAAATGGTACCAAAAAGAAAGCAGGTGTTGCTATTTTAATACCAGATAAAATAGACTTCAAAGTAAAAGAAATCAGAAGAGACAAAGCAGGTCATTACATTTTTATCAAAGGAAAAATTCACCAAGAAGATTTCACAATTATGAATATATATGCCCCAAACTCTGGTGCACCAAACTTTATAAAGACAATTCTCCAGGACCACAAGGCACAGATTAACCCCAGCACACTCATAGTAGGAGACTTCAATACCCCACTGAGCACTTTGGACAGGTCAATTGGACAAAGAATAAACAGAGAGACATCAGAACTGAATGGTGTGATACACCAAATGGACTTCACAGACATGTACTGAATATCCCACCCAAATGTCAGAGAATACATTTTCTACTCAGCACCCCATGGAACATTCTCCAAAATCAACCACATACTGGGACACAGAAAAAAACCTCAACAAATACAAAAAGATTGAAATATTTCATGCATTCTATCAGACCACAGTGCAATAAAGCTCAGTATCAACACCAGGATAAGCCTTACTGCCTACAAGAACACATGGAGACTAAACAACACACTCCTAAATAATAAACAGGTCAAGGAAGAAATAAAGAAGTTTAGTTCCTGGAACTAAACGACAATGAGAGTACGACACAACAAAACCTATGGGACACTTTAAAAGCAGTTCTAAGAGGGAAGTTTATAGCCCTGGGTGCCTACATTTAAAAAAAAAAACCAGAAAAAGTACAAATAAATGAGGTAACAATGCAGCTAAAAACACTTGAGAGACAACAACAAATGAACCCTAAATGCAACAGACAGGAAGAAATAACAGAAATCAATTAAATAGAAACAAAGAAAACAATACAAAAAATTGATGAACCCAAAAGCTGGTTCTTTGAGAGAATAAACAAGATAGACAGACCTCTATCCCAGTTAACCAAAAGAAAGAAGGAACAACTCCAAATCAATAGAATCTGTGATGAAAGGGGAAATATCACAACAGACAATGAAAAGATCCAGACAATCATATGGGAATGCTTCAAAAACCTATACTCTACTAATTTTGTAAATGTAGGAGAAATGGATGAATATCTGAAATCCTGGGAATCATCAAAGCTTAACCAAGAAGAGATCGACAGCTTAAACATACCCATAATATACAAAGAAATTGAAGATGTAATAAGAAACCTCCCAACTAAAAACAGCCCAGGCCCAGATGGTTTTACAGCAGAATTCTATAAAATATTTCAAAAAGACTTACAACCATTATTACTCAAATTGTTCAGAAGGATGCAAACAGAGGGAATTCTCCCAAATTCCTTCTATGAAACCAGCATCACTCTAATACCAAAACCAGCAAAGATACAAACAAAAAGGAGAACTATAGACCCATCTCATTAATGAACACAGATGCCAAAAGTCTCAACAAAATACTTGAAAACCACATACAGACCCACATCAAGGAGATCATCCATCATGACCAAGTTGGATTCATACCAGAGATGCAGGGATGGTTCAACATATGAAAATCAATAAATATCATCAAGCATATAAATGGACTGAAAGATAAAAACCACATGATCATCTCAACTGACCCAGAAAAAGCCTTTGACAAAATCCAGCATCCCTTCATGCTTAAAGTCCTAGAGGGAACTAGATTGAAGGGATCATTCCTCCACGTAATCAAAGCCATATACAGGAAACCCACACCCAACATCATCCTAAACGGAGAAAAGACAGAAGCATTCCTCTTAAAGGTAGGAACTTGGCAAGGCTGGCCCCTGTCACCACTCCTCTTCAATGTAGAGCTTGAAACACTTGCTAGGGCAGTAAGTCAAGAAAGTGAAATTAAAAGAGTACTAATTGGAAAAGAGGAAGTCAAGCTATCCCTTTTTGTTGATGATATGATTGTTTACCTAAGGGATGCTAAAAGCTCCACCAGAAAACTCCTAGAAATGATTAAAAATTTCAGCAAAGTGGCAAGATACAAAATTAACCTAGAAAAAGCAGTAGCCTTCTTTACACCAACAATGAGCAACTGAAGAAGGACTATAAGGAAACTGTCCCGTTCACAATACCCTCCAAAAATACCTAGGAACAAACCTAACCAAAGACACCAAAGATCTCTACAAAAAAATTTAAAACCCCTGAAGAAGGACATCAGAAGATGGAAAAACCTCCCACGCTCATGGATTGGGAAAATTAGTATAGTAAAAATGTCCATTCTACCCAAACTATTGTACAGATTGAATGCAATCCCAATTAAAATCCCCAAGAGTTTCTTCACAGGCTTGGAAAAAAAAGTCCTTAATTTCATATGGAAAAACAAAAGACCCCAAAGAGCCAAAGCAACCCTGAGTGAAAAGAGCAATACAGGGGGGTCTCTATGCTGGACTTCAAACTACACTACAGGGCTATAGTCATAAAAACAGCTTGGTACTGGCACAAAAACAGACCTGTTGACCAATGGAAAAAAACTGAAGATCCAAACTTGAGCACATACAATTTCAGCCACCTCATATTTGACAAGGGGGCCAAGAAGACACAATGGAGGAAATACAGCATCTTCAGCAAGTGGTGTTGGCAAAACTAGATCACCACTTGTAGAAGAATGAAATTAAACCCCTACCTCTTGCCATGTACAAAAGTCAACTCCAGATGGATCAAAGACCTCAACGTGAACCCCAAAACTCTGAAGACATAGACGTAGGAAAACATTTCCTAAATCATACAACAGCTGTGCAAGAAATAAGGTAGTCAATTGATAAATGGGACCTCATTAAACTCAAAAGCTTCTGTACATCAAAAGAAACAATCAAGGAAGTGAAGAGAAAACCCATAGAGTGGGAGGAAACCTTCACCACAGAGACATCTGACAAAGCACTGACTTCCAGAATATATAAACTACTCAAAAAACAAAGAAGAAAGAAAACAAATGACCCACTCAAAAGATGGAGCAAAGAGCTGAACAGAGACTTCACAAGTAAAGAATTAGATATGGCTGAGAAACACCTTAAAAATTGTTCAGCATCACTACTCATTAAGGAAATGCAAATTAAAACCACTTTAAGATATCATCTCACTTCCATAAGACTGGCTAGGATCAAGAAAACAAATGATACCAAGTGCTGGATAGGTTGTGGGGAAAGGGGAACACTCATCCACTGCTGGTGGGAATGTAAACTCGTACAGCCACTATGGAAAGCAGTGTGGAGAACCCTTGGAAGACTCAAAATGAGCTTACGACCTGACCCAGTCATACCACTCCTGGGTATATACCCACAAGACTCATCTTACAGCAGAGATACATACACAGCCATGTTTATTGAAGCTCTGTTTACAATAGCGAAGAGCTGGAACTAACCCAAGTGCCCCTCAAGTGAGGAGTGGATAGAGAAAATGTGGTACATGTACACAATGGGGTAAAGAAAGATGACATCACGAGATTTTCAGGTAAGTGAATGGAGCTAGAAGATATCATGCTGAGTGAAGTAACACAGTCCCAGAGAAACAAAAGATGTATGGTATCCCACATCTCTGGATGCTAATGCCAAACACCTCGTTGTATGGCAAACTGAGCAACGTTAAAGTGATCTGAAAACAACTGTGCTCTTATATTGTGAATCCCTTAAAAAATAATTTTTAAAAAAGAGTGGAACACATGCATGGAAGCAGAGGGGGAACAGTAGTCACCAGGCCCTTCAGATGAGAGAATTGGCCTGATGGCCTACAGCAGAAGATGTCAGTTGGGAGGAAAAATTTCATGAGGGCTAGCATGCCATGTGGTTACTATAGTCACTAACAACAGTAAAAAGTCCAATGAACAAAAAAGACCATAAATGGTTACCAATGGCCAAAGCCTAGATAATAAAAGAGTCTTCAAAGTGTGGGTCCCTGGATTTGACTTCTTTATTAAACTTTACCCACCCAGGGCTCAGGGACCATGGTGGAAGAACAGGTGGAAAGATTGTAAGAGCAGGGGCAGAGCTGCAGGCCTATAGGAAACAGAGTCTTACAAGTTTCTGAGACTCATATGAACCTAAAGCAATGGTGTTAGCACACCCCAAAGCCATGTAAACTCAATCAGACAAAAACCCAGCAAAGAACTGGGGAAGTGGGCCACAGTCCCCAATCTTAGCCAAAGAACTATTTACAGCTTATTACTGCTGGAGAATTGATCCTATAGATATAGTGACTAGACGCCAGTGGATGAATTGCACTGAGGGACATCTGGGTACACTAACTTGACTCAAGAATAGAATTCATGAAATCTGGTGGGGCAGGGTATAGGGGGTCTGAATGGGGGAGGGAGTATAACGATAGTTAAGATATTTTGTATGAAATGCACAAAAATTCAATGCACAAATGCACAAAAAAGAGAGATGGTTCAGTGGTTAAGAGATTGTATTGTATTGACATAGAACCCAATTCTGTTCCCAGCTCCCAACTGACTGTGACTCCAGCTCCAGGGGTTGTGACACTGTTCTCCTTGGTACTTGCACAGGTATGTGCACATACCCACACACAAATCACACAAATATACACATAAATAAAAGTAAAATTACATCTTTAGAAGAATTGGTAATAAAGAGGTAGAGAAGTTAGACTTTAAATGCAAAAAATTGCTATGAGATTATGAATATGAAAATGCTTAATTTTATTATCCTGCAAGGTATGAATATATGGCAAAAATAAAGATTGTGTTTTATACAAAATGATCCTATGTAAATTAGAGATAAAACCTTAGGTTAAATAGGAATAAAGTAGTAAAAAACAAAAATAACATTTAATAAGATATCTGTCTCTTAGTAAGGGGATTTGAAGAGATTCATTCATGGAATTCAATCAATTTACTCAGTTTTACTGGACAAAGAATACTGTTACCCCACACATAATATTTGCAAAAATATGTGCATAAATTTGGGTTCAAATTATGCTTGCATATTCAAGTGTCAAGTGTATGGCTTTTGGGTTTTTCAGGGGAGCATTAAAGAAAGTATTTCCATATCAATCTTTTAGCCCTCTGATCAAGTGAACAACTCATTTTCAAAGGAAATATTTTGATATCACATGGTTAAAAATCCCAAATGAAAATAATGTGTGTGTTGAAATGAACTGGTCCATTAAGATCTTTCCTGGATGCAACAGTGCTTAAGAATCGTGAGTAAAATAGATGTATTCTAAATGTCCCTTTCTCTAGTTTGTAAGCAATAGCATTTGTTTAAGTGGATTCTAAACAGTTATTCCTCTTCTTTGTGCAGTTCTGTCACAGGGCATGAATAAAATTAGCGTCAACACCATTGGCTATTTTGAGGGAAATGATGAACTATAATTTTCTTGGTGATTTGGTGAAACACAACAATAAAAATCTGAACACCCTGATTGGTATAACTAAGAAATTTTATTTTCCAACCATTTTATTATCTCCATTCCTGTTGCTCTTCACTGATCTATGAGTCTCCGCTCTCTACTTCTTCCATCTTATGATGGGCACCACACTTGGAGCATGCTGACTTTACTCACTCCACGTTCTTACAAAGATTATTAGTTTCTCCTGCATAGCAATTGGAAACTCTAAACATCGACTAAACTCACTTGGCTATATATTTCAAACCATGCCTAAATGTAGTGATATATTTTTCTCAACAAAAGTTCAAAATAATCTCAATATCCCATAGACCTAACCATCAGTCTCAATAAAAACAGATCAATGGAAAGCAATACAGTAGAGCAGCAAGCATAAATAAATACTGGAGCACTGTTTGTAGATATTTGCTCATAGAGGAATACTGGCATACCTTTCTTTATAATAAATGCATTGCTTTCTAGAAGAACTGCATATTGAGTGCTGTAAATGCATTATCCGATCAGAATCAGCACAAGGAATTCTTTTCTAAGGTCTTAGCCATCCAAATTTACAGAGAGGAGGAAGGTGTCATTTGGGATAGCTAGATTAAAAATCTAATGTTAAGTGATGAGTTCTTATTGAGAGCCAAATGGAATTAGAGCATCTTATCAATTAACTAGATAATTTATGAATATTAGAGACAAAAGCTGAATGTGAAGTGAATTGACATAAAATTATGGGACAAGATAGGTCAGAGCATTATTGCCATTGTCATAACATTTTCAGTCTTATCTAACATCAGTTGCAGAACCATAAGTGCTGCATAGCAGAAGTCCTATTCTGATTTTAAGACTGTTCTTGTAATCACAAGCCATTATTGTTCTGCATATATTGGATTCCTGTGTTTTCACGTGACAAATTTACATTATTTCTCAGAATATGACTCGTGTCTTTAAACAGTACATATTCATGAAAGAATCTTCAGAAAGCAAGTCCCTTATTGGAAGAAACACTTTTAACTAGACACAGTAATGTTTTCAAACTGGAGCTTGCATATTCTGACTTGTTATTCTCACCTAGAAGTTTGAATAGAATATATCAAGATGTAAGTAAGTAAATAAATAAATAAATAAATAAATAAATGACAGAGGAGACAAACTAGCCTTAGACCCAGAATGGTGGCTTTTGTGGTTTTTCAGAGTTGGAGAACTAACAGAGAAAATTCTTGCTGCCTCTGTTAAAGGACCTGCACAGCTGCCTCCAGACTGCACCTCCCTAGATGAAGTTTCTTGACAAGTCCCCAAGGTCTGTTTTTGCTTGCTTTTGTTTACAGACAAATAATAAAATCAGGTTCACTCAAATGATTAAGATTGTTTCCACATAATGATCCAAGCTTGGGATGTAATGTATTATATTGTCCTTTTCCCACCTGGGCCTGTCTACTTAGAGGGCCTTTGACTGTTCCCTCCTGCAGTGAGGGAGGATGAGCTGGCCAGGGGAGAAAGGATAGGAAGGCCCTGCTAATGAGATCTGCTCTCAGATTGTGTTGGTTCCTAAAGAACTTGGCAGACATTTCATGGGTCTCTTTCCTAAGTCATTTTAAGTATCTCTCTTCTTACACTTTAGCAATGGTTTTATTTATGTGCAGACCATGCAGCTTCTTGGCTAACTTAAAGGAACCATTTCCATTTATCCTAGAACTTTTATTTTTATGTCATAGACACTATCTTTTTCCTATTATCTTCAAGATTAAACTTGAAACATTGTACTCAATAATGATACCTTGGGGAGGTGTGTCCCTAAGAGTAAACATTAGAGACCTTTTCTATATATAAGCCCTGTGGAGACTCACCATGCCTCACATCCTGGCATTTTAATCCTTTGTTACTTCTGTTAGGAGTCTTTTCTCTAATAGGAGCTAAGTCTCCCAGGTGAACAGCCATGTATTGGAGAAAGGAAAAGAATCGCAGAAATTAAAAGGCAGTCTCCAAACTATTTTCAATCCATTTTCTGACCGATAATCAGACAAGAATCTGTTTTTCCCCATAGCCTTTGCTTTGTATGTCTCCTTATTGACTAGAATGCCAGAACACTGTTCCTTTTATCATTCTATTATTGTTCAAAAATAATGAAAAAATTATTAAAAGTTAAGTAGTTTTAGAAGTCACAATACATTTTGAAGCTTTTGTCTGACAAATGGAATTGTGGTTTTCAAGCATGATTCAGTCCTTTAAAAGTACCACTGTGTTACCACTATTCTTTTCCTCTAAAAAAGACCATGTAACATGTTGTATTTTAATTTTATTTTTAATTTTTCTGTTCTTTTTTAATATAATACTTTTATTGATGTTTTGTGTATTTCATACACCATTCTTCAGTTCAATTTAAACATATTCCCCCCTCCCTGCACCCCATCCCACCCCAGTTCGTGCACTCTGCCATACATGTCCTGCATCCCTCTCTCAGTCTCTCCAATGTTTTTCTCTGCAAAGGTTTATTGTCCTAGGCAGAATTCAACCACATCAGTCCATTCCTTGACCCAGTCCTTATGATGCCATGGTTCACTCCCAACTGTATATGCCCATGTACATGTCATATGTGTACCAGAATTATGTCCTCCAGGAATAAACAGGATGCTAATTCCAATATATGTCCAGGAGTTCACATTTTTTCCCTTTAATTTTATATTACTCTAAGACATGAATATATATCCTCCACCCATATACATCAACTACCATGTCTGAAAGTAAGTGGTAAGTTAATTCTAGGGCTCGTTAAGAGATTCACATTATAACATAACAGTTTCTTTCATATAGAAAGAAATACAATAATAACATTGCTCAGCTTGCCATTCAATTGGGAGATTTGGTACTAGCATCCACAAATGAGGGAAACCATTTCCGGTTTGTTTGGGGCGGGGGACTGTGTTATTTCACTTAGCATAATGGCTTCTACTTCCATCCATTTACCTGCAAAGTTCATAATGTTGTCTTTGTTTACCGCTGCACTGCATAGAACTCCATTGTGTAGATGTAGCACATTTTTGTTATCCACTCATCAGTGGAGGGACATGTGAGTTGGTTCCAACTTTTCACTATCGTGAAAAGAGTTGCAATAAACAGATGCGCATGTATCTTTGCAGTAGGATCAGTCTTGTGGGTATATACTGTAGAAGTAGTACGGCTGGGTCAAGTGGGAGGTTCATTTTGAGTCTTTTAAGGGTTCTCCACACTGCTTTCCACAGTGGTTGTACAAGTTTACTTTACCACTTTTAGTGGATGGGTGTTCCCCTTTCCCTACAACCTTTCCAGCATTTGGTGTCTTTTGTTTTCTTGATGTTAGCCAGTCTTATCGGAGGGAGATCATACCTTAGAGTGGTTTTAATTTGCATTCTTCAATTATTAATGATGTTGAACACTTTTTAAGATGTTTCTCAGCCATCTTTACTTCCTCACTGGTGAAGTCTCTGTTCAGCTCTTTACTCCATCTTTTGAGTGAGTCATTTATTTTCTTGCTTCTTTGTTTGTTGAGTAGTTTATATATTCTGGATGTTAATACTCTGTTAGATGTATCACTGGTGAAGATTTCCTCCCATTCTGTGGGTTTTCTCTTCACTTCCTTGATTGTTTCTTTCACTGTACAGAAGCTTTTGAGTTTGATGAGGTCCCACTTGTCAGCTGCTGACCTTATTTCCTGCAGGGCTGCTGTTTGATTTAGGAAGTCTTTTCCTATGCCTACATCTTGTAGGTTGCTACCAACTTTTTCTTCTATCACCTTCAGTGTTTCGGGCTTCATGCTGAGGGCGTTGATCCATTTGGAGTTGATTTTTGTACAGGGTGAGAGGTAGGGGTTTATTTCTATTCTTCTACATATGGTGATCCAGTTCTGCCAGCACCATTTGCTGAAGATGCCATCTCCAATGAGCTTTTTTGGCCCCTTTATTGAATATGAGGTAGCTGAAATTGTATGAGCTCAAATTTGATCTTCAATTTTGTTCTATTGGTGAACGGGTCTGTTATTTTTTATTATTATTATTATTTTGCCAGTACCAGGCCTTCTTTAGGACTATAGCCCTGTAGTATAGCTTGAAGTCTCGTAAGGTGATCCTCTCTGTATTGCATTTTTCGCTTAGCTATTTGGTGTCTTTTGTCTTTCCATATGGATTTAAGGATTTTTTTCTAGGTGTGTGAAGAAACTATTGGGGATTTTAATTGGGATTGCATAGAATCTGTATATTAATTTGGATAGAATGGACATTTTTGATGTATTAATTTTCTCCAATCCATGAGCATGGGAGGTTTTTCCATCTCTTGATGTCATCTTCAATCTCCTTCTTCAGGGGTTTAAAATTTTTGTTGTAGAGATCTTTGGTATCTTTGGTTAGGTTTGTTCCCAGGTATTTTATTTTTTTGAGGCTATTGTGAGTGGGAAGGTCTCCTTATATTCCTTCTCCAGTTGCTTGCTGTTAGTGTAAAGAAAGGCTACTGATTTTTCTAGGTTAGTTTTGTATCCTGCCAATTTACTGAAACTCTTAATTGTTTCTAGGATTTTTCTGACAGATTTTTTAGCATTGTTCAGGTAAACTATCATATCATCTGGAAACAGGGATAGTTTGGCTTCCTCTTTTCCAATTAGGTACTCTTTTAATTTCCCTTTCTTGTCTTATTGCCCTAGCAAGCATTTCAAGCACTATATTGAAGAAAAGTGGTGATGGGGGCAACCTTGCCAGGTTCCCACGTTTAAGGAGAATGGTTCTAACTTTTCTCCATTTATGATGATTTTGGCTGTGGGTTTGTTGTATATGGATTTGAGTATATTTAGAAATGTTCCCTTCAGTCCAATTCCCTCTAGAACTTTAAACATGAAGGGATGTTGGATCTTGTCAAAGGCTTTTTCTGCATCAATTCAGATGATCATGTGGTTTTTGTCTTTCAGTCCATTTATGTGTTTTATGATATTATTGATTTACACATTAAACCATCCCTGCATCTCTGGTATGAAGCCAACTTTATCATGATGGATGATCTTTTTGATGTGAGTCTGTATGCAATTTGCAAGTATTTTGTTGAGAGTGTTTGCATCTGTGTTCATTAATAGTTTTCTTCTTTGGTTGTGTCTTTGCCTGGTTTTGGTATTACAGCAATGCTGGCTTAATAGAAGGAATTTGGGAGATTTCACTCTGTATCCTTCTGAAAAGTTTGAGTAGTAAATGTTGTAAGACCTCTTTAAATGTTTTATAGAATTCTGCTGTTTGGGCCTGGGCTTTTTTTAATTGGGAGGTTTTTTTAATTACATCTTCAATTTCCTCCTATGTTATGGGTCTGTTTAAACTGTCAATCTCTTCTTGATTCCTAAGATTTCAAATATACTTCCACTTCTCTTAGGTTTTCAAAATTAGTAGAGTATGGGTTTTTGAAGTTTTCTCATATGATTGTCTGGATCTTTTCATTGTCTGTTGTGATGTTTCCCTTTCCATCACAAATACTATTAATTTGGAGTTGTTCTTTCTTTTGTTTGACTAACTGGTCTAGAGGTCTATCTTGTTTATCCTTTCAAACAACCAGCTTTTGGATTCGTTGATTTTTTTTTTTTTTTTTTTTTTTTTTTTTTTTTTTTTTTTTTTTTTTTTTTTTTTTTTTTTTTTTTTTTTTTTTTAATGTGGGCATTTAGGGCTATAAATTTCCCTCTTAGGACTGTTTTTAAAGTATCCCACAGATTTTGTTGTGTTGTATTGTCTTTTCTGTTTAGTTTCATGAATACTTTTATTTCATTCTTTATTTCTTTCCTGACCCACTCATTGTTCAGGACTGTGTTGTTTAGTCTCCATGTGTTCTTGTTGCTAGTAGGGCTTATTCTGGTGTTTATATTGAGCTTTATTGCACTGTGGTCTGATAGAATGCATGAAATAATTTCATTCATTTTGTATTTGTTGAGATTTCTTTTGTGTCCCAGTATGGTGTTAATTTTGGAGAATGTTCTGTGGGGCACTGATTAGACAGTATATTATCTGGTGTTTTGGTGGAATATTCTGTAGATGTTTGTGAGGTCCATTTGTTGTATTATATTGTTCAGTTCTGATGTCTCTCTTTTTATTTTTTGTCTAGTTTATCAGTCAAAGGGGCTCAGTGGGGTATTGAAGTCCCCCACTATTACTGTGATGGGATTTATCTGTGTCTTGAGGACCTGCAAAATTGTGTTTATATAGTTCAGTGCACATGAGTTTGGTGCATAGATATTTAAGATTGTGAAGTCTTCCTGGCTAATTGTTCCTTTGATAAGGATGTAATGGCCCTCTTTATCTCTTGTGATTGGCTTTACTCTGAGGTCTATTTTGTCTTATATTAGAGTAGCAACTCCTGCTTGCTTTTTGCTACCATTTACTTGGAATATTGTTTTCCATCCTTTCACTTTAAGTTGGTGTCTGTCCTTGAGGGTGAGATGAGTTTCTTGTAGGCAGCATGTAGATGGATTCTGTTTCCTAACCCATTCTCCCAGTCTATGTCTTTTGATTGGGGGGTTTAGACTATTAATATTTAAGGTTATTATTGAGAGATATATGTTCCTTCCTTTCAACTTATTTTTTGTTTGTATTTTTAGTTTAGGTCTATATTTACACTGTTATGCTTTTATTAATTTTCCTCTCTAGCTGCTTGGGGATAGTTGCTTCTTTCCCTGTTCTTTGAATTGTTTTGAGTATTTTCAGAAGTGTTGGGTTTTTTGATATGTATTCTTTCATTTTGTTTATGTCATGAAATATTTTTCTTTCTCCTTCAACTATAATTGAAGTTTTTGCTGAGTATAGCAATCTGGGTTGGCATCTAAAGTCATTTAGTACCAGGAATACTTTAGTCCATGTTCTTCTGGCTTTCATGGTTTGCACTGAGGAGCCAGCTGTAATTCTGATGGGTTTCCCATTATATTTAATTTGTTGTTTTTCTCTTGTAGCTTTCAGTATTTTGTCTTTATTTTGAGTATCTTCATTTTAATTATGGTATGGGGTGGGAACTTTCTTTTCTGGTCCTGTCTATTTGGTGTTCCATGTGCTTTTTGTATTTGTATGGGTTTGTCTTTTTTTCAGTTTGGGGAAATTTTCTTCTATTATCCTGTTGAAGATCTGATCATTCCGTTGTCTTAGGATTCTTTTCCTTCCTCTATCCCTGTGATGAGGAGATTTGGTCTTTTCATAGTATCTCATATTTCCTGGTTGTTCCACTCTTGCGTTTTTTTTTTTAATTTTTCATAATCTTCCCTTGAGCATTTTAGTTGTTCCATGTTATCTGCAGGTCTGATATTATGTTTTCTGCTTCATCTATTCTGCTTCTGTAGCTTTTTCCCATCTTTTCCTGTTCATTGGGTGAGTGTTCCATTTCCTTTTTCACTTCTTCCTGTGATTTCTTTAGTATGTACACTTCCTTTTTGAGCTTGTCATTTTCTACTTGTACCTCCTTGCTTCACTGGTCACTTCGGAAAGAACTAGAAGGAAAGAATGACAAACTCTGAAAAGAACCAGAGGAAGAGAAACACAAACTCTGAAAATAACTGGAGAGATAGAATGACAAACTCTGGAAGGAAGTCTAAACACTGAAAAGGTCACAGACTGAATGAAAAAACATGTTGTCTTTTTAAAGCATTGTGAGCAATACTTCATACCAATAACTAATTAGAGTAGAAATCAATAAGAACTAGCACTCATAAAAATGAATACCCATAGCCTTTTAGAAGTTTGGACTAGAATATTAGGGACTGGCAAAATGGCTCAGAGATTAAGAGCACTTCTTTGTCTTAGAGAAGACAGGAGTTCAGTACCCACCTGACCTACATGGCAGCTAACAACTGTGTGTAATTCCAGATCTTCCGCCCTTTTCCAGCCTCTGCAGTAACTATGTATGCATATGGTTCTCACACATACATTCAGGCAAAACACTTATACACATAAAATAAAATTATCAACTTTTTTAGAAAATAAGTGAACAACTTTTGTCATATCTGTAGGATGAGAGTCCCAGCAGTGAGATGACTGGAATTACACATGTGCATCTATCCTTACAAAGTAATTTTTAAAACTGTTAATCCATTAGTACAGTCTAGAAGACATCTGAACCAGGCCAAACTTGAAAAGATTTCTAGCACTGTGAGAAAATACAGGCATTGCTTTTTCAATATGTTTATGTTGCATGAGATGTTCACTAGTCTGAGCCTGAGTGAGTGCTCTGTGTTCAGGAATGTGTGCAAACACAATACATGCATGTATGAACATTGGTGCACACACCTATTAGTATGTCAAAAAGACAACAGAAACACTGCAATTTGTGTTAATTTCTTAAAATGGACAATATAATCAAATTAAATTCCCTCCTTACTCCAGGTCACATCATGGATAAGAAAATCCATGGACTCTACTAAAATGATATCCTTATACAATATGATGCAGTGTACACAAATAAACTATATAGATGCCTCCTCGCTCTTTATTTTCTAGATTGCTTAATACCTGACACAGTATAGACTCTGTGTCAATAGTTTTTTGCACAATAGTATACAATTGAATAATAATTCAATTGAATAATAGTATACAATTGAATAATACTCTATTATTTAGGGAATAATAGCAATAAAGAATTGGCATATGCTCAATAGAGATAATTTCTTTGCTTTTGAATATTTTAAATGCACATCTGATTTTAATCTTTGGATGAATAAACCACAGATACAAAATGCTGACTGTTGACAAAAGATACATAACTAAATTAAGTTGGGAGGTCAAGTTTCAAATGCCTTCCTGCTTCCAAATACAACCAATGGCTGATAAAAATATAAGCTCAGAAAAATGACCAGGACAGAGCCAGGATCAAAAGTAAAAGAATATCTCTGGGTAAGGTAGCCTGAAAATAAAATGATTGAAGTGAAGGAAAGCTTAGCACAAGCAGTGGTAACTGAGTGTTTGTTCCCTGCAAAAATATGGAGACTATGGGCTGAAATTGAAGGTGCAGGGTAGGTTCTGAGCCCACTGAAAAAGCCTCTAGAAGGCAAGTGGATGGGAGAGGAAAGACCCCTCTCTCAAAATTTCTCTGAATACCCACAACCCAGGAAGGCTGGGGAAGCAACAGATGCCCCCAATCCAAGGAAGCCAAAACAGCACCTAGGGGGTTCCATAAAGGTGCCCCACTGAGCAGGCCTCTCTAAGCCTATCAGAGAAAGGGTCTCCAGTGTACAGGCCAAGTCCCCATCAGTGCCATCCACAGGCACACCAGCAGAGTCAACACGAGAATTCCCTCTGCCTCCATCCTTAGTTTGTGCCTTCAATGATTCAGAGATGCTAAACTCTCTCCAGGCCACAACTTGAAACACAAAAGCTACACCAAACCACAGCACACAGTTGACAAATATATGCCATACGTTACAAAACAATTCCTTCTGAAACATAGCTTTCTTAAAAGTATCATTTCCCATCTTGCAGAGATTCTACCTTATGAAACTGGTCTCCATGCTCCACGTTGGGTGCCAGATATAAGAAGCTTTCTTTGTAACAAACAGATACCACATGGCCCTGCTAAAGGGAGGGGAACACAGTACCCACCAGTGGCCACTGTAGGGAGCTGGGGTCTAGGCACAGAGACCAGTTGGATACTTCCATAGCCCAGCCTGAGAGGTCCCTCCAACTCAGGCCCTTATCCTGGGACAATGAGACACATTTCCCACTCTTGGCCATGATTTCCCATCTTCCGAGAGACTGCTGAGCCCTGGATAGTGATTTCAGGCTGATGGCTGATGGCCTATCTTCAGCCTATGTCCACTCACAATTCACATCCAGGTTGGTGGTCTGAACTGGAACCTCTTTCCAACCCAGTGGCCACCCAAATGAGATGCAGGCCTGCTTTGGCCTGTATGCATGCAAAAATTAAAAAAATGACAGCTGGGAATTCTTTAATGATATTAACGGAGAATGGAGAATTCTCATTATTTTATTCTTTAATTTTTTTTTCATTTTTGTAATTATTTATTGTGTCCATGTGCTTGTCCACATTTTCAGGTGGGTGCCATGGCACTTGTATGGAGGTCAGAGGACAAACTGTGGGAGTTGGTTCTCTCTTTCCATCATGTAGGTTCCTGAGGTCAAGTAGTTGTCAGAGTTTGTGGCAAGTGGCTTTCCCCACCAAGCCATCTTGCTGACCTTCATCCTTCTCAATGGATCAATAATATTCCAGTGTGTATATATATATATATATATATATATATATATGCCACATTTTCTTTGCCAATTAATTTGTGGGAGGTCAGAGGCTGATCTTCTGGTTTGGCTACTGTGAATAGACTATCATGATCATGGACAGACAAGAACCTCTGTTGTCAAAAAAAAGTATAAAAGCCGGGCATAGTGGTGCACATCTTTTATCCTAGCTACAGGGAGACCCTATCTTGAAAAGATAAAAAAAAAAAAAAAGAACCTCTGTTGGATGAAGCCTTTCATTTAGGATACACAGGAGGGGCATGTATGGCTCATATGATAGATTTATTTTTATTTTGTTGAGGAACTTTCATTCTGATTTCTAAAGTGGTTGAACTTATTTATAATCACGCCAGCAGTGTGTAAGGGTTCCATTTTCCTCTATCCTTCTTGATCCTTTTTTTGATAGGTAGCAATTCTCATTGTGCATGTATCTCTGCAATATGATGAATCTTCTGGGTATATACTCAGACGTGGTATGACTGGGTCAAGTGGTGGGTTCATTTTGAGCCTTTTAATAAATAGTTCTCCACACTGCTTTCCATAGGAGTTGTACAAGTTTACATTCCCACCAGCAATGGATGATTGTTCCCGTTTCCCCCACAACCTCTCCAGAATCAGAGAGGTTTTCTTGATCATAGCCAGTCTTACCAGGGTAGGATGAAAGCTTAAAGTGGTTTTAATTTTTCTTTCCTTAATTACTAGCAATGTTGAGTACTTTTTAAAATGTTTCTCAGCAATTTTTACTTCTTCATTTGTGAAATCTCTGTCCTGCTCTTCACTCCATCTTTTGATTGGGTCATTCATTTTCTTGCTCCTTTACTTTTGAGTAATTTATACAATCTGGATGTTAGACCTCTGTGAGATGTGTCAATAGTAAAAGCTTCCTCCCACTCTGTGGGCTTTTTCTTCATTTCCTTGATTGTTTCTTTTGCTGTACAGAAGTTTTTTTGGTTTAATAAGGTCCCACTTGTTGATTACTGATTTTATTTCCTGTGCAACTGCTGTCCTATTTAGGAAGTCTTTTTCTACCCCTATGTCTTATAGGTTACTGCCAATATTTTCTTCTATCATTTTCAGAGTTTCAGGTTTCACATTGAGGTCTTTGATCCATTTGGAGTTAATTTTTGTACAGGGTGAAAGGCAGGTGTTTAGTTTTATTCTTTACAAGTGGTGATCCAATTTTGCTAACACCATTTGCTGAAGATAATGTCTTTTCTCCATTGAGTCTTCTTGGCCCCTATGTAGAATATGAGGTGGCTGAAATTGTATGTGCTCAGGTTTTGATCTTCCATTTTGTTCCATCCGGTCAACAGGTCGGTTTTTGTCCCAATACCAGGCTGTTTTTAATGACTATAGTCCTATAATATAGTTTGAAGTCTGGTGGAATTTTTAGCATCCCTTATGTATACTATAATGTCATCCTCAAAAAGGGATAGTTTGACCTCATCTTTTCCAATTAGTATTCCTTTGATTTCCTTTTCTTGTCTTATTGCTCTAGCAAGTGTTTCCAACACTATATTCAAAAGGAGTGGAGATAGGGGGTAGCCTTGCTGGGTTTCTGACTTTAAGGGGAATGCCTCTAACTTTTTTCCATTTAGGATGATTTTAGCTGTGGGTTTTTTGTATACAGCTTTAATTATGTTGAGGAATGTTCCCTCAAGTCCAGTTCCCTCTAGGGCTTTAAACATTAAGGTATGTTGGATTTTATTGAACACCTTTTCTGCATCAATTGAGATGACCATGTTGTTTTTGACTTTCAGTCCATGTATGTACTTTATGACATTTAGTGATTTATATTTGTTGAACCATCCCTACATCTCTGGTATAAATCCAACTTGGTTGTGATGGATGATCTTTTTGATGTGTGCCTATATGTGGTTTAGAGATATGTTGTTGAGAATTTTTGCATTAATATTCATTAAAGAAATGGTTCTATACCATTCTTTTTTGGTTGTATCTTTGCCTGGTTTGGGTATTAAAGTAATGCTGGCTTCAAAGAAGGAATTTGGAATATTTCTTTCTGTTTCTATCCTTTTGAATAATTTAAGTAATTGTGGTTGTAGGTCCTCTTTAAGTGCCTTGTAGAATTCTGTTGTAAATCCATCTGGTCCTGGGCTTATTTTAGCTGGGAGGTTTTGTATTACTGTTTCAATTTCCTCATATGTTATGGGTCTGTTTAAGCTGCCAATCTCTTCTTGGTTAAGCTTTGGTGTTTTCCATTATTTCAGATATTCATCCATTTCTCTTAGATTGTCAAATTTACTAGAATATGGGTTTTTAAACTATTCTCATATAATTGCCTGTATCTTTTCATTATCTGTTGTGATGTTTCCCTTTTCATCTCTAATTTTGATTTGGAGTTGCTCTTTCTTTTGGTTAACTGGGCTACAGATCTATCTATCTTGTTTATTCTTTCAAAGAACCAGCTCTCGAATTCATTGATTCTTTGTATTTTTTCCTTTGTTTCTATTTCATTTCTCCATTCTGATGTTTGATATTTCTTCTTGTCTGTTGGGTTTGGGGTTCATTTTTTTGCTGTCTCTCAAAGTGTTTTTAGTTGCAGTGTTAGGTCCTTTATTTGTGCTCTCTCTCTCTTTTTTTAATGTGGGCAGTTAGGGCTATAAATTTCCCTCTTAGGACTGCTTTTAGAGTGTCCCATAGGTTTTGTTGTGTTGTATTCTTCTTTTCTTTTAATTCTAGGAATACTTTTATTTCTTTCTTTATTTCTCCCTTGACCCATTCATTGTTTAGAAGTATGTTTAGTCTCCAGGAGTTCTTGTAGATAGTAGGGCTTCTTCTGGTGTTGATATTAAGTTTTATTGCATTGTGGTCTGATAGAATGCATGGGATTATTTCAATTTTTTATATTTGTTGAGATTTGTTCTGTTTCTCAGTATGTGGTCCATTTTAGAGAATGTTCCATGGGGTGCTGAATAGAAAGTATATTCTTTGGTGTTTGGGTGGAATATTCAGTAGATGTCTACTAGGTTCATTTGGTGTATTGTATTGTTCAGTTTATATTAATGTGCTGAATTTGATTTGAAATTTTTTGAGAAGTTCATTTTTCTCAGATTGAATAAAAACATAGCGTCTTTAGAGCAAAACTTTATTATAAGTATTCACAAAAAATGAAACTAGAGATTGTGCCAACTGCTCCCTGATTCCCTGCATCCTGACAAGCTCCATTCTCCCTCCTTTGGTTCCCCCTTATATCTTTGGGACCAGGCCCGATCCTCCTCATCCACTTCTGATCTCTGGACTAGCTTCCCAACTCAGACTGGCTTATAATCCTCCAGTGTATTTAGACCCTCCACAGGCTAACCCCAGCCCCCACCTTGCCCCTGGCCTCCTGGTCTGCCTGACTCAGAACTGCATACCACCCTGATAGAGGCTATTACAGAGTTCCACAACTAGTCACACACAGAGCATATGTCTGAGAGATGCACAGCCATAAATGACAGATCTACAGCAGAACTGCTACACTTAATATCATAAGAAAGGGTAGAAAGAGTACTAATATATCCTTGAACTCTCACCAGCAAAGTTTCCTCATACAAAAGGCCACAACTAGCTAAGTTTTAGAGAGTAAGAGACTGCAGAGTCTGTGTCCCTGGATAGGACTCCTATATTAACACTCACACACCCATGGCTCAGAGACCATCGAGGAAGAGGGGGTGGAAAGATTGTAAGAGTGAGTGTTGGTGCATGAACATAAGGACACAAGCTTTCAGGCCCCTGGGAATTTGCTCATATGAACTTGCAACAATGGTAGCAGCGTACAAAAGAACCATGCCCACTCAATTAGACAAAACTCAGCATAAAACAACGAAAATGGGCAGCAGTCTCCAATGCTATCTGAGGAACTATTTGCAAATGATTACTGTTGGGAGAGGGAGAGTAGACTTTCTTTAAGGGAGTGACTCTTAGATAAGCTGACTAGACTCCAGTGGATGAAATTGTACTGAGATATCTGGGAACAAATTTTTGGCTGGATAGGACTTAACATATGACAGAATGCATGAAATCCAAACTCAGTGTGGAGGGTGCCAATGGGTGAAGGGATCTAAATTTGATTAAGATCTATTATATGACCTTCACAAAAACTCAATAAAAATACTTTTTAAAGGAGGAAAGGGATGATATTTGCAGTCACTGTGGCATTTATACCATTCCTAAAAACCATGTTCTTTCTCAAATTATAGGAGAGGCATGAAACTCTCATCAAGATGCCCAACTTTGCTTTTTGAATGCTCTAAAACTAAAAGGAGTTTGTCTTCCTGGCTTGATAAAAGACTGCTAAGTTTAATGTTTGATGTTTAATTAATGACAAGGTGTAAAGAAACCATATAAATATTCTATGCTCTTGACATTTAAATGATACTGGTGACCAAAAAAATGATTGAGTTTATTTACAAAGGCAGTAATAAATTTTTTTTCTTAAAAATGACATTGAATATTCCAGTATGAATATGTTGTAGGAAAGCAGACCACATGGAAAAATATTAATATTCTAAAGCAATCAAGGAGAGATGTATACTGTACTATGGGAGAACAATTAGATTTGATACTATTCTTATCAGAATTCAGAAATACATTAACAAGGTAATAATGTCTTAAACAAATAGAAATTAGACTCTTGTCTTTGTTAAAATGAGACAGATTAGAGTTTCTAGTTTGAACAACTTGACATCTCAGTAGTTGTTCAGACATCGGACAGTTCAGGATGTCTCTAAAGGAACTGAAGACCATTAGGATATAAAAGACTTACATGCATGTGGTAATTGGACAGAATGCCAGGGATCATGGCTGCCACAGGCTCATGAGCTACATGTTTGTGTTCAATCTACATGTATTCATTGATTAGAATTTGCACTGCTTTTTCATTTACTGTTGTGGTTTTGGGTGCTTTATAAGTGTTGGACATTTTATTTATACCTAGTGCCATTAGGATCATGCAAGAACTTATTTTTCTAGATCATTGCTAGCTGTGAGTTTAGCATTTTTCATTAATATAAAGTGAAATATGACATTATTTCAGCAAATTAAAATTTGTTTTCCTATTGTAAGAATGCTTAATATGAGAGCTACCCTCTTGATAACATATAAAATGTGTACTATGTGATTGTTGACCACAGGTACAAGGTTGAAGGGCAGATCTGTAGGATGTATTCACTTAACTTAATGGTGCTTAACCCCTATTGATCGTTGGCTTCCTAGTCAGCACAGCATGTGGCCACTGTCATGATGTTTTTTACACCTATGAAAATGACTGGTTCCTATGTTCATGTAACTAGAAGTATATGAAATTTTTCTGTCTGTGGCTGGATTATTTCTGTGGCTAGTTAATATTTTATCAATTTACCTGTCAATGCACATTTAGGTTGTTTCCATACCACTGATGTTGTGAATGGTGCTACAATGAACATGGAAATGTGACTGTTTGGGACCAGGTTTTCATGTGATCAATTTCAAATGTATGATTTTTACCTTAGCCAATAAAGGCATTAACTCTGAGACCCTTTAGATCTACATGCAGGCATCAAAGACTGGAAAATTCTTCTTATTTATATATTCATGTTCACTTTAAGATATTTTTAGTCTTTAAAATGTTTGCAGTATATTAGAAAACCTGAAATATCAGATCTGAAGAGTGCAGTTTCAAGAATAGAGGAATATTACAATCTTAGAAACAATATTGGAATACTTAACTAATATGTTTCTCTGTATTTTTGTTCAGTTTATTGGGTTCATAAACATTGCTAAAGTGCTCAAAAAATCTTGATTGTTTAAGCATAAACATACCATCTTAGAGAGTTTGAAATATCAAATATATTAAATTTATGAATGAAGTCTTCATATTTAGGGCAATTTAACAAACCATTTTATTAATGGAGCAAATTATTTAGACACTTTTAATCTGTTCTAACACAATTAGTTAAATTTTAATACAAAAACAAATAAAAGAAAGTGTTACTTGTGTAAGAGAGTTGATTTTACCATAAAATATCAAGGTACATAAATTGTGCTTAAGAGCTAAAGAAATCCAAGTTATGTAATTTATAACTTTAATCAATTTCATAGTAAAGAAATTTACACAAGATGAAAAATCACTTAAACATACAAGCAAATTTTCTTCCCCTTCTTCTTTTCCTGCTGTTGAAAAATTTTGTTCTAAAGGCATGAAATAGACCAACACCCAAGGTTTCTACAAGTGTGGGATAGGTGACTCAGACAGGATGGGTATCTGAATCTCAGCAGAGGGTAGGTAGTTACAGTAGACACTGAATATAGACATCATAGGAATAAAAGCAGTACTTTAGTGAGAAGAGCCACCAGATGTAAAAGGTCAAACGCCAAGCCAAGGAAGAAGGATTCCAATGGGGATTGAAAAAGGAGACATGACTGTGTTACTTCACTTAACATAATGTCTTCCAGCTCCATCCATTTACCTGCAAATTTCATGATGTCGTCCCTCTTTACTGCTGCATAGTATTCCATTGTATACATGTACCACATTTTCTCTATCCACTCGTCAGTTGAAGGGCACCTGGGCTGGTTCCAGCTTTTTGCTATTGTGAACAGAGCTGCAATAAACATAGCTGTGCATGTATCTTTGCAGTAAGTTGTGTCTTGTGGGTATATACCCAGGAGTGGTATGACTGGGTCAAATGGAAGGCTCATTTTGAGTCTTCTAAGGGTTCTCCACACTGCTTTCCATAGTGGCTGTACAAGTTTACATTCCCACCAGCAATGGATGAGTGTTCCCCTTTCCCCACAACCTCTCCAGCACTTGGTATCATTCGTGTTCCTGATCCTAGCCAGTCTTATTGGAGTAAGGTGATATCTCAAAGTGGTTTTAATTTGCATTTCCTTAATTATCAGAGATGTTGAACACTTCTTAAGATGTTTCTCGGCCATCTCTAACTCCTCCTCTGTGAAGTCTCTATTCAGATCTTTGCTCCATCTTTTGAATGATTCATTTGTTTTCTTTCTTCTTTGTTTTTTGAGTAGCTTGTATACTCTGGAAATTAATGCTTTGTCAGATGTANAAGGAAGCCAAAACAGCACCTAGGGGGTTCCATAAAGGTGCCCCACTGAGCAGGCCTCTCTAAGCCTATCAGAGGACAGGCTCCAGTGTACAGCCAAGTTCCCCATTTCAGTGCTTATCCACAGGCCCACCAGCACAGTCAACATGATAATTCTCTCTGCCTCCATCCTTAGTTTGTGCCTTCACTGATTCAGAGATGCTAAACTCTCTCCAGGCACAACTGAAAACACAAAAGCTTACACCAAACCACAGCACACAGTTGACAAATATATGCCATACGTTACAAAACAATTCCTTCTGAAACATAGCTTTCTTAAAAGTATCCTTTCCCATCTTGCAGCGATTCTAGCTTACCAAACTGTTCTCCCTGCTCCACGTTGGGTTGCCCGATATAAGAACTTTCTTTTGTAAAACAAAACTAGATAACCACCCAACTGGCCTGCTCTCAAGGGAGGGGCAAACACCAGTACCCACCAACCCGTGCCGCAACCCATCCCGGCCTAGGGAGCTGGGGTCTAGGCACAGAGACCAGTTGGATACTTCCATAGCCCAGCCTGAGAGGTCCCTCCAACTCAGGCCTTAGCCTGGGGGGACAATGAGACACGTTTCCCACTATTGGCCATGATTTCCCCATCTTCCATTAGACTGCTGACCCCTGGACTTCAGGAATTTCAGGCTGATGATGGCTGATGGCCTATTTCAGCCTCTTGGTCCACTCACAATTCACATCCAGGTTGGTGGTCTGAACTGGAACCTCTTTTCCAACCCCAGTGGCCACCCAAATGAGATGCAGGCCTTGCTTTGGCCTGTTCATTGCATAAAAAAATTAACAAATGACAGCTGGCATTCTTTAATGATTTTAACGGAGAATGGAGACTTCTCATTATTTTATTCTTTAATTTTTTTTTCATTTTGTTGTAATATTTATGTGTCCATGTGCTTGTCCACATTTTCAGGTGGGTGCCATGGCACTTGTATGGAGGTCAGAGGACAAATGTGGGGGGTTGGTTCTCTGTTTCCATCATGTAGGTTCCTGAGGTCAAGTAGTTGTCAGAGTTTGTGGCAAGTGGCTTTCCCCACCAAGCCATCTTGCTGACCTTCATCCTTCTCAATGGATCAACTTATCTTTTCCAGTTGTGTATATATATTATATATCTATATATTATATAATTATGTCCACATTTTTTTGCCAATTAATTTGACTGGGAGGTCAGCGGCTTATCTTTCTGGTTTGGCTACTGTGAATAGACTATCATGATCATGGACAGACAAGAACCTCTGTTGTCAAAAAAAAGTATAAAAGCCGGGCATAGTGGTGCACTGGTGCACATCTTTTATCCTAGCTACAGGGAGACCCATCTTGAAAAATAATAAAAAAAAAAAACAAAACCTCTGTTGGATGATTGAAGCCTTTCTTTTAGGCACACAGGAGGGGGCATGATGGCCTTCATTATTGATAGATTTTTTTTATTTTGTTGAGGGGAACTTTCATTCTGATTTCTAAAGTGGTTGAACTTATTTATAATCACGCCAGCAGTGTGTAAGGGTTCCATTTTCCTCTATCCTTCTTGATCCTTTTTTTGATAGGTAGCAATTCTCTTGTGCATGTCTCTCTGCAATATGATGAATCTTCTGGGTATATACTCAGACGTGGTATGGCAGGGTCAAGTGGTGGGTTTCATTTTGACCTTTTTACTAACATAGTCTCCACACTGCTTTCCATAGGAGTTGTACAAGTTTACATTCCCACCAGAATGTATGAGTGTTCCCCTTCCCCAAAACCTCTCAGAATCAGAGAGGTTTCTTGATCTAGGCCAGGTTCTTACCAGGGTAGGATGTAGGTAGGATGAAAGCTTTTAAAGTGGTTTTAATTTTTCTTTCCTTAATTACTAGCAAATGTTTGAGTATTTTTAAAATTGTTTCTCAGCAATTTTTACCTTCTCATTTTGTGAAACGCTCTTTGTCCTGCTCTTCACTCCATCTTTTGATTGGGTCATTCATTTTCTTGCTCCTTTACTTTTGAGTAATTTATACAATCTGGAGGTTAGGTAGACCTCTGTGAGGATGTGTCCATTAGTAAAAGCTTTTCCTCCCACTCTTGTGGGTTTTATCTTCACTTTCCTGATTGTTCCTTTGCTTAGAAGTTTTTTTGGTTTATAAGGTCCCCACTTGTTTGCTTACTGATTTTATTCCTGTTTGCAACTGCTGTCCTATTAGGAGTCTTTTTCCTACCCTATGTCTTATAGGTTATGCCAATATTTTCTTCTATCCTTTCAGAGTTTCCGGTTTCACATTTAGGTCTTTAATCCATTTGGAGTTTAATTTTTGTACAGGGTGAAAGGCATGTGTTTAGTTTTATTCTTTACAAATGGTGATCCAATTTTTCTAGCACCATTTGCTGAAGAAGATACTGTCTTTTCTCCATGAGTCTTCTGGCCCCTATGTAGGAATTGGGGGGGAGTGTGCTGCTGAACTTGTATGTGATCAAGTTTTGATTTTCAATTTTGTTCCATCGGTCAACAGGTCGGTTTTGTCCCAATACCAGGCTGTCTTTTTAGGGGGGGAAAACAACCTCTAGTCCTATATAATCTAGTTTGAGTTGGTGGAATTTTTCGCATCCCTATGTATACTATAATGTCATCCTCAAAAAGGGATATTGACCTATTCTTTTCCAATTAGTATTCCTTTGATTTCCTTTTCTTTGTCTTATTGCTCTAGCAAGTGTTTCCAACACTATATTCAAAAGGAGTGGAGATATGGGGCAGCCTTGCTGGTTTCTGACTTTAAGGGAATGCCTCTACCTTTTTTCCATTTAGGATGATTTTAGCTGTGGGTTTTTTGTATATACAGCTTTAATTTATGTTGAGGAATGTTCCCTCAAGTCCAGTTCCTCTAGGGCTTTAAACATTAAGGTATGTTGCGTTTATGCACACCTTTTCTGGCATCAATTGAGATGACCATGTTGGTTTTTTGGGGACTTTAGTCATGTATGTACGTTATGACCATTTAGTGATTTCGATTTGTTGAAACCATTCCTACATCTATGTCTTGGTATAAATCCAACTTTGTTGTGATGGATGATCTTTTTGATGTGTGCCTATATGTGGTTTAGAAGGCTACGTGTGTTTGAGAATTTTTGCATTAATCTTCATATATTTAAAAGAAATGGTTCTATAACCATTCTTTTTTGGTTTGTATCTTTGGCCTGGTTTTGGTATTAAAGTAATGCTGGCTTCAAATAGAAGGAATTTGGAAATGTCTTCCTCTGTTTCTCTCCTTTGAATAATTTAAGTAATTGTGGTTGTATGTTCCTCTTTAAGTGCCTTGTAGAATTCTGTTGTAAATCCATCTGGTCCTGGGCTTATTTTAGCTGGGAGGTTTTGAATTAATGTTTCAATTTCTATGTTATGGGTCTGTTTAAGCTGCCCATCTCTTCTTGGTTAAGCTTGGTGATTTTTCCATATTTCAGATATCATCCATTTCTCTTAGCTTGTCAATCAAATTTACTAGCAAATATGGGTTTTTTTAAAAACTTATTCTCATATCATTGCCTTGTATCTTTTATTTTATCTGTTGTGATGTTTCCCTTTTATCTCTAATTTTGGATTTGGAGTTGCTCTTTCTTTTTGGTTAACTAGGCTCAGATCTGAGTATCTTGTTTATTCTTTCAAAGACCAACTCTCGGCATTATTATTCTTTGTATTTTTTCCTTTGTTTCTATTTCATTTCTCATTCTGATGTGATATTTCTTCTTGTCTGTTGGGTTGGGGTTATTTTTTTGCTGTTTTCTCAAAGTGTTTTAGTTGGTAGGTTAGTTCCCTTTATTTTCCTCTCTTCCATTTTTTTAATGTGTGGAGTTTAAATAGGACTATCAATGATCCTCCCTCTGCTTTAGGCTGCTCTTTTTAGGAGTGTCCCATCACGGTTTTTGTTGTTGTTGTTATTCTTCTTTTTCTTTTAATTCTAGGAAATACTTTCATTTCTTTCTTGTATATTCTCCACCTGACCCATTCATTGTTTAGGTTCAAGTATGTTTAGTTTCTCCAGGAGTTCTATGTAGAATAGTAGGTCTGTTCTTTGGTGTTTGATATTAAGTTTTATTTGCATTGTGGTCTGATTAGGTAATGCATGGGATTATTTCATTTTTATTTAATTTGTTTGAGATTTGTTGTGCTGATATTTTCTCAGTATGATGGCCTCACTTGAGGAATGTCTCCATAAAGGGGGGTGCTGAAGAAAATGTATAATTCTGTTGTGTTTGAGGTGGATATTAATTCAGTAAGAATTGTTCTATACTAGAGTTCATTTTTGTCTATTGTATTGTTCACGTTTTTTAGGAATGTCTGTGTATTTGATTTGAAATTTTTTGAGAAGCTTTCATTTTTTCTCAGATGAATAAAAACAATAGCGTCTTTAGAGCCAAAACTTTATTATAAGTATTGCACAAAAAATGAAACATAGAGATTGTGTCAACTGCTCTACCCATGATTCGCCTGCATCCTGACCAAGCTCCATTCTCCCTCCTTTGGTTCCCCCTATTATGATACTTGTGGGCACACAGGCCACAGATACCTCCTCATGCCACTCTCTGAGTCTCTGGACTAGCTTCCCAACTCATGGACTGGCTTATAATCCTCCCAGTGTATTTTTAGACCCCTCCACAGGCTTACCCCAGCCCCCACCTTGCCCTCTGGCCCCTTGGTCTGGCCTGATCACAACTGCCACTACCCATCGCCTGATGATAGGCTATTAACAAGTTCCACCAACTAGTCACAACCGATCACGGCTTATGTGCGAGATGCAACAGACCATAAATGGACAGCATCTATCGCAAAGCTGCTACATTCCTTAATACTCCCCCATACAAAAGGGTAGTAAGATAGTAAAGTAGTATTAAAACGTAATTTATATCTCTTGAAACTCCTCAACCGAGCAAAGTTTGTCCCATGAACAATAGCGATCACAGAGGGCCACAAGCTGGAAGAATTTTAGAAAAGTAAGAACTGTTGCAGAGAGTCCTGTGTCCACTGGATAGGACTCCATATATTCAACTCACTCACACCCATAGGCTAACTAGCAGACCATCGAAGGAGAGGGGTATGGGAAACCGATTGTAAGAGTGAGTTGTTGGTGCATGAACTAAGGACACAAGCTTTCAGGCCCCTGGGGGGAATATTTGCTCATCACTGAACTTGTCAAACATATGGTAAGCAGGATTACAAAAGAAATCCATGCTCAATCAATTATTGACAAAAACTCACGCACTAACACACGAAACGGCCACGCATCTCCAATGCTATCTGCAGGAACAACTGATTATGCAAATGATATTCCTGTTGGGCGAGGGAGAAGTAGACTTTCTTTAGCGGAGTGACTTCATTAGATACGCTGACTTAGACTCCAGGTGGATGAATGAATTTGTACTGAAGGGGTATTGGACGCAATAAATTATTTGGCTGGTAGGACTTAACAATATGACAGCACATGCATGAAATCCCAACTCGTTGTGGGGAGGGTGCCATGGGAAGGGATCTAAATTTAAGATTAAGATCTGATATAGTATCGCACCTTCACAAAACTCAATAACAAAAGACTTTTTCAACAGGAGGAAAGGGAATGATATTATTTTGCAGTCAACTGTGGCATGTTATACATTCCTAAAAACCATGTTCTTTCTCAAAATTATAGGAGGGCATGAAACTCTCATCAAGATGCCCAACTTTGCTTTTTGAATGGCTCTAAAACTAAAAGGAGTTTGTCTTCCTGGCTTGATAAAAGAGCTGCTAAGTTTAATTGTTTGATGTTTAAGATAATGAACAAGGTGTAAAGAAAACCTAATAATATATCTAGTGCTACTTGAACATTTAAAATACGGTGATTCCAAAACTTTGATAGTAATATAATTTACAAAGATAAAAAAAAAAAATTAAAATTTTTTTCTGTTAAAAAATGCTCTATGGAATATTCCTCCAGTCACTGGAATATTTGTAGGAAAGCAGACCCCTGGAAAAATATTAATATTCTCTAAAGCAATCAAGGAGAGATGTATACTGTACTTTATGGGAGAACCACATTAGTAATTTGAAGCATATTCTTATATCAGAATTCAGAATATAACATTCAACAAGTGTTCATTGGCTTACCAACAAATATGAATTAGACTCACTTGGTCTTTGTTAAAAATTTGTAGACAGATTAGTAGTTTTAAGTCTCGAACAAATTGTCACATCTCAGTAGTTGTTCAGACATCGGACAGTTCAGTGATGTCTCCTAAAGGAACTGAAGACCTATTAGGAAGAAATATAAAAGACCTTACATGCATGTGTGTCACATTTGGACAGAATGCCAGGGTATCATTGGCTTGCCACAGGCTCCATATGAGCTACATGATTTTGTGTTCAATCTACATGTATTCATTGATTCACGTAAGTTTGCACTGTCTTTGTCAATTTACTGTTGTGGTATTTGGGTATGCTTTATAAGTGATTTAAGGACACTTTTAATTTATACCCCAGTGCCTTAAAATTAGGATTCATGCAAATATCGTTTATAATTTTCTACGATTCATTGCTAGCTCGTGAGTTTAAGCAATTTTTCAGGTTAAAATAAAGTGAAATCTTAATGACTATTATTTCAGCAATATCTAGAAAATTTTGGGTTTTCCTATTAAGTTAATGAAATGCTTAATATGAGAGCGTAACCCTCTTGTATAACTATATAAAATGTGCTCACTATGTGAACTTGTTGACCACAGGTACAAGGTTGAAGGGCAGATCTGTAGGATGTATTCACTTAACTTAATGGTGCTTAACCCCTATTGATCGTTGGCTTCCTAGTCAGCACAGCATGTGGCCACTGTCATGATGTTTTTTACACCTATGAAAATGACTGGTTCCTATGTTCATGTAACTAGAAGTATATGAAATTTTTCTGTCTGTGGCTGGATTATTTCTGTGGCTAGTTAATTATTTTATCAATTTACCTGTCAATGCACATTTAGGTTGTTTCCACCACTGATGTTGTGAATGGGGCTACAATGAACATGAGGAAATGTGACTGTTTGGGGCCAGGTTTCATGTGATCAATTTCAAATGTATGATTTTTACCTTAGCCAATAAAGGCATTAACTCTCGAGACCCTTTAGATCTACATGCAGGCATCAAAGACTGGAAAATTCTTCTTATTTATATATTCATGTTCACTTTAAGATATTTTTAGTCTTTAAAATGTTTGCAGTATATTAGAAAACCTGAAATATCAGATCTGAAGAGTGCAGTTTCAAGAATAGAGGAATATTACAATCTTAGAAACAATATTGGAATACTTAACTAATATGTTTCTCTGTATTTTTGTTCAGTTTATTGGGTTCATAAACATTGCTAAAGTGCTCAAAAAATCTTGATTGTTTAAGCATAAACATACCATCTTAGAGAGTTTGACAATATCAAATATATTAAATTTATAACTGAAGCTTCATATTTGGGCCATTTAACAAACCATTTTATTATGGAGCAAATTATTTAGACAACTTTTAACTGTTCTAACACAATTAGTTAAATTTTAATACAAAAAATAAAAGAAAGTGTTATGTGTAGAGATGTTGATTTTACATAAAATATCAAGGTACATAAATTGTGCTTAGAGCTAAAGAAATCCAAGTTATGTAATTTATAAACTTTAATCATTTCTAGTAAGAAATTTACACAAGATGAAAAATCACTTAAACATACAAGCAAATTTTCTTCCCCTTCTTCTTTTCCTGCTGTTGAAAAATTTTGTTCTAAAGGCATGAAATAGACCAACACCCAAGGTTTCTACAAGTGTGGGATAGGTGGACTCAGACAGGATGGGTATCTGACTCTCAGCAGAGGGTAGGTAGTTACA
Organism: Rhizomys pruinosus; assembly: GCA_009823505.1. NCBI lineage: Eukaryota > Metazoa > Chordata > Mammalia > Rodentia > Spalacidae > Rhizomys > Rhizomys pruinosus. The sequence goes on along the minus strand of VZQC01013000.1, from coordinate 395,222 downwards.
GTGGGACACTGAATATAGACATCATAGGAATAAAAGCAGTACTTTAGTGAGAAGAGCCACCAGATGTAAAAGGTCAAAGCCCAAGCCAAGGAAGAAGATTCCAATGGGGATTGAAAAAGGAGACATGATGTGTTACTTCACTTAACATTATGTCTTCCAGCTCCATCCATTTACCTGCAAATTTCATGATGTCGTCCCTCTTTACTGCTGCCATTAGTATTCCATTGTATACATGTACCACATTTTCTCTATCCACCTCGTCAGTTGAAGGGCACCTGGGCTGGTTCCAGCTTTTTTGCTATTGTGAACAGAGCTGCAATAAACATAGCTGTGCATGTATCTTTGATAGGAAAGTGTTTGTGGCTTGTGGGGATTACCCAGGAGTGGTATAGACTGGGTCAAATGGAAGGCTCATTTTGGTCTTCTAAGGGTTCTCCACACTGTCTTTCACATGTGGCTGTACAAGTTTACATTCCCACCAGCAATGGATGAGTGTTCCCCTTTCCCCAACAACCTCTCCAGCACTTGGTATCATTCGTGTTCCTGCATCCTAGCCAGTCTTTTGAGGGTAAGGGCTGCGATTGGGGTGAATGGTGAACTAAAGCAATGTAGTCTGGCACTCATTTGATCAACTTGATTGAACAAACAACCTGTCACCCCCACTGGATGGTGGGGCTGTAGGTGTTTGGGCACAACCGCTGCAGATAGGTTTTGCATGAAGGATGCTGTTACTCATGGATTCATCATTATAGCTAAAATGGAAAAAAAAAAAAAAAAAAACAGAGCAAGATGTCAGACAGTTATGGCAGAATGCATGACTGGGATGGGGTGGGGGTGGGGGGGGAGGGAAAGGGAAATAAGCCTGAACTGAATTGGAAAAAATGTATGAAATGCACAAAGCATCAATAAAAACTAATTTAATTAGAAAAAAAAAAAACGAAAAAAGAAAAAGGAGACATGAGCTGGCTTTGTGGTGCCTGTTCAGCAAAGTCCCATGCTGCACTTCTGCTGAGCCACCTCACCTATGTGTGTGGCAGGCTAGGACCGTAGGTTTTGTAATACGTTCTGTGCTGTCTGCATACCAGCGGAATTGCCTATACATTCAAGTTTTAGAATGTATCTCTGCTGGTAAGTGATGACTGACTCTGCATCTCCTCCAGTAGAAATCTAATTATAAGCCAGTGTGGAAGAGTGGATGATTCACTTAAGAGTGATGAGAAGATTTTTGATCTCTAGAGAAAAACAGAAATAGAATTTGACCTCATACTATGCACAAATTGTGTGGATTTTTGACTTAGTGTAAAAGCAGAACATTCTATTTCTAGAAGGACACGGGGAAGAAAATCTTAATGAATTAGGAGTTAAGGAATAATTCCTGAGGATCTCAAAAGCAGAGGCTACAAGGAAAAAAGTTGAGAAATTTTACTATATTTAAATGAAGAACAATTTGTTTATCAAAACATCATGTAAAGATATGCATAAAATATATATATATTCATTTCCATATATAGACATTAGCAACTGAATCTTAGCAAAATGAGGAGAGGTGTCCTCTTGTACTTTTCTTATTCTTAGCTTACTTTGAGGCAAGATCTCATTCTGTAGCCTAGGCTAGCCTCCAACTCACTGTAGCCCACACCCTAACTCTCTAGCCATCATGTTTAGCTTCTGTTTTTATTCTTTTTTTAAAAAAATATATTCTACCTATCTTTCTTTCTTTGTATGTTATGTGTATGAATGTATTTCCTGCACGTATAGAGTACACCCATGTTGTTCAGTGACTGTTGAGGTCAGAAGAGGGCGTTGGATCCCCTGGAGCTGGAGTTATGGATGATTGTTAGTTGCCATGTAGGTGCTGAGAATTGAATTCAGGTCCTTTGCAAGAGCAGCCAGTGATTTTAAATGCTGAGCCTTCTTTTCAGCCCCCAACTTCTGTTTTTATTGCTAAAACACATGTATGTTTGACATAATTCCCAAATATATGTATACTAAAACACAATATAAAGCCAAGTGTGGTTGGCACACCTGCAATCCCAATAATATCCAGGAGGCTCAGACAGGATTGCCCCAAAAAGACTTATGAGAAGGAAAAGCTATTTAGACTGGGAAAGGATTCTTATCTGGAATATATCAAGAAATCTAACAATCCACTGAGAGGCAACCCAGTGTAAAATGAAGAAAACACTGATATAGGCACCTCATAGCGTGGGAAACCAGAAGAGTCACGAAGCACATGAAGACATCAGTTTCACAAACTTTAATGGAACTAGAAAATAACTCAAATGAGAAGGATTTTGCTCATGTCCTAGTGATAGACAACCCGTGGCTAGAAATAGAAAATCAAGAGTGCTGGGAAAATTGGAGTTTCGTCTACCACACTGGTAGGAGAAAAATCTGGTCCAAATAAGGTTTGCAGTAGAGGAACGGAGAATAAGTCATAATTGACAGATAGTGGCCCAGAAAATGCCCCAGAACCAGAAGAAGGGTTTCAAAAAAGGAATGCTGGCTGCAGACTGACTGGGCCAACTTCAGATACTGCCCACTCCCTGAATCCCTTTACCACTTGGCTCCGGCAGGGCACACACCCTGCAAGACTGGCTCAGACACTGGATCTGCACGTCAGACAGATCTGCATCAGATAACACCAAGCAAGCCAATGAGTCATCATGCCAGTTGATTGTTTCCAAATATACAGACTTCTGTTTGCCAAGGTGAAGTTTTACATTAGACTGTTTCAACACACGTGGGTGGCAGACTATCAAAATCACTCCCACTGTGACATTTGGCCCAAGTAATGAGAGACAGGATTTGAATATGGAAGATTGATTAAAATAATACATTTCATCATTATTCTTTTGTTTTGATATTCTAAGTGCAAAGTGGTAAACAGCAGAAGGCGTCGTTTCTTCAGAAATGGAGCTCATGACTCAATGCTGAAAGTGCTGTCTGACACCTATAAGTTTCCCCTTTGTGACAGTTTCTTGCTCTGGAACACGAAAGGTGTTTACCAAACTCCTGTTGCAACAGACCTCAGACAGAAACTCTCCTCGAGTTCTTAACAGTTAAATAATGTTTGTTGTGTTAATTCTTAAATAAGTCTACTTAATTTCTACTTATGCCTAAAATTTCTTGCACATATACTTTCCTGAGGGTAATTTGAACGAAACAAACTTATCTAAAAGATTATGCCAGGTTGTGCAGTTCGTTTGTGTCAATCATTCTTTTAAATAACAAATTTTATTGAGTGCCAACAAGGTGACCCATTGTGAACTCGGTGCTGGATATTATAATAGCTAGCATTTGTTGACCATTTATTATGTGCCAGGCAGTGTTCTGACAGTTTTATGTGAATTACTTCATGTATTCATTCTAAGAACTCCAAAAGGAAAATGTTGTTATCCCATTTTGCAGGTGGGGAAACAGTTGCAAAGGTCATGGCTAGCACGTGATAAAAATCTGGGCTGGCCAGCTCCAGAAATAAAAGAATACAAACCAAAACACTTTTAACACTTGTAGAGGGTTCTGCATCTTCTAAAAAGCAATCATATTTCCTGCCAGCAAAAGTAAGCATGGTAGATATTTTTATTGACAAATAAAAATTGAACATCTTTATGGAGCATAGTCCGATAACTTGATAAGTGAATACAGTGTGTTGTAATCAAGCCAAGACAATTAGCTTTTCTATCTCCTTAAGAAGATTCTGCATTGTGAAACCTGGATTCCTCCCTTCCTGGTCTTTGTAAAATACATACGAAGTTGGTTGCTGTTAGCTATAGTTTCCCTACTGTGCCCTCAAGACATTAGAACATTCTTTTTCTCTAACTGCACCTATGGATACTGTAGATTGTTAGCACAGCAACGTAGTACATAACAATTTTCAAAAGTGTACATTGTGGGGGCTGGAGAGATGGCTGGGTGGTTAAAATGACTGGCTGCTCTTGCAAAGGACCCTCATTCAATTACCAACACCCACGTGGCAGCTAGCAGACATCCAGAATGCCAGTTCCAGGGGAACCCAATGCCCTCTTCTGACCTCTGCACACAATGCATGACATGGGCGCATTTATATACATGTAGGAATATCTTCATACACAGAAAGTAAATAAAAATATTTTTAAAGTGTACATTGTACATCAATAGTTTAGAAAGATTATTTTCTTTGTTTTATTTCATCATTGATGAGCTCATTATGAAAAACAAAATGGCGCTGACCATGAATACTTAAATGTCAATTTAGGATCTCAAAGATAACGGAGTAAAAAAGGTTTGGAAATGTGGGGGAAGTAGTGTCAGGGTTCTTGTTTTTTTTCTCACTTCCCACAGGGATGGCTCCTTTACCTCATCATGATCTCATCCCACATTTATAGTTCTCAACGGTAAGAACAGAGACAATATTTTTCCCAGAACACATTGAGCTTCTGGGGTGTTATCACACTTACCCAAGTGCCTACACTGATCAGTCCATCTTTAAAGAAACACAGCACCTAAACCCTAAAGGATAAGAGCTTTACCAACGGTTCTCCTTTTGCCTCTGGACCTTGGTCTTTCCTGCTCTCCAATTCCATGTTCCACTCTTTATGTTCAAGATGAGCTTGAATTCATCACCTCATTAGATGATCCAACAGTGTCCCTATCAGACTGGGTCAGAGGTCTTTGCTATACACAGAGGTGTTTAGAATCCCATGTTATCGCCACTGCAGCATGTATTAGAAGAGGTTTTCTGACTTGTTCTTTATATGTCTTCATACTGAACTAACATTCTCTAAGGGCATAGATGATAACAATAGTATACAACATATATATATATATGTGTGTGTGTGTGTGTGTGTGTGTGTGTGTGTGTATGTCTATGTGTGTATGTGTATTTGTACATATTAGTACAGTACTTTTGGAGGCCAGAAGACACTGTCAGATCTTCTGCAGCTGGAATTACAGGCACTGCTTCAATGACTAGTTATTTATTTGCTTATTTTTATTTTATGTGTAGCAGTGTACTTGCCTGCATATGTGTGCAATGCCCACACTGGAGTTATGGATGGTTGTTAGCTGCCATGTGGGTGCTGGGAATCAAACCCAGGTCCTCTGCAAGAGCAGCTGGCGCTCTTAACTGCTGAGCTATCTCTCCAGCCCTTAGTTATTTATTTTTTAATTATTATTTTTAATCTCCAAGTATAGTATAAGATGTTGAGCATGCAGAATCTACTCACTAAATATTTTCTGGGTGTGGAGTCCATAATTTCTCTATTTGCAAATGAGACTCGCAATGGTATTGCATTTGAATCTCAGTATGTTTGGATGGACAGCTGTCACTCCTGAGCCCTGTCTAGCTGTGGTCTCTAAGTCTGACCACATCAGGTCATATTTGGATATCATTGGCAAACTTGGTCCTTGTGCCAGAGTACCAGATGGGCGAGTGTGTGTGTGCATGTGGGGGGACTAGAGTAGATGCTCCAGTGATGTTGTTAAAATGCTCTTCAAATATGATGAACAGTGAAATGTTGTACGATGTGTTATTGATAATTTGCAATTTTTATAAGATTTCAGAAAAATTACTTCATGTAGAAACAGATTTGAATCATTATAAAATGTCTCTATACATTTCCCTAAAAGCTTGTAGAATTCATATTTAAATCTGAAATAAATGATAAATAAAATAAAATGTAGAAAATGTATTACTGATGTCTTAAAAAGAATATTGTGAGCAAAAGAAGAATATGTCTTAAAGAGAAACACATAGCCATGTTCTTATGGTAGAGATAAACAAGTAATAGTAAATCTTGAGTTTATTGATAATTGATAATTTTTTACAATTACATAAAAATACTCAAAATAGTTAATGATTGAGTTATTTATAACACATGAAGATTACATATTCTTTTAAAAAGTAATTTCATAGTATTTGAAATTTTGTCTATTTTTTTTTGCTATATTTTGTAAATGTTAAATTTTGAAGATGTGACTGAAAAGGCTATGTTCTCTCCCCCCAAAAGAAATTTTCTTTAAAAGGTGTTAAGAACGTCAAAACAGTGCTTAAAACGTTTTCATTAGATACACACTGGATGAGGTGCATGTGTGCTCCAATCCTATTTATTTAGCATATGTGTATTCCTGCATGTTCATATGAATGAGAAAGTGGGTACATGTGTAGCACATTAGTGTATATGTGTGCCAGCACGAGTTTATCTCAGTGAACCTGTGCCTGGGATGTCCACTCAGCATTGGCACCCAGGAGTGGAGAAGTGTTTATGTGAAGCTTGCCTCATTCACTTGTGCCTTTAGAAGTTAGTCAACTCTCTGAATCTTGGTTTCTCCACACACGAGTTGAGAAAAATGAGGTTTTTAGTGATGATATCTATGCAGAACCTAATATAACATACTGTATCAGAAAGACACAATACACCATAGCTATAATTATGATTATGGTCACTCTTCACTTGTATTTGGCTATTTGCTTGGTAAGACATGAGACCTATGACTCCCTGCCCTGCCTGTTACCAAGCACAAGTTATCAACTGTGAGGATCATCTGACACTTCTTTCTTTCATATAACTTCCCAGCTCTTGGAACTCTATGGTCTTGTAGAAACACCATGACATCAGTTTCACTGTGTCCCCACTGTTTACAAGGAAACCAAAGCCCACGGAGGCCCCTTCTGATCTTGTGCACTGAGTCGAAGAAGAAATCAAGCAGCTGGCCTTTTACATATTTTTACATTTTATGGGTATGTATGTCAGTAGTGTATGGGTGAATTGGCATGGATGCATGTGTACATTCTAATGTGCATGTCCTTGTGCATGCACCCATGTGCATGTGGAGGCCAGAAGTCAATGAAGGGTGTCTTCCTCAATTCCTTTTCACCTTATATTTAAGACAGGGTTTCTCTAAGTCTGGGGCTCACAAACTGGCTAGGCTGGTTGGTGAGGGAGCTCTAAGGAGTCCCCTGTCTTCCCTGGCCCAGTACCAGGCTTGCAGATACTTGCTACCAAATTGTTTTTACTTGGATCATGAAGATCAGAACTCAGGTACCCATGCTTGCATGACAGACACTTAAGTGACTCAGCCATCTCTCCAACTGTCAAGCACAGGTTTTTTGCTTCAAAGCTCTACCCTTCATCCCAACAGCAGGCTAGGCATTACGTTGTACATACAGAATTAATTATCCAAAACATAATACACCAGTGGAGAGGATGAGGTGCCATTGTTAATAATAATTCAGTGACAAGAGGAATAAATCAAGTTGAGAGGATATGGATTCACACAAAACAGTTGTAAGGAATATGGGTGCTTTCAAACTCCAGCATACTTAAAAGGACCTGAAAGTTACATTACATATTTTAAAAATTCCAATCAGCATCCAAGAGACAGTGACAATACTCATATCATACAATATAATAATCATTATTCATACAAGAAAATGTATCACTTGGGCTGAAGGGCGTGTGTTAATGTCTGGATTCTCAGAACATAGTAGAAACCTGACATCTAGTTCTTAAATTTAACTGGTTTTCTTTGAGTGGAAATAACTGTGTAGAAACATGGGAATAGAAGGTCCAAATTCATAGGAAAGCTTTTGTCTTGGCCCATGGTGGGAAAACGTTGGCGAATATGTATGTGACCACCTCTAGTGGCAAACTCAATTTGACCCAAACAAAATGTGCCTGCTAAGCTATGGGTAATTGTATTGTGTAATAGCAAGTTTGAGGGAAAAATGGAGAGAAATAAAAATGAATTTTCCGTTTGATCAAGACACATCCTTCAAATTATTAATTGAAAAAAATCATAGAGTGAATTTTTCTGTGATGTAAATGATGGACTCTACTACAAGATCTCTAATTGTGTCCTTTGATGAGCACAGCTGTAATGTTTGACATGCTAATTAATCTATAATATTTTTCTTTTCACCTATGGCTCACAACTAATGCCATCACGAAGCAGATACATCGTGGTGTGTTCAGTCATGCAATAATAGGGTATTCTTCATTTCTGGTGAAGATACTTTGAACATGTTTTGAGGTGGGAGTTATTACATTTAATAAGATGCTACTGAATGAATTGAAGGTGATCTCATGTGTAGAATCTGTGGGTGTGTCGGGTTGGAGGATAAAGAAATCTAGGTGGCACACAATGGCTTCTTGGTTAGCCAGCACACACCCTTTGCTTTATTGAGCTCTAGGGAGTGAGTCTGGCGATAATATACAGAGGAAGCTCAAAAAGCATGAGACAGTCATGAGGAACTGAGCCTGGCTTCCCTGGTGAGTATCAACTTCCTCCCACAGACTCCTGTATAGTAGTCTGCATTGCTTCTGTGTGAGAGACCATTTGACATCAGAAAGTCTGACATAGTGACTGAAAGCATGGTCTGGAAGGAAAATCAGTAGCTTCTCCATCTACCTGTGCCACAGACAAACTGGCAAAGTGGCAAACCTTAGCTGGGGCCTCTGTTCTTTATCTTTTAAATGAATTCTTCGTTCGATATGCCCAGGACTTTGATATCCAGCATGGCACTTTCTGGTCCAGGTTATGCAAGTGTTTTCCATCTTTCCCAGTTATAAAGACCAAAAAGCCTGTGAGAACCCTTCTCACAGCTAGAAGATTCAAGAGGATCCACTTTTACTCTTTCTAACCTCGTAATGTGAGACCAGTTTCAGCTGTGCTGACAACTAAGCTACTTGGAGTTTTCACGGCTCTAAAATATTGGAGAATTATTGAGTAAAAGTTAGTTTATTTCATTATCATGAATTTTATGTAACGTTACTTAACCAGGCCAGAAATTTATTTCATTCACATTCAGATGACCAAGAAAAATGGTCACACATTTGTATAGTGATGGCAGAGATTTCTAGTGATGATAATTAGTGATTTCAAGGCCAGAGGTGGAAAGTTCACTCACTCTCTTTCTCCAATCAACACGAAGAAGACTTCTACTATTTCATACTAATAGTTTGTGCAATGAAACACAGCTGGAAGATCAGGCCTGTAGAGGCCAGTCTTGGCTAGGAACAGATCATAGAGTGAAGAGAGTGGGTTCTAACCAAAGCAAAACAGGCTCAGACATAGCATGGCCAATTCACTGAGTATCAGAGGGAAGTGCCTCAAACATGCAGAGAAACGAAGGGCGGCCAGCCACGTTGTGGCTCTGGCAAATTAGCTTCCTCTGAATGAGTAAGTAGGCAGAATCCACAGAGTGTGGACCTTTCATGATTTTTCATGTCCCAGAATGAAGCATTGGCTTGTGACTTGAAGGTCCATTAATGATCACTGAAGGTAAAACCTGCATGGTGACAGGTCCTGACTTTTTGTTGAGAAATTATTTAGCTCCATTGGGATAACTGGATAGAGCTTTTGATAAAAATATTAAAATTCTATTTAGATGTACAATGTTTTAATGCAAATTTTTAACCATAAAACCAAACGCTCCATTCAGTTAAATTAATAGAATTACAAAAAGATGTAATGATAGCAATTAAGTCTTGAAAATGCAAATTTTATAGTCAAGGACAATTACCTCATTTATAGTATATTGGAGCCTTGCCAGATGAAGGTAATTTAGATCCCCAGCTCTGTTACATCATGATAGATATCTTCATTTCATTAGTACAACAAAGATGGCTAAGAAGTTAGACAATACATAAAAAAGAACTAAAGAGTATTTGACCTTTTAAGCATAACTAGAACCAGAATCCATTCACTAATTTATCAAGCAGTTAATGAGTACCAATTATCTAAAATATTGGTGATATATTTTCTTCCGCCTTAGCAGAAAATGGAAAAAAGGGGTTTAATTTTAGCATCCACAAAACACTGGTTGTAGAAAGATTGGATTCCTTCTAAATCAGGCTGGGTGTTTCGTTCCTGGGGAGTATATTTATGCGCTAGTCACATGACTTATTTGCATTTTTTTTGGAATGATACCAAAGCTCCTTGCAAAAGAACAGTAATTATCTTCTGTCTTTGGAGCATGTTTAAAGAATTGTTGATTTAATCAAGTCTTCCACCTGTGGATGCTGAGCTACCTCAGTAATTATTTTTGCAGTGTTAATATGTTACTGTATGCTAAGTAATGCTCATTGTCTGCGGTTCATTCAGGTAGCATCCAGAACTTTATCCTTTTCGCCTAACAATAAAATTCCTAACTTGACAAGAAAAAAATGTAACCACACAGCAATTTCACACTAGGGGTGTAGGCTTTGCAAACACCGATACTCTTATTTTCTTGATGCGTTCTTTTCTGCTTGTATTCATTAAAAATGCCCACATTGTCCACAATCCTTTATTTTCCCCTCTAGAGGGCACTAGATCACACTACTGAGGATAAAAAAGAATCAAATTTAAGTCCTACTTGGTGCTGTGAAAATCTTCCCTTCAGTCATTAGAGAGAGAAAAAAAGGATGTTTATCAAATGGAGCCAGTTATTACAAGCAGCAGGCAGGTGATTTCTTGCTACATTTTCCAGGACAGTGGAAAATCTGCGTACTCTGTGGCTGGCAGGCTAGCTGCCCAAGTGCAAATGGGGCTCGCACTTATCCCAGAAATGTCCCGTAGACTCATTTAATGTGCTTGACTTTGTTTCCTCATCTGTGATATGGGAACAATGGTAACATTTATGCTGTGGCATGATAGTAGAATTAAAATTACTTCCTATGCACAGAAAGCACTTAGAACAGAGGTCACCTACTGCAAACACACAAAGACTATCAGTTATTGCTACTATTTTCATCTGTGCTTCACAATATAATCCCCAAGAAAGCTTCTGCACTGCTGCCCCTAAGATCTCTTTCTTAATCTCAATGAATCAGAGTGGCAAGGCAGTGAACTCTATGAGAAGCATACTACTCACTCTCATAGAGTGAGCTACAGTTGGCTCAACATGCTTTTGAAGTTGATGCCATTCATACAATAGATGTCAGAATAGAAAGTAAATCCCTTCTAAGTCAGCAGCATGACTTTGTAGTTTGGTTCTGTTCATTCTTGGGAAATAATTCCCCAACCCAAACTTCTAGATGCCATTGCTATTAACAATCACAGAAACATAATCCACACACACATACACACACACACACACACACACACACAGATGCATGCACACATGCACCACATATACATGAAAGGCATACAGACTTTCAATATACAGAAATATTTTCATTAGTTTGGTACTGGCAGCTCACATGTTAAAGATTACTCTCTAGGCTGCAGCAGTATAGGAAGTTGGATATATGGGAGCTGGGACCTACTGGGTCTCAGGCCATTAAGGGTGTGCTCTTGAAGGAGATACTGGGGTCCAGGCCTCTTCCTGTCAGCTGTCTGCTTTCTAACCACCATGAAGAGAGCAGCACTTTTCCCTCCATACACCCCTTGCCTTGGTGTGCTCCTTGTTGTAAAAACAGTGGGGGTGTGTTAGTTCCTTTTCTGTTGCTGTGATAAAGCGCCATGGTTAAGGCAACCTATATAAGGAAGAGTTAATTGGGCTCATGTTTCCAAAGGGATGACTCCATCATGGTGGGAGGCAGCCAGAGCAGACTGCTGAAAGCTCACGACTTTAACAGGCACAGAAGCAGAGAGCTACTTGAATTAGAACATGGCTCTGAACTCTCAGAGCCTGCACCCTTGACATGCTTCTTACATCAAGGCTGTACCACTTAAACCTCCTCAAACAGTGCCACCATCTGATCAGGTGTTCAAACACTTGATGTCTGTGGGAGACACCTCATTCAAACCAGCACAGGAGGTGGCCAAATATGGATTGAGCTCTGCACCTGTGAGAGAAAGTAAACCTTTCCTTCTTTTGATTTTCTTGGGTATTTTCTCATAGTGATAGAAATCTGACTAGTGCAATGTTATCTGTAGTAAGTGTTATAAAGGATTTTGCTTCTACAATTTTCTTAGTAACTTAAAATTCAATGTTTGTTTCTAGTACTGGTGACTAAGAATTTGTAAATTCAGTTACTCCATTCATTTCCATTCATTTAGCTAACAATATAGAGTTTTCCCAATGTATCTATTTTACTATTGGTAAGGGTATTATTTTTTTATCTGATATTCACATAAATTTTTTCAGGTCACTGCATTATTTATTCCCAATGTGCTTAAAGAACCACTTTCCTAATATTCTGAAATACATATTTTTTTTTTTGTCTTTTTGAGACAGGGTCTCCCTTTAGTCCCAGATGGCCTGGAGCTTTCTATGTAGACCAGGCTGGCCTTGAACTCACAGAGATCAGCCTGCCTCTGCCTCCCAAGTGCTAGGATTAAAGGTGTATGCCACCATGCCCAGCCAAAATACATATTTTTATCCTAACTGTGAATTACCTAAACACATTAATCAAGAAACTTGGTAGAAAAAAATCTAAATATTTTATTATAGACACATATAAATAAATATTTAGTAAGTACAAATTTCTAGAGAGAAAAAGTCCCTGGTGGCTGGCTATACATGGCAACTTGTTAATGACATTTCTAAAACCGTGGCACACATCTATGAAAACATTTCATCTGAATAGTGATGGGAATTTTTGCATAAGCCAACTGATAGCCTGCCCCATCATCTTTGGTAGATCCCACTGTTCTGTGGAAGAACAATCAGGCTGAAATCAACAGCTAAACCCCTGCCTCGATTCTCCTTCTAAAACTTCCAGATACTCAAGCACATTGTAAGTATATCACATCTATTTGTGTGGATATACATATCTGGTTTGTTCAATATTAATGAACTAATAAACTTAATAACCAAATAAGCTTCACGTGAATGTTAATATTCTTGGATTGTGGGGGTTCAATCCACTGATGCCCTGACCTATACCACCTATGGAGCTCCATTCACAAAGTTCATGCAAGTCTTCTATTTTCCCTCTTTGTAGTAGTGAGTCTGTGTCAGTTAATAATCATATTCTCCCACTCTGATTATAGAATTAGAAGCTAAAACTTCATTTCTTATTCAAAGAGAGTAATAATCAGATAATATTACTTAAAATGACTTTTTAGGTAAAGCTGTTAAATTTCTTTGGAGAAAATGAAGGTGTGTCTAATACCCTCACTCTTTTGTCCGTCTTGTAAAATTCCTGTCTGCGATCATAATAGGATATTGATTAGCCTGGGTACCAGACAAAACTGAATTGCATTTCTTGGTGGAGCCCTAAAGGTCATAGTTTCATTACGCAATAATTTTTCAAATACAAGAAATGCTATTTAAAGGGAGGCTTGAATGATTATGCTGAGCCATAAGAAGGAAATGGTATCACTTTCATAAACATGCATTCTAAATCACCACACCGCTGTTAATTCATATTTAAATTCTGCAATATTTTGTATATTAGAATACAAACCATGAAATTAACTTGTAAATATATTTACCATCCATTTGATGTCTGATTTACAAAACACATAATTCACTTCGTTTGTTAGTAATTAGCAGAGTTATCAGTGAAACAATATTAAACTTAATAGTATTTTTTGTAGTCATAAATATAAGGTACTTAATTTTTTGCATAAGAGGAATATTGAAAAATAAATCCTTATAGAGAAGATAAAAATTACCCAATTCTAGCACTTGGGAGGCAGAGGCAGGCAGATCTTTATGAGTTCAAGGCCAGCCTGGTCTGCAGAGTGAGTTCCACGACAGCTAGGGCTACAGGGAGACCCTGTCTCAACCAGACCCCCCCCCAAAATCACCCATACCTTACTTATTGTAACAATAAGTAAGTAGGTACTGTGGGGGTTAATAAGAACAAAATATAAAAATATGTATATATATATATACATATATATCACAGTTAAATCTACTATTCTATATAAGTTAAAAATTAGTTGATTATATTGTGAATCTCTTTTAACAGGTTCTAGAACTAAGCTACCATTTTCAAACTTAGGAATTTTTGGTATATGGGTGGAGGGTATATTTTAGAGTATATAAGATTAAAAGTATAAGGAAAAATTAGTTGAAAAAATATATAGTTAAAAAGTTGGTGGAGATTTTGGCTCAAACATATCTACTTGTTTGAGCTCTGTAATTATTCAGATCTTTTTAAATTTGTAACACTATAATTTTATGTAATTCTCCAGACAGAAGCAGCAAAAGCAAGTATGAATTTATATTGATGCAGTCAAAACTGATTTAACTAAAGTTTGTGCTTTTGACCATATTTTTGTTTATGAAACCAAAAATTAAACTTTGATCAATAAGAAAACATGGGTAGCATCCATAACAGTTTTTTTTTAATTTCTCCTTTGATTTTACTCCAGGGATATAACATTGTTTTTGTTATTGTTGCTTTTGTGTTTTTTTTTTTTTTTTGAGGAAATCTTAGTTTCCATCAAGGAAACTGCCTGTGCTGGATAGCTTTAGTGTCAACTTGACACACCTGGATTGAGGGAGCCTCAGTTGGGCAATTGGCTCCATTGGATTGGCCTGTGGCCACATCTGTGGAGTATTGTCTTGATGGTCGAGCAGTGTGGGAGGGCCCAGCCCACAAGAGTGGTGCCACCCTGGGCAGGTTGTTGTGTACTTAAGAAGGCGGGCTGGGCATAAGCCAGAGAGCAAGCCAGTGAACTGCAGTCCTCCATGGCTTGTGCTTCAGCTCCTGCCTCCAGGTTCCTGCCCTGAGTTCCTGCCTTGGGCTCCTTAAGTGATGAACTGTGACCCAGGAGATGTAAGCTGAATAAACACTTTCCTCCCCAAGTTGGTGTTGGTCAGAGTGTTTTGTCATAGCAATGGAAGACAAACTACAACACTGCCTCTTGCTCCAACATCTCAAACTCACAATTCCTGTGCAATGTGGAAAGACCCAAGGAGGATTGTTGTGAAAGCACATGGAGACAGGCCTAATTAACAGGCACAGAGGAGGGAAGAAATATCTATGGTATCAGAATTATCTCTCAGTTAGGTGGGCAAGAACTAGCTGCATGAAAATTAGCCAAGGACTAGACAAAGGTGTCCAAGATAGGAAGAAGATGATAAAGAAAAGGTGAACAGAGCAAAAACCTGTAGCCAATGTGGAACATGAAACCAGCCGTATGCACAGAGAGAGCAGGGGCTCCAGGACCTTCTGACAGCCACCACTTTATATAACATGTACTAAGAAGCTATTGCCGTAAGTAGGAGAGGCTTGGTGTTAGGTCCGGCACTACTACTTCATAGAGATGATGAAATACATATTGAAATGAACAAAGAGTTAAGGCAAAGAGAAATCTATTAACAGGATTCTGTATAGTTTGAAGAAAGACCATAAAATCCTTAACTAGATTTTATAAAATCTTCTGTGCAGAAAGAAAGTGAAAGAATTTTTAAAATGTTAAAGTGCAATTATTAATTTATAATGTTGATGGTAACACTGAGAACTATGGGATAAAAAGGTCAGTGCTGTCTCAAGATGTCATAGGTGTGTGGCCCTGAAAGACTCACCAACTATGATAGGGAACACAAGAAGGAGAAAATTCTTTGTGTCATTTTGGGTTTCTTCAAACATATTTTCAGCCATTAATTTTATTTTATGTATATGAGTGTATTGTCTAAATGTATGTAGGTGCACCCATGTCATGCAATGTCCATGGAGGTCAGAAGAGGGCTTTGGAACCCCTAGAACTAGAGCTACACATGGCTGTTAGCCACCATTTGTGCCACTTTGCCATTTTCTTTTTTTTTTTTATTGATGCTTTGTGTATTTCATACATCATTTTCCAATTCAGTTCAGGCAACACTTTGCCATTTTCTTAATGTCTCCTTTGATTTCACTCTGGAGACATGGCACTGTTTTGTTGTTGTTGCTCTTGTTTTTTTTGAGGAACTCTTACTTTCTAAGATACATGGGAGAAAATACCCCCATTGGGAAAAAATGTTTCTCAGCAAGAGCAGCCAGTGTTCGTAACTCCTGAGCCATCTCTCCAGGCCCCTTTGTGCCATTTTATGTTTAAAACTTTAAAGTACTTTGGAGGCCTCTAATTAGTCAAGTCAGGCAGGCAGCTGGGTGTGAGTGGCTGTGTTTGATGGTCCAGACCAAGTTTTGTCGAGGTAGAAATAATAGACAAACATATGAGTTTATCCCTGGTGGAACAGGAAAAAACAAGTGGTCTGAGGTCAAAAGAAACACCTTGTTTAAACTGCTGAGCAAGGGAGAAGGAACTCAGGCAGGAATATGGGAAAGAGTAATGGGAGATTAGCTGCTCACCAGGGAAGAAATACACAGGGGAGAATGAGATTAAAGGTCTACTGAGGTGAGCTGCTATTGCCTATTCAGACTTAGCAATGGTGACCAGAACAAATACTTCTGTATTAACCAAGGGGCAGAATGCAAACCTTAAAGGACCCTGATTAAAGAATGCCTATTTGGGGTCTGGAGAGATGGCTCACCAGGTAAGAGCACTGGCTGCTCTTGCAGAGGACCTGGGTTCCAATCCCAGTACCCATATGGTGGCTAACAACCCTCTGAAACTGGTTCTAGGCATTCAGGTGCTCTCTTCTGCCCTCTGGGGGCACTGAACAACATGGTACACTTACATATATGGCAGACAGCACTCATACTCACAAAATAAAAATAATCAAGTATTTTTTAAGCTTTTTTAAAAAAGGAATCCTTATTTCTTATTCTATGTTTGTGAAGTTTAAACAAAGGGAGGGACAGAAAAAAGAGCAGTTTTAGAAGCTGACACAAGGCCAATGGACAATGAAGTTTGCATTGCTGGTTTTATTATTCTTTCACCACATGTCATGTTTCAGCCTGTCTCTATATATTAGAGCAAGATCTGGCAGAGCAATGTTGAAGGTAACACTGTAGGGTGAAGAATTTAACTTAATATTATGTTTGAGTTTCCGTCTTCAGTGGGTGGAAGCCCTTGCTCCTTTGTTGTGATTTGCAAATGCAGTAGAACACACTGTCTCTTCCAGAATTGGTGCTGAAACCACTTAGGCAGTTTGACATCAAATAAATTATGTGGCCATGAGTACAGATGGTTCTACTGGTCTTCAATTGGAAAAAGGAGGACACACTTTTTCCAGTTCCTAAGTTCTGTATTCTAATGCAGTGTTCTTATTTATTATAGGATGATTTACATTCAAAGACTGGTATGGGTCTCTCTCTCTCTCTCTCTCTCTCTCTCTCTCTCTCTCTCTGTGTGTGTGTGTGTGTGTGTGTGTGTGTGTGTGAGTGTGTGTGTGTGATTACTGCATGTGTTGATAAAGAACTCTTTATATGAACTAATTTTCTAATATTGACTGTAGGGTTTACTTTTATTTATAAATTCTTCACTATACATCTTCAGCATATACCCAAAACTGTATTAATTTATTTAAAATAAGACATTAAAACATCCTAAAGGTATTTTCTATCTTTTAGTCTAATATTTATTTATTGATGTGTACTGTATTAAATTCTAGGTTTTGATCCTTTTACTTCCAATAATCAAAAGCTGCAAAAGCAGACAGTTTTCCTTCTTCATCATATAACAAAGTCTGCAGTTCACATACAATAAACAATGAGCAAGGAGAACAAAGGTGACCAGGAAGACTGATCTCAGCTGAGAGGCTCCTTCTCATTGTTCCTAAGAGCAACTGACTATGAAGACAGGCTGATATTGTGTCTTCAGTTATGAAATTGAGAAATTTGTCCAAAGTGTATCAACTTAGAAACTTTACCAACTTCAAGAACAAAAGTTTCTGCACAAGAGTCACAATGAGACTAGAACAGATCCTCAGCTTCCCAACACTCCAGGCAATAACATCCACCTTGAGTTAAAGGCTATGACTTAACCTAATGAGGCAAGACACTTTGCATTGTGTATATCTGTCCTTTTCATGTCATATTATACATGTCGTATATGTACTGCTGTTTTGGCCTATCCCTGCTCTTACCTGATTGTATTCATGTACCCAAGGTTAAGAATGTGATCCAGCATTATGTATGAACTTCATGTAACCACTACTCTACTGTCTTTAAAATTCGTAGAATACAAAACCAAAAAAAGCTTTTTTTTAATAGATTTATTTTTATTTTTATTTATTTATTTATGTGTATGAATGTACTGTCTGCATGCAGGTTTGTGCACCCGTGTCGTGCAATGCCGTGGAGGTTGGAAGAGGGCTTCGGATTCCCCTGGAACTGGAGTTAAAGACGGTTCTCAGCCGCCATGTGGGTGCTGGGGATTGAACCCGGGTCCTCTGCAAGAGCGTCGGCACTCTTAACCACTAGGCCATCGCTCCAGCGCCCCCAAAAAAGCTTTTTACATTGTGACCAAACATTGAGGCTCTCCACAGAATGCCAGATGCACTGGATAGTAATAGTGCTGTTTTTCTGAGAAGATACAGGCTTGCTAATACTGAGTTTGGGGACTTTTATTTGTGGACTGCTCCCTTTACATGACCTCAACGGACAGTGATGACAGAAGACTCATGGAATCCCTTAAATAAAGATTTATTGACTTAAAAAAAATAAAATTTGTAGAATAAATAATCTGTTCTCAGGTTGCTATTAAACTCTTTTGGCATCTAAATAATTTTGTTCAATATTTTTAATTATGCAAGTAATATGTGAATTTATTGTCATAATAATTTTCAACTTAGAAATAGCTCTCAAGTTTCTTACAAACCAGTGGATTTCTTTTCTTATTTGTTACTGATGATGTCCTACCAGGTTTTGTCATTTGACTGAGGTAGTGATCTTACCATCACAGGACCCTGTGTATTTTCCCTCCTTTGTGTTGGTATATAATTAACTAATTCTCTTAAAAATATATTTTCAATGGAGGAATTTAGTGTTTTGGAAGAATTGCTTTTTAAGTAGTTGCAAATATTTCAAATAACTTTTCTAAATTAGACAGTACCTTATTAATGGTGTATTTCTTAGTTACAGTGATGGGGATGAGACCCAGGCCTTCGCACAGCTCACTCTGCCAGTGAGCTATATCTTCAACCTTCTTTTCACATATGCACACACATGGACACACGCATATTTTAATATCATATTTTAATTCATTCATACACATGTGCAACATGCTTTGATCATATTCACCTACTGTTCCTTCCCCCAATTCCTGCTGTGTCCACCCATCAATCCCTTACTTTAAATTTTTGAGGTAGAGTCTCAAGAAGTTTTCCAGGTTGGTCTTGAACTCACAGTGCTCCCTCCTCAGTCTCTTTACTCACTGAGATTATAGGCTTGCTTGAGCACATTTTATTTCATGTACAGATATGAAATATGGTTTGCTTGGAAGTAAGTGCCTAAGTGCCTAAGAGGAAGACTGCAAGACCCTGTGAGAAGAGGGGATGCGGAAGTTCTAGGCATTTGGCGCATTCTGTTCCCACCTGCCCTGAGCTTGTCACCTGATCCCTTCTAAACTACGCTGTTGGAACATGACACAATCCTAGACACATCTGAGTAAAGACTGGCAAATTAATTAATGAGGAAAAGCTGAATAACATATTACAATATAAAAAATATAGTTTTTATTTTATAATATGACTGAATGATTGAAGTAACTTTAAATTTGGGGAAACATTTCTTTCTTCAGTTTAAATACATGAAAAATATCCTTGATTGAGGCACCAATTTTTCCTGAACAGCTGTATGAGTCACATATTCTTTTATTGTGTACAATTATCATGATATTTAATACATAATATTTATAAACTTATTTTTTAAATTAGATCATGAACTCAGAAAGAAAGGTTTCATTTTTTCTTGCATTTTTATTTCATCAACAAAGCTAAAAGAAATGTTTATCTAGTTCTTCTCTCCTCATCTTTAAAATTTCAAGTCAAGGAATTTTAAAAGTTTTCACAATGGGTACATCTAAACTCAGAGAACCCAAGAGCTGACAGCAGATGTGGCTGTGGAATGACCAGAAATAGCAGAGAGAAATTTGAACCAGACCACAACCATTAACCTTGTTCAAGGATAACTAAGAATGAAATCTGGGGAGAGAAACCACATTATTATCCACTGCTAAAAGGATGTTTGAAACCAACAAGAACCCAAACAAGAGGCCAAATCAAGGCAATGTAACAACAAGAAGAATAGCAGTGGAATGAAAAGGCAGATGCGTGTGTGTTGGGGGGGTGGTCAAGAACACTGAATGCCTGCAGCTGGGACACTTGAGGCCTATTGGGAGAACACTGCTTAAACAGATTCTATTAAGAGTATCATGTGTAAGTGTATACCATACACACACACATATACACACACATGCACACACACATATGCACACACACATGGAAAGTTGATACAGAAGAAACTTTGATTCCTTGATCATGATAAAAATACATCCAACCAAAAAATAAAGATGATAATTATAAAAAAGAAACATCTAACCAATCAGCACAATTTATGAGTCCCTAATTGTGATTCTTTGCCTAATGCAAGTCTGGAATGTGTCCGGCTGTACTGATAATGCTGCTGCTAGTAATAGAAGTAACCATGGTTTAGGTCTCCTTGCTCAAGAGGCCACAGACAATTATGAAGAACCCTTGAAATAGTCAACATTGATGTAGGTATACTCGTCTTAGAGATAATAGTTACTGGCTTGATTTGAGGCAGGCGATCTTTGTGAGTTCAAGGCCAGCCTGGTCTACAGAGTGAGTTCCAGGACAGCTGGGGCTACAGGGAGATCCTGTCTCGAAAAGACCAAAAAAAAAAAAAAAAAAGAAAAGTGAGAAAACATCAGCACATAAGTAAATAGTCAACACATCCATACACTATATGGGCATGCAAGCTATTTCCTAAGGGTTCTCATAGAAGTGGAACACTTTGTAGGCTGAGGCTGGCACGCAGGAGCAGACTGCCTATCATTTCCCAATCACGTTTTCAGGAAAGCAAGCCAGGACTCTGTGGCCTCAGCTTGTTGACATCTTGAAGACTTGCTGGAGAAAGCATTAGTTCAGAAACACCTTGGATAGTGAGTGGGGCATTTGCAGAATGGGGCTGTATCCTATAAACTCTACACATAGCAGGACAGGGCACAGAGTGTGAAACAGGAGACACTCGCCAAAGATCTCACCTAAAGAAATGAAGACCCTGAATGGTAAGCTGTTCTGCTTGTTCTGTAAAGTTGAAACATGGTGTGATATTTTTATTAAACCAAGAAAATACAGGATTATAGGCCACTGGCTACAGATGTTTGTGATTAGCAGTCTTTGTTCTTATTGTCCTGGATTCTTTTCTGCTCTGAAGAAATCTGCATTGTTTTAGTCCTCTTTGGCATCTCAGATCTCATTTATATTGAGGGACTAAGCTATGTGGATAGGTGTTTCTCCTAGATCTTATGTCTTCCGGGCCATTTGCACACTATGGGGATTTGATGTTTCTTAACTAGGTAATGGGATTACTATATTTTGAAATGGCCCCTTTGGGACAACCTGTATGCAGTTTCCTGTTTCCTGTCAGTATAGTTTAACCCACACAGTGAAGAGAAGGGTTGCAGCATGTTTGAACATTTAAAAGGAAAACTTGTTTTGTTGCATTAAAGTAATTGCTACCACAACCAAGAATGCATCAGGCAAGCTGTTTTCTGTCCCCCCAGAAGCCTTACAAGACTGGCTGCCTTTTGTCACTGGCTTCTATCATTTTCAAACACCTTCCAGACAGATGCAGTTTATAAAGTCTGCAGGACCATAATGTCCTTTTATGGAAAGGACTCTGAACTAGGCTTCCCCATCGCCTCTTGTTTACTGGGCTTGGCTTTTCCTCTTGTTGTTGTAGTATTTTAATGAGCAGGGAATTATTCACAATTAATGATAGCCAATCACTACAGTGGGGAATATACACTTAGAAAATTATGACAAATAGCCACACACCGTGTGATCAGATTGTACAAATTACACTAGAAACAGAAAGTAGTTATGCTTGATTGGAGCAATTAAATGTTTTCTTTAAAAAAAACCTCCAGTGAGAATATTTTAGAAAATGGCTTTTTAATCATCTGTAGAACTACAAAAATTACTGTCTCATAATAGTCTTAAAATATACCATGTTTAGAATTAACTGTAGTCCCTTCACATAGCCATGAAATTCTTCCTCCAGAAAACTGTATACTTGAATATTATTGTTATTTGTTATTATTATTATTATTATTACTATTATTATTTATCTTGAATGTTTTGAGACAGGGTCTCTTTGTAGTCCCGGCTGTCCTGGAACTTGCTATGTAGACCAGGCTGGCCTGAATCTCTCAGAGATCTGCCTACCTCTGCTTCTTGAGTGCAGGGATTAAAGGTGTGCACCACCATGCCCAATAAGAAATTAGTTTTAATCATACTTAATTTCAATTTGTTCTCATTTTGAGTGAAATGATGATAATTTTTTAGGGATAGAGAATGAGACATTTGACTTTCATAAATTAGCAAGTGTTACAGGCTCTGCACAGGCACCTTCTAAGTAAGTTTACCTTCTCATATTGCTGTGGAACTGTTTCCACCAGTCTGGAACTTGGCTGAGGATTTGGGGTGAAGTGCAAAGCCACACTACACAGACTCTAGATTATTTCATAGGTACACTACAGAAAATTTAAGAAATCTCCTGATCTCATCTGAGAATTGATTGGGTAACTTGGAAAGACTATGAGGAATGGGGCTGAGGAAGAAAATGATTGATTATCTCATTTTTACATAATTTTAACAGAAGCAGAGAGAGGAGAAAGCTAAAGACCCAAAGAAGTGGGAAAGGAGGACACTTGTACCACCAGGACCCAAGTCCTGCCTCTATTGAGATTGGGCCAACCTCTTCTTAAGAAACTCAGGTAAAGAAAGACGACATCACGAGCTTTGCAGGAAAATGGCTGGAGCTAGAGGACATCAGGCTGAGTGAAGTAACACAGTCCCAGAAAAACAAACGACGAATGGTATCCCTCATCTGTGGATGCTAGTGCCAACTACCCAGTTGTAAGTATTTCTTGTGTAGGGCCCCCTGAGCTTTTGTACAAAGCAGTTGGGTGTAATGCATATTGGAAACAACAACAACAACAACAACAGAAAGGACTGCATCAAAGAACAGACTGAAACAGTGAAAAAAAAAAAGACTGAGAGAAAGATGCAGGGCATGTATCGCAGAAAACATAATCTGGGTTGGGGTGGGGGTAAAGGAAAGGGTAATATGTTTAAATGGAACTGAAAATGATGTATGAAATACATAAAACATCAATAAAAGTATATTTAAAAAAAGAAAGTTTATCTGACCCTGTTGAAGTCTTAAATTCAATAATAAAAGTTAAGGCTTGGTCTTACAAGTGAAAATGTTCAGGAAAAATTTATGAATATATGAATATGTATGAATGTGTTTGATTTTAAACTGTAAAACAATACTTGTGCTTATTACTAACTTATAAAAATCGATAGCTATTTCCCAGATGGATCTGTTATCATATAAAAATATTTTTATTGGTCTTGGAGAATTTCATAGCCAGTCATCATTTTAGCAAGAAATGTCCATCCACATAGTTTAAAACCATATCGGCTCTGGTTGGAACTGTGAAGCAATGACACTAACATGTATGTGGAATAGGATGCTGCAGAATGTGGCTCACCCTCTGTTCGCCTTGGTTACAATGGTCATTCACAGGATGTCAACCACAGACTGATGGGACACTTTGGGGAATGTTTGCATGTTGATAAAGTTTCATTGCATATTGGTTGGTTTTGTAAAACAGGTATGATAGTGTAGCATATGAGGAAAAAACTTGTTTCTACTCTTGGACTGTGCCCAGCAGAACCTACATCACAAGCACTGACTTGGTACTAGCCCAGTGGTATGCTTGAGGGTGTTGCAGACCTTTCCTGCCCTTCTCACAATGGTGCTCTGGCCTACTGCTCTTAGCCGAAGACATGAGATGCACCATTTCAAGAATGTCTTGAAACTGGTCTAAGGCACTTTGGAAGCATTTTTCTTCACCTGAAAGTTTCTACACAGGTGGCCAACTGACTACTAACATCAGCTCTACCAGCCACAAACTATGGACTTGGGCCATAATT
Source organism: Rhizomys pruinosus (assembly GCA_009823505.1). Taxonomy (NCBI): domain Eukaryota; kingdom Metazoa; phylum Chordata; class Mammalia; order Rodentia; family Spalacidae; genus Rhizomys; species Rhizomys pruinosus. The sequence continues at coordinate 371,281 of VZQC01013000.1, read as the reverse complement.
TAACAGTGTCCTCAGATCTTCCTTACAGTGATTCATTCCTTTATTTGTACAGTTGCTTGTGAAATATTGTTGCTGTGAATTGATATTATAATCAATAAAGTGCTTTTAACCATAAAAAAAGAAACTCAGGTATCTAAGTTGAGTTCCTATGGCTATAAAGGAATACCTGAACTGGGTGCAGTATAAGCATCGGTGATATATTTTGGCTTATGGTTTCAGAAGCAGGGAGTCCAAGAGTGGGCTGCTGACATCTGCCCATTCTTGGTGTTTTCCTGCTATTTCAGTTGATGGTAGAAAACAGAACTGTGGGCTGTTGCAGACATGAGACACGGGTGAGGGGCTCCATCAACAGCCAACCTGCTTGCAGGTGAAAATCCTGAATCCCTTCTTGAGACCTTAGTACTTCATGATGCAATTACCTCTTAAAGGCCTATCAAATTTCAACACTGTCATGGGAGAAATTATTTCAATAAGAGTTTTTCCAGGGAAAAATGTTATTCAAACCACAGCATTGAAGTATCTCCCTAAATGAGTCAAGGTTGTACGGGAATGTCAAGAGATCCAGGGAAGCAGAGTGGGAGAACATATCGGGTAAATACCTAATGAGAAAGAGAAGAAGAGAGAGGAGGGCACAGGACAGACTTCTTTAGGAGGCATGCAGTCAGACTGGTCAGCTAAACAGGGTCAGCTAGGGCACAGTCACAGCTATAGACCAAAAGCTCTGAAACTATTCAGGTTTTGTCATTATGTAAATTAAAGTTTGATAACTCTTTCATAACAATGTATATGTTTCTGGTAGGGCCCAGAGGTGTCCTGATGACACTGAATTCAGAGACTTCCTGTTTGAATACATTCTGCAGAGGCTAATATGATTGAGTTGGGTCCAGTATGTCCAAATGCTTTCTAATGTGCCTCCTTTAGAGAATTTATTAAAGCAGCTATATTTTTTGAGGATTTATTAGACATAGGCAATTGTGGTTTCCATGCACTGGCACAATCAATATTGGCAACAGATTCTTTTCCTTAAGAATAGCAAACTAAGCTGGGCATGGTGGTGCTTGACTTTAACCTCTGGAGGCAGAGGCAGACAGGTCTCTGTAAGTAAAAAGCCAGCCTGGCCTCCATATTGAGTTTCAAGCCAGCCAGGGCTCCATAGTGATATCCTATCTAAACAAACTAAATAAAAACAAGAAGGAAAGTAAGAGGTAAATTGTTCATGATAAAAATAATTGAATATTGGATGATACTCAGACTGAAATCAGTTCCATTTAATTTCAGAAACCAAATTAGTCATGTGAAGGCATTCCCTCTGGCTTGATATAATAATGTCACTTTTTATTTAGAGGGAAAGTTACCATAGACATAAAACTTAAAAAAATAAAAGGCACCTAACCTAAGGTACATTAACGAAACACCCAACAAAACTTAAAACGTTTTCAATGTCTTTCCATCTTAGGTGGCTAAACCCTTATTTCTTTATCTTTAGCATATACTTACAGTTTTGATACAACTTTAAAGACTTTTTAATGTAATATTAAATTATGTAAATTTCCATCATATATTTTTCACAGTACCAGTTTAGTGGTTACATGATTCATTTAATTAATTAATGTGATATTAAGAAAATTATATTACTTCTGTATAAAAACATGTCTAAGATTTGATTATTTGGAGATTTATGAACTTGATGGGATTCCTGTTTGATTTTCTAGTTTTATGCCCATGTTTACATGAAGATAAAATATTGCCCCTCCTCCAGGACTCATCCAGGGTTATATAATTCTGGAGAACATATACAGTGCTCCTATCTGAGTCTAGATCTTGAATGGTCTCCAAAGGACCAATCTGTGAAACTATGAGAGGTAGTAGGCACTTGAAGAGCTGGAGCCTAGCAGAAGGAAGCTATGACCCTGGGTTCATCCCCTTCCTTAGGATATTTGACCTGGAGTTTCTTTCCCTCCCTTCCCCTGCTTTCTGGTTGCCATTAGCTGAATGTGCTACCTCCAACTCAGCTTCCTCCATCGTGTGCTGCCTCACCCTAAGTTCTAAAGCGATTGAACCAAGTGATGGTGAACAAACCACAAATCTGAAAGCTCAAACAAACCTTTATTCTTTCTAAATTGACTTATCTCAGGTGATTTTTATCACATGGATGGAAAGATGACCTGTACTAATAAGTCTACCCTATTCCTAGCATTTAAGTTACTCTGTTTTTTTTTTTTTCCAGGCAATATGCTTCAAAAGATGTGAGTGTTGTAGAGTGATAAAACTGATCCAAATGTAGGAAGGTGAAGATTTTCTTACTGAAAAATATTGCCTATTATAAGGAATGTTGATTACCATTATACAACAGAAATCAAATTTTGTTGAGGCTGGAGAGATGGCTCAGCAGTTATGAGCACTGGTCACTCTTGCAGAGGACCAGAGTTCAGTTCCCAGTACCAACATGGAGGTTAACAAAAATCTGTAATTCCTGTTCTGGAGATTTGACCATCTTCTTACCTCCTCAGTTTATATGGACATGGTGCAGTTACGTACATGCAAGGAAAATATTCACCCACATAAAATAAAAAGAAATAAAAATAATCAATCGTTGTGGGCTTAAATTTATCCATTGCTGTCTCCACTGTTTCTGAGTTAAGGACTTTGGCTGATTGACTGATAAATGTAGTTCAGAAAACTGTTCTCTGGGATCTGTTACTTCCTTCTCTTTCAGCTTTCTTACAAAACAAAGGTTTTCCACTTGAGGCCAGGTTCCCATTATTAGTAATAATAGTAAGATATCCATTTAGCCACATCCAAGTGGATCTATGACTCAAAGCAGAACTAGAAAAGGTTTCCAGGTTTCCAAACAGATAACGCCTACCATTCTGAATAAAGACACTTGATGAATTAAGTCCATGTAATCTCTTCACCCACTAAAAATCAGGGAATCCAAAGCAGGGGTGGTTCTTCAGTTAGGAAGTCAAACCTTAGACAGAATTTATAAAATAGGAAATGACCAAATAATTTGTAAATACTCAGCACTCTTTTCCACTTTTCATTTGCATATTTAATTGCTTCCAATAAGATCTCTTTGCAGCAGAAATAGACACGCATGTGAGGCTCTGATGTGTATTATCATCTGAAATCCACACAGGGTCTGTGTCTACTGCTGGGCTTAATTTCAGTATACATTTCTATAATTAATTCTGTTTTTCCTCAGTACATCAGACTGCTCTAAATCGTTTGTGCTTTGCTTATTTTCTGTGGATTAAAGTAGACTTAGGTTTCCTACCAACAGATCTCTTTTTGACTTTGAATTGTAAAGACTCTCCCACAACAGCTAGGCTCCTTAGCTGAGATTCACAATCAAACCCATCTGTACATCTAGAATCCCTCGAGACAGTCTGAGGAAAAGTGATCTTGATTGGGAAAAATTGCTCAATTATTTTCATTAATATCTTACTGAAAGTTTAGCACCTTCTTTATAATATATCAAAGAAAACTTTGGTGCTATTATCAGTTCTCACAAGTGTTTGAACAGTAGTGATCACAAGTATTTTCATATCAACTTGTTTTCAATATTCTAGAAAATGCTTTCTGTTCACCACTTTTCTGACAAATATAATATTTATTTATTTATTTATTTATTTATTTAATGTTTTGCCAGTGCTGAGGATTGAGCTAAGATCCTTGCATATCCTGGGCAAGTGTTCTAGCACAGAATTATATCTTAGCCCTGTTTGTCCTTTTAATTTTTTGATAGGATCTGGCTAAGATAACAAATAGGCTTGTTTTGAACTCTTTCTCCTTGCCTTGAGAAATTGTGATCCTGCCTTACAAGTACAGCTTCCAAGTAGCTCAGCTCTCAGGCCTGAATTGATAGTATACGGCCCAGCCAATAGTGTATGTATAAGATCTATCATTTAATCATGCTAGTTAATAAATTGACAGATAATTATGTGAACAGCTATATTGATTCCTTTATATTTTGGTAACTTTAAAACAATCAGTTTCCTGTACTGCTCCATATTTTATTTGTATCTTTTAAAAAGGCTCTTCTGAAAGTGGAACAACAGGTCTCATAGGATTGCAAATGAAATTTATGACACAAAAGAAGTTAGCAAACTTATTCTAAGAAATAAAAAAAATGCATCAGTAAGTGTCTTAGTCTCACAGTGGAAAAAAAGTCAACCTTTATTCCACATAACTTTGAGGATATTATTGGGGCTTCATTAAAACTTGTTATGGACCTTGTATTTTCCATAAATATTTGCATGTTTCTATAAAATGTATTATACATGTTTTTATTAGCAATCATTGACCATTCAATCTGGGTTTGTTCTTTAATAAGGTGCTAAAAAATACAGACACAGCATAACTCATGGCCCCTATTCTCAAAGACATTCAAATCAGTCTGAGTTGACCAGGCAGCAACTTAACAAAACAACTGGGGGACGATGCTGCTCTAAATACTCAGGAGCTAGTAATAGGTGCAAAAGATGAGTTCAGAAAAATAAAAAGACAAGCATATGGAGTCCAGATGTTGAGTAGGCTGGTGTGGAGAGGTGAGGCAGGCCCCATTAGAATGCTAGTAAACAATGGAGAGGCAGACCCTGTTGCTAGACAGATAGAAGAAGCACAAGCTAGGCAGGAGCAGCCACCCTTGGTGCCCTCATCCTGATTTGATTTTCATCAGAACAGAGGAATCAGCTTAGCGTGCTTCTATTAATCTAAATAAAATACTTCCCAAATGAAAATATATTATCAGAAATTTTGCTTTTCATAGCTTAAATGGATAATGTCTTAGTCATGGTAGATGCTTACAGAAAGAAGATAGAATCAGAAGAAATATGGGAAAGAGGCATAGAAGAAGAAGAAGAAGAAGAAGAAGAAGAAGAAGAAGAAGAAGAAGAAGAAGAAGGAGAAGAAGAAGAAGGAGGAAGAGGAGGAGGAGGAGGAGAAGAAGAAGAAGAAAGGAAGATGGTAAGGAGGAGCACGTATGTGAACTGAGAAACCTGAACCATCTGATTGGAGCTCAGAGAGGAGAGACATACATGTGTATGCTTCATGCCAACCTCATGCACAAACGAATTCACCTTTACGGCTGGTAATAGGGAGCCAGTCTGAGGGGCAGCATGTAGGACACCCTAGTAATTACCTAATTTCACATTGGAATATTGAAATACCTAATAGAGGTCTGAGAACATAGCAAAAGATTCAATAAATGTTAGTTTTTCCTTCTTGATTACATAATTGATGGCTCAAGCCTCACTGAAATATCTAAATATGCTTCTTTCTAGGAATTTGTAAGTCTTAGAAAATAATTTCCTTAGATACTCTTATCATAGAGAGTCTTCATGTTTGGTGTGGGCTGTTACACCACAGGCTAATTTGCAGAGCTTCTCAAGTCCCTGTAAGTGGCTCATTTAACACTCACTGAACATTTATTAGGAACCAGCCACAGTGGTTGGGTCTTTTTAATGCCTGATTTTTCAGAGAAATTCACTTTAATAAAATGTTGGAGTTGTAGAACCAAGTTCATCCACTCAATTCGTAGCTTAGAGCCAAGCAAACAAATTCAAAGATATATGAAATTTGTCCTATTAGAACAGAACTCATTCTCAAGCATGTTCTTCCTCTGAAATTCTCAGTTAATACCTTGAGGGAGGTTTTAGCAAGGTTATATCAGTATGTGTTATTTTAGATATGCTTTTAAGTATCAAAACCCAGATTATATATTGCATGTATTCAATTAGCATGTTTAAAGGGAAGGAAGGAAAAATGCTATTATGAATTTCCGATATCAATTGTGTGTGTGTGTGTGTGTGTGTTTGTGTGTGTGTGCATGTGTGTAAGATCCTAGGAATGGCTAGACAATGTGGTGGTGCACACCTTTAATCCCGGCACTCAGGAGGCAGAAGCAGGTGGGCCTCTGTGAGATTGAGTCCAGCCTGGTCTACATATTGAGTTCCAGGCAAACTGGGGCTTACAGGAAGATCCTGTCTTTAGACAGACAGATGGATGGATAGATAGATAGATGATAGTAGTTAGAAAATAAATAAATAAATAAGTTTAATAAAAGATCCTAGGCATGCTTCTGCAGAATTTATTATCCGTCCAATTGTCTGTAATTGTGGGAACTAGCAACAACTCCAAATTTTTTTTTCATATTACTTAATAAGAAAAAAATGGTAATTTCAATTTTAAGAGCCTAAAGATGGACATTTATAACTATAATGAAAGACTTCTTTCCATTATAGTTTAAGATGTAGGGGTGATAATGCACAGAACTGGGTACAGGAAAAAGGTGATGCATTCCGAATTTAGAAGACTTAAATGCATGTACTACTAGTTCTATTGATTTGGCCCCTTTTACCCTAGATCTGTAGTACAGAAAAGGGATTCTACAAATATGCTGCTATGGATGATATGTGATTCTTTTGAGATGGAAATGAGGCAGTGCTTGGAGAAGTACTTAAAGTGGGACATAGTATCCAGATGAAGAGAAGCCATTGCTATTCCTATGTCCCCAAACACCAAATAAGGACTCTGGGCTATATGCAGAAATTAACCTTTTCTTGGCAGATTTGCATAAATAATTGTCACCCAGTGGACCCTAGGACACTGACCTAATGTTAATTATTTGTATTGTTCTCTAATAGGACTGAAAATCTTACCCAAGCCTCCTTTGAAGTTTCTTAAGCACATCATGGAAATTACTAATGGAGACAAAAGGAAAGACTTTGGAATTCATTTTGAAATCTATAAACATAACCAAAAGCTAAATTCAAGGGTGCAAGGACAGTGCAACTTCCAGAGAAAACATGGATGCCTTTCAGCTGGGACTGTTTAGCTATCTACAGCTCTGATGGGTGCAGGATTGTGAAGACCAGAATAAGTGAGGAACAGGGTGTGTGGAGAGGGATTGTCTGTAAAGATGAAAGAAGCCGTGGTGCCTTCTTTCCTCTTCCACATTTCATCATGTTCATTATGTGCTGGGAAGTGACTATGAGATAGAGCAAGTTGGGAAGGTGGCTCAGTGGGCAAAGTGCTTGCTGAACGAATGTGAGGACCTGAGTTTCCATCTCCACCACCCACATAAAAGCCTCCTATGGCAACACTGGCCTGTAACCTCAGTGCCAGGGTTGCCTGAGACAAGAAGATCCTGGCCTCTCAGTGTAGGCAAATGTCGAGATCCAGATTCAGTGAGATTCCCTGTCTCAAAAAATAAGTGGAAAGCAATAGCAGAGGATGCCCGACTTCAACCCCAGCCTCCAAGACACATGCATGGGTGTGTGTGTGTTCTCTCTCCTCTCTCTCTCTCTCTCTCATAGGAAGATACTAGAAGCGAACCTGTGGCTTTCACCAGTGCACATGCAGTCAAGCACATCCACACTGCCACATGTGCATGCACTCACATGCATAACACACACACCACACACACCTAGGTTACAGATTGCTATAACCCTTACTCTACATCAAGCACCTCTCAAATGGAGTATCTCGTTGTAGCAAACCGATTAATACAATAAAATATATTATACTTTCTAAATCTTCAAAGAATGAAGAATCATGTAATCATAGAAAATTTAAAGGATATGAAGAAATATGTAAATCAAATGGATTTGCTGTTTATACTCTGCCTTCCTAATCCAGTGCAGACAAAAGTGATAAATAAGTGGCAACCCTTTACATACATGCATATAAGCACACACACACAGGCACACACACACACACACACACACACACACACACACACACACGTGAGACAGGTACTAGAAAACTTTACAACTGCTCATCTTCTGATGAATGAATTTATTAGAATAGCAGAGACCAGAGGTCTAGAAAGTAAAAACCTGGAGAGTGCCCTGGAGCTCCCGGAAATCCAGCCGGCCATGAGAAAGCCATCGAGGTGCCTGGCTTGTGAATGTTTCAATGTCAATAAAGCACTTTGACAGCTGCCTTAAAAAATAAGAGTCATGTTTGCAAGCCTCACCTAAATACCTCCAGCAGCTAACAAAGGAGAGACAGGTCAGTTGTTATGAATGGCACAGGGCAGGGTGCTAAGTGACTCTAGCAAACAGCTCCGTGAGTGAGAGGTGTCAGGTGCACTGTGGGAACACAGCCAGAATTCCCAGAACCCCAGTTAGAAATGACCATTTCTAAACCCCCATCGAAAATAACCCCATCTCTGCTTCGTGGTTAAGGACCACAGGAGTTTGCTCTCTGAGCTTTTACTCCTTAGTTCTGACCCCTCATTTTGTATCAGTAACTTTCAAAAATTAATCTGTAACGCAACATAGAAAAATCTAAATTCTCATGCCTGCCCATAAACTATTGTGTTAGAGGTAGAAAACACTTACCACTGGGCTGGAGAGATGGCCTAGCGGTTAAGAGCGCCGACCGCTCTTACAGAGGACCCGGGTTCGATCCCCAGCACCCAAATGGCGGCCGAGAACCGTCTGAGACTCCAATTCCAGGAGAACTCTAGTTCCAGGGGAATCCGACACCCTCTTCTGACCTCCGCAGCATTGCACGACACGGGTGCACAAACTTGCATGCAGACAGTACATTCATACACATACAGAAATAAATAAAAATAAAAATAAAAAATAAATAAAAAAAAAAGAAAACACTTACCACAAGAGCAGATAGAAAAGATGCTGCTTCCTGTTAGTATACGTCCCCAGGTGCCAGTAAGGAAATAAAAATGTCATTTCCACAGTGTCCCCACACAGTATTCCTATGTAAGGGGGCAGCCACTACACTTCCACTCAAAGATCTGTTGGTTTCTCCTTGTTTAGCATTTCAAACTGTGCCCTCACTTAAGGGCAGCTTGCTTATAAAATACAGTTATTGATCCCTTAAGGAATTAGCTAAGAAAATGCAAATGATCATCTAGCATTTCTTTTTGGGGAGTGTTACCCAATTCCTCAACATTATGAATGGCAGAAGCCCTTCATGTGAAGACAATAGTACCTGTCAATGCTTCAATAATCATTTGAACAACAAATCAATGAAAGGAAAACTCATTTTCATAAGATGATTCTGTCAAGGATTTGATGTATTTAAATGAAGCTGACTGTCTACAGATAATCTAAACATCATTTTCTTCCAACATACAGGTTAGAACAGAAAGGTATGCAAACAAATTCCTGTTTCTTATGAAGGTAAACATTTTAAGAGAAACTTTTCTCAATATTTCTTGCAAATGCACAGGCTGTTAAAATTCAAAACTATATAACTTTAATGCTTCACCCTGAAGGTCTGTTTCGAATCTATTAATTTGCTATCATGTTTTAGGAGAACTTGTCAAGTTCAAATTTTTTTCTTCCATATCTGCAAAGTATGCACTCATTTGAATTATGAGTTTCCTACAGGAACTAACAGCTGTATGTGCAAATCATGCATATAAATCAATTACCAAGGCCTATGTACTATAAATGCACCCATTAATTAAGCAATGTCAGATGCTCTGAACCATGAAGTTCATTACATCTTTAGCATTCAAAACTGAGGATTATTTGAAGAAGAAATACTAAGTTTACCTAATAGTTAATGAAATTAAGCCGGGTTGTTGCCAACATTCTTATTTTATGCCTAATTCAGTGTTTAAATGTTTATGAATAAAACACTAACTGTTGAAAGCAGATATGTTGAAATGTAATTACTGGTAAGTTATAACGCACTTGAGGACTCATTATGTCAGACTTGGGAGTTTCAAGATCACCAGTGTAACACACGCTCCAAAATCACAGAGTTTTTACGGGCTAAAAGCTGGAAAGACATAAATGCTGTTGAATTTGTCCTGGCTGAGTGGAAATTTTGATGTTCAGCGCACTCTGATTTATGAGTCTAACATTTTCCAGTCATTACGTGGTTGTGTTTCAGCTTTGTGACATGATTTGCATATGTGAATATCCCAGCAAATTAGCTTCTGATGACTGCTGCATCTGCCCAATGAAGAAACTCTTATCTTAAAACCAGAGCACCCACTGCCACAAAGAAACCTGTTTGGAACAGAAATGTTCAGTCCTGATTCTCTTTGAAATCTATAGTCAGTGACTCCACACACATGGGTTCAATTTCAGGGATAAATACATGCTTGAAATGACTAGGTTTACACATCTGTAGACATTTTAACATCCCTTAAGTTGTCTGCCTCACAAAGACTTCCTGGATGGTTCAGTGAAGCCTGACACCTTTTCCCACACCCCTTCGTCTGGGCTTGGAAATCCCACAGCTCTCTCTCTGTCTGCCCCCAGTAAATTACTTCTCCCAGCCTCCTACATCGAAACCATATTCACTTGTGACTGAGGGTATAGGAACTTGTGCTAGTACATACCTGTGTGTTTGCTATACGCCTCCACATATGAGACCAATATTCCTAGGTTAACCAGCTCTCCTTAACTCTAGGAACTCTGTTTAATTCTAAGAGCTCAGTGAAATATTGCTCCAATTAAAGAATCCTGGGAAATAATTTTTTTTTCATAAATGTATTTAAATTTTTGAAGTCTTCCATTTGACAAATACAATCAGATTCCTAAACATAACAACAACAAAAAAGACTGAGAGAAAGATGCAGGACAATTATGACAGAATGCATGATCTGGGGTGGAGTGGGAGGAAGGGAAAGAGGAATATGCTTAAATTGAACTGAAAAATGATGTCTGAAATATACAAAACATCAATAAAAGCATTAAAAATAAATGCATATAAAAATTAAAAAATTAAAAAATAAAATAAGACCACATACACAAAATATTTTATCAATTCTTTAAGAATGTCATTCAGTGAACTTTGATCATATTCATTCCCCACTCCTCTAACTCCTCCCAGATCCATCTTCAGCCCCCTTACCTTCCTTTCTTCCTGTTAGTTCATAATCCACAGAGCCCAGTCTGTGCTGCCCATGTACTCATGAGCAGAAGGCATCCATACCCTTCCAGGGACCATCCCTTAAAGAAAAGGCCTCTCCTTCTCTAAAAAGCTATCAAATGCCAATAGCTCCTCAGCTATGGTTAGAGCTTTGTGAGTCCTCCCTGCTCCACGATGGAAAGCTGACTCCCACAATCACATGCTTATCTTGTGCAAGTAACCACAGCTGCGGTGAGTTCATGAGTGCCGCAGTCTTGCCGTGCTCAGAAGACACTGTTGAACTCTAGTCCTCTTGGCCTCTGGCTTGTTCAATCTTTATGACCTCTCTTCCTCAGCAATCAGATCTGTGTGTTAGGGAAGGGGTGTTATTGAGACAGGGACTCCCTGTAGCCACAGATGATCTGGAATTTGCTATGTAGACCAGGCTGGTCTCCATCTCATAGAGATCCTCTTGTCTCTGCCTTTACAGTGCTGTGATTAAAGGTGTGCCCGACAGAGCCTGGGTTGCAGTTAGATCTTTTTTATAGATAAGACCACTTTGATTTCCTAGAAGAATCTAGGAGGAAAAACTTTGGAGGAAATAAAAATTAGGTAAAGGTGGTTTTGTAAGTCTTTCTCCCTGTCACATCTGTTGTTTGATAATACTTGCTGCTGATTGTTTGATTTTTGAGACAAGGTCTCGCTATGTATCCTTAGTTGTTTCTTATTGAGAACCCAGCTGCCTTCCCCCAGGTGTTGGGATGACAGGCAGAGACGTACTAGCACTTAGCAAGCATGGCTGTCTTAGTCACTGAACACTTTACTGTTTCTGACTTGGAACTGTAGGTTTGTTTCTTGTTTTGACATTTTCCAGACATAGGCCTTGCCCTTTCCTTCCTCATTTTGTTGCTCTAAAAATAATTTTAAGTTATTTTGTTTTCCTGTTTTTAATATTATTTACAAATCTCTGCTTGCCCTAGGTGTTAACAAAGTTGACACAGTTCTTAGAAGTTTACATAATACTGTTTTTTAATCACTTGGGGTGTGTGCGCATTTTGTATTTTCAGTAAATGTCCTTTAACCTCTGAATTTGTTATAAAACTGTTGACTGTGACATAAATTTTTTGTGGTGTCTCTTTATATGTTATACACAAACTTCACACATTAGAAATACTATAATCTTTATAGATTTCCATGTTTTAATTTCATCTGTTTTTAAGACATTATATAAAGAGAACCAAATTATTTTTTAATCTGAGAATTTAGAAATAGTCTTTCAAAACATTGGGAAGCATGTCTGGCACAATTCTTCATTAACTTATTTTTGTATCTTGTTTTGTTTTGTTGTATTTCTATGGCCTTCCTTTGTAACCCAGACTGACCTAGAGTTACTAATCCTTCTATCACTACTTCCCAGACATTAGGATGATGGTATCTGATGGATGACCCATGCCCTTATGAATACTAGGTATGTATTCTCCTGTCAAATTACAACTATAGAATGAAGGGCTTTTAAATCATTGGGATGGGTACTGTGGATTGAACAAGGGCTCCTCATACATGAGCAAGAACTCTACCACTGAAACAAGAAACTCATATGATGAGTTTTCAAGTGTGACTCCCAGAAAACAAGTCTCTGTATACCTCTAGGTTTCAATTCCAGGAGATCCTCAGTGGTTGTTATGGATGTCCTTTATCACAACACAAAAACTAAGTAAGAAGAGAATAAGAGTCTTGTAGCAGTAGCTGATGCTCAAGCCATCTTTCGTCCCTCTGAAGAGTTGGTAGATGACTTCGTAGAACTGGTCATCTCTTATGTGGCTGGAAAAACAGATAAGACAGAAGTTTTGAAACAGTACATAAAACTTCTGACAGAGTTCAGCCCTTGCTCATTGAGAGAAACCCAACAATTCAGTCCAGTCCATCATTGATGCTAAAGGGGGATAAGCTAGAAACTCTAGAAGGAACTAATACCAAGAGAGTGGGTGGAAATAGCCATAGCCCAGCTCTGCTGTGGGGCCTGACACCACACAATTCCCCATTTTCCTCTCCCACTTTTCTTTCCCCTCCATGCTGTATGGCGCTTCTTCTGGTCTAAGTGTGAAACCCGTCAGTATTGGCTGATTTCCAAAGTTTTTGAATCCAATGCAGCAGAATCTCCACCCCAAGAAAAACTGTATTAAGCAGTTTTATTATAGGTAGGCAGCAATGAACAAAAGAATTCTAGAATTCATCATTAGCCAAGCCTCTTAGAAGCATCCTATAGAGGATGGAGTCTGCCTGAAGGGCCCAAGGGAGTCTGGTAAAGAGCCTGCCCTGATAACCAGGGATCACTCCTGTAAGGTGGGCAGTCCTCTGCACACTTTTTTTTTTTTAATTTAATTTTTATTGATGGTTTGTGCATTTCGTACATCATTTTCCAATTCAGATCAGGCATATTTCCCTTTCCCTTCCCCCCCACCCCCACCCCATCCCAGATCATGTATTCTGCCATACTGTCCTGCATCTTTCAGGCTTTTTTTTTTTTCATTTTTTAGCTATAAGTGATAAGAGTATAGGCATCCTTCGTGCAAAACCAATCTACAGACTGTTGTGCCCAAACCCCGACAGTCCCACCATTCAGTGGGAGGTGACAGGTTGTTTTTTTGACATTGAAGGTTTTCTCACACCCAAGAGCTCCTGCCTCTCTAAGATCTAGCAACTCCTCTGGGGCCACGTTGTGGGAGGAGCTAGGGATGCATATAAGCCAGTTACATGAGGCAGACACTGGCAGATGCTCTTGCCATTTTGTCATCGTGGGTGTGGGGCACAAAATTCATACCAGGACTCCAGGCAGCCATGTTGGGAAAGGAGAATCTCTGCTCTGCTAGTGAGTGTATGCTTCCCTCCATCACTTTGTAGGCAAGCTTGATTAAACTCTCTAGTCTTAAACTAAGATTGGAGAGTTTGCCTCTTGTTTTTCCTGGTAACCAGGAATGGAGGCAGAGCTGGGGCGGGGTGCTATGTGTGGGGGTACCCCACCCCAGGGAGTCTCTGTGACAGCTTCCTTGCTAGGTTATAGTATTGAAGGACATCATGCTTCTGAGAGATTGGCACACATCCAAGATTATTTTCTTCCTGTACCTCCTTACATTTTACATCCTCTAAATATTCTTCAGGGATCTTTAAGCACTAAAAACAGAAAAGAGTATAACTTAGTCTTTCCAAGACTACCTGGATGACTACATTGCACTATGTTTCTTCCTAGTGGCTTGATATACCCATTCATTATTTGAGATCTATGGTGCTTGGTCAATTCACCCCTTCCCTATAATCCAGATTATCATATGTTAAAAATCCCAGGGCTATGGAGCTAGAAATAAATCATTCTATGAAGGAATCCTTAGAGAGAGAGAGAGAGAGAGAGAGAGAGAGAGAGAGAGAGAGAGAGAGAGAAAGAGAGAGAGAGAGACTTCCCTTTGGTTCTTGTTGTCTAAACTATTTTCCGCAAAGTTTCTAGAACAGTTAATAAAAAGGAAGCGATTCATTGCTGCAAAAATATGCTAACCATTTTACTATAAGTTTCAGTGTCATGGCTCCAGCATAGCCCACTATTGCAACATCTTACTAAATATCTTGTCAGTCCATAAGTATAAAGTCTTAACAGCTGGGCCAATTCTTGGGATGAAAGCTATGAGCACTTTCAACCAGCAAAGGAGTTAGTGTAGCTCAAAAAATCCTATACAATAGTTCCTTTTCCAAGAGACATTTTAAATAATCACTCTTTTTATCTAGTTGCCCTAATTCTGAGTCTGAAAATAAAGGGATTGAGATTCTATGAGGCCAACACAGAAAGACTTAAATCAGAATCAGAGAAAACAGCTCAGTCCCTTACCAAAGTGGCCACCATTAATGGTGATTATGTTTCATCTGCTACAACACTGGAATTAGGAAACATGTTGCAGAACTGTACATGGATTCAAACCCTGTAGAAAGTGCAGTTGGGCTGAGGGATGGCTCAGCAGTTAAGAGCACTGGCTGCTCATGCAGAGGACCCAGCTTTGATTCCCAGCACCCATCTGTAACTCCAGTTCCAGGGTATCCAATGCCCTCTTCTGAACGTCAATGGGCATTGGATGACATGGGTGCACTTACACGTATGCAGGCAATACACTCATACATGTAAAATAAAACTAATAGGTAAAATATTTTTTTTAATTTAAAAAGAAAGCATAGTCATGTACTGTCATGACCTTCCCTGTCAAGAACATTAACTTCTCCATACATCCAGGTTATACATTAGCTACTATTGAAATGGCTTTTGTAGGTAGACTTAGAACCATATTTACACCCGAGGGGAAGAGACAAATGTTGCACAATGTTTCAAAAGTCAAATGCTGCTGAGACCAACAAAACTGCTCCACTCTTGCACAGAACTGGCTAACACACCAGTGTCTAGAGTAAGAAGTGGGATCCAGGGGTTTTTGAACTGGTGAGCAGAGGTACACAATACATAGCTCTTTCATATCTCTTGTTATTATGCTATTTTTGGTGTTTGAGTGTTCTGCCTGCATTTATACAAATGTATCATGTGTGTACAATGCCTGCAGAGTCCAGAAGAGGGTATTGGATCCCCTGGAACTGGGGTTATAGACAGTTGTCAGCTGTCATGTGGGTGCTGGGAACCAAATCTGGGACTTCTGCAGGAGCAGCCAGTGCTCTTAATCACCGAGCCATATCCTTCCCCATTGTTTGCCTTTCTGATAAGCATTTCATCTGCCTCTGGTGATGTACCCAGTAGGCATCATTCTCCCCAAGTTTCCATTCACTGGACTCTTCACAATGGTGTCTCTTTTCCTTCTCTTTTCAGAATTTTTGTGTTTCTTGCCTTTGTATTTCTAGCTCCTTCTTGTGGAGGGATACTAACCCTTTTCACATATAGAAGGGAAAATAACAACAATAACATCATAGCTTTTTATGTTTGTCCTCTCCAAGGGACACTGGTATCTATTTTCAACATGTGCTATTGGTGATATTCAAACTACTCACACACACACACACACACACACACACACACACAAGATAAGAGAAAAATTCACAAGGAATCATGCAGGAGAAAGACTTATGAAAACTATAAATAAGTAGCTTGACCTGCTGTCCACTCTCTCATCCTATGCCAAATCACCTTATCTCCATGGCAACATTCACTGGAAATGCCTCCTGCATGCTTCCATAGTGACAGTGTTTCTGACACTAGCATGTTATCTGTTGACCACAATCCAACATTTTCTACTAACTTGCGGGGGTTTTTACTCACTCCTCTTCATTTTTATTCTGTCAGCACCCCACATGCCTTCCATTCTTTATAGGAATGCAACCCACGTATTTAAATCCAATTCTGGGACAGTGGAGATGGCATAGTGGGTAAAGCACTTGTTACACAAACCTGAGGACTAGAGTTCATGTCTCCAGCACCCATACAAACTCCAGGCAAGTGTGGTGGCCCCCATGTAACCCCAGCCCTAGTGAGGAGCATGCCCTGGGAATACTGGTTAACCAATGGGCTTCAGCCACTTAAGTACTGCAATACTTAAGGTGGAGAGGAATGAAGAAAGTCACTCATCAACCTCTGCCCTCCACCTACCTGTGGATACATGTGCAAGAGGTCCCTCACACAAACTGACTTTCACATGCATGATCATACACACATGAAGAAAGTCTTCATTTTCAGTTTGCATTACACCTGCATTTTGCCCTTAAGTAAAAAAAAAAAAATTAGGGCTCTTTCAAGATCTCAAGCAGGAGAACCGGAAATATCAATTGTTTCAAGTGTGAGATTTAAGGTAATTTCCTTTTTAATGTAGGTGATCAAATAATTTAATGTCCAAACTGCAAAAGCATTGAGATTAAAGAGGAGCTATTAAAAATTATAACCACTACAGCATCACTTGGATAATGATGAAGCAAAGATCTATTGGTTATATCTCATTCAAAAGTTTTACTTAAAACAATTAGAATATTGTAGAAAATGCTAAAGTCTGCTCTGTCCTCTCTGTTTTTTTCATCTTTCAAGCTGACCAACAGTCATAAATCTGGGTGCCACCCAGTCCAGATGTTTAAGTGTTTGCCACCTACATAGGGAAATGTGTACAGTTGTCCTCTTATGTAGCTAAATGTCAACAGACTAAATATAACCTTTTGTCATTTCTTTACCCACTCAACATTTTCTTTTATTTATTTTGATTCATGCAGTTCTGTCTTATTCACAAAGAGCATTCCACCATATGACTATATTATCTATCCTCATATTTGTAGATATATTTCTGGGTTTGCTGTACTGTGATAACTGAAGTTTTAAGCTCAGGTGCAGGGAACCAGCTGCCATATTAGATAGGTGGATTGTGGGAGATTGGGAGGTTCAGCCTGCTATGCATAGAGGTGGGTGGCCTCTGCCAGACCAGCTCAGGAGCAGGGTACAGGGTGCTGAATAAGCAGGCAACTCCCCCCACATATGCACATACTGGAATTCCAGAGGGAGTGTCCAGTAAGCCCTACAACCAACCTAGAGGAACTGGCTGGCAGCAGAGAGAGTACAGGACTCATAGGGTGTCATATGGGTTGTTACCTACCCAGTGCTTGCAGAATAGAAAGGGAAGAGGGTGCTATACTTCCCAGTATATAACTGTGCTGGATAGCTTTAGTGTCAACTTGACACACCTGGGTTGAGGGAGCCTCAAATGGGGAATTGGCTCCATTGGATTGGCCTGTGGCCACATCTGTGGAGTATTGTCTTGATGGTCGAGCAGTGTGGGAGGGCCCAGCCCACAATGAGTAGTGCCACCCTGGGCAGGTGGTTGTGTACTGTATAAGAAGGCAGACTGGGCATGAGCCAGGAGAGCAAGCCAGTGAACAGCATTCCTCCATGGCCTGTGCTTCAGCTTCTGCCCCAAGGTTCCTGCCCTGAGTTCCTATCTTGGGCTCCCTAAGTGATGAACTGTGACCCAGGAGATGTAAGCTGAATAAACCCTTTCCTCCCCAAGTTGGTGTTGGTCAGAATGTTTTGTCACAGCAATGGAAGACAAACTAGAACAATAACCGAAACTGAAAGCCTGAAATCTAGACAAGTCAATGTTCCATAAACAAGGAGAATACAATGAAGGCATCAGCAGGAATCCAGGAAAGCAATCTTTCCACACCTTGAAGCAGCATTTGAAATTCACATTGGAATACAGGCAAAAGGAAACCCACACACCAAGAGCACAATTAAAGAACAATATAGGAAAAGCACAGAATAATTCCACTCTAAACTCTACAGAGCCTGTGGAGGATTCCCACAGTGGGGCTTCCCTGGAGGTAGCCCAGGACACAGATCGTAAAACAGTCACAGATATATTCAAAGAAATCACAGAACTGAGAGAGAATTAAAAACTCAGAAAAGACGTAGAGGGAAAGAATGACAAACTTCGGAAAGAACTAAAAGGAGAAAATAACAAACTCCAGAAAGAGCTAGAGGGAGAAAATTACAAACTCCAGAAGTAAGTGGAAATGGAGAAAAGATCCCATGCTGAAATGAAAAAGGAAACTAACCAGTGAAGCAAGGAGCTAAGAAGAGATTGAGAAGCTCCAAAAGGAAGTGGAAATACTAAAGAAAACACAGGACGAAATGAAAAAGGAAATCAAATACTCATCCAATCAAGAGGAAAGAATTGGAAAAAGCCTCAGAAGAAGAGTTCTATTTTGTTTATCTTTTCAAAGAACCAGCTTTTGGATTCATTGATTTTTTTTTTTTTGTATTGTTTTCTTTGTTTCTATTTCATTGATTTCTGCTCTGATTTTTGTTATTTCTTCCTGTCTGTTGGATTCAGGGTTCATTTGTTGTTTTCTCTCAAGTGTTTTTATCTGCAGTGTCAGATTATTTATTTGTTCCCTTTCTGTTTTATAGATGTGGGCACTTAAGGCTATAAATTACCCACTTAGGAGTACTTTTAAAGTATCCCACAGTTTTTTGTTTTGTTTTGTTTTGTTTTGTTTTGTGTGTGTGTGTGTGTTGTGTTGTCTTTTTCATTTAGTTCCATGAATACTTTTATTTCATTCTTTATTTCTTCCCTGACCCATTAATTGTTCAGGACTGTGTTGTTTAGTCTCCATGTGTTCTCGTAGCTAGTAGGGCTTATTTTGGTGTTCATATTGAGCTTTATTGAACTGCAGTATGATAGAATGCATGAAATAATTTCAATCCTTTTGTATTTGTTGGGATTTCTTTTGTGTCCTAGAATGTGGTCAGTTTTGGAGAGTGTTCCATGAAGTGCTGAGTAGAAAGTATATTGTCTGGTGTTTGGATGGAATATTCTCTAGATGTTTGTGAGGTCCATTTGCTGTATTGTATTGTTCAGTTCCCATGTCTTTCTGTTTATTTTTTGTCCTGTTGATCTATCCAAGGGGCTCAGTGGGGTATTGAAGACCCCCACTTTTAGTGTGTTGGGATTAATCTGTGCTTTAATGTTTTGCAGGATTGTGTTTATAAAATTGGGTGTACCAGCGTTTGGTGCATAAACATTTAAGATTGTGAAGTCTTCATGGTTAATTGTTTCTTTGATAAGGATGTAATGGCCCTCTTTGTGTCTTCTGATTAATTTTATTCTGAGGCTTATTTTGTCTGATATTAGAACAGCAATTCCTGTTTGCTTTTTGCTACCATTTGCTTGGAATATTTTCCCATCCTTTCACTCTAATGTCGTGCCTGTCCTTGAGGGTGAGATGGGTTTCTTGCAGACAGCATATTGATGGATTCCATTTTCTTTTTTGTGGTTCTTAGCCTCAGCCTTTAGTGGCTGTGCTATCCCCCAGCCTGGATTCCATTTTCTAATCCATTCTCCCAGTCTATGTCCTTCAATTGGGCAGTTTAGACCATTAATATTTAGGGTTATTATTGAGAAATACATTGTTTTCTTTCACCTTATATTTGTTTGCATTTTTGGTCTAGGTTTGTATTTACTCTGTTATGTTTTTGGTAATTCTCTCTTTAGTTGCTTAGGGATAGTTGCTCCTTTCCTCTGTTCTTTGAATTGTTTCAAGTATTTTCTGGTTTTTTGGACAAGAATACATTCTTCTATATAAAAGCATTGAGTTAAATGACCAGCTTTCCACCAACAGTTGGAGATCATGCCAAATACTCTACAAGAACTGATCTTTCAGTCAATTCTCCCAAGCTAAATCTATGTCAGAATATGAGAAAGTCATGAAATATGCTGCATTAAAATCCTACCCATTGTACTGTCAACAAGTCAAATCTAGAGATCTCAGCAATTAGGAAGATCCATATGAAACTTCATCTCTCAAGGCACAGCTAAAGAGATATTATAGAGAATATCATGAATGAATAGGTGTGGCTGTGGGTTCTGTAAGACAATAATATAGGCAGTTTATTCAAAGTAAATTTTAATGTAGTTTAATATATAATTATATATAACTGTATACATATTTTTAATATAGCTTAATATACTTCCAATACCTTTAACTTCAGAGATTGAGTTTAGCAATTTCATAGTAATTACTAGCATCTAATATTCTATCATTAAAAATATTGTTTTAGTTCTAGACCTGGAGAGATGACTCAGAATGTAAAAGGACTAGCTGCTCTTTCAGAAGACCTGGGTTCAGTTCCCAGCACTCACATGGCAGCTAATAATGGTCCATAATTCCAGTTCCAGACGATATGATGCCCTCTCCTGGCGTCCTCAGGCATTGCATGCACATCATGTACTTAGATGCAGGCAAGACATTAACAGACATAAAACATTTCTATTTTATCTCATCTCTTTGGTTTCTTAACAGAATCAGCTAAACAAAGTTTCTTTTTCTTTGTGGAACCCCATCCCAGCCTCTCCTCTGCTTTCTGAATTTTTCTTCATGAACTGCATTTTCTTCCTCAGATATACTTTACCAGGATTGGGTCTTGCATTATGTTATCTAATGATTCAATTTTTCTCTAGAAAATTAAAACATGTATGCACATTCCATTTTATTTTTTATTTATTTGAAATTTTTTATTAAGCTGAATTTTTCTATATCCATACAATATAATTTGATGGTATTTACATCTTCTCTCCTACTTGCAGAAGGCCTGAAGAGGGGAATACATCCTTTAGAACTGGAGTTAATGGCTATTAGCTGCCATGTGGATGCTGGGAACTGAACCTGAGTCCTCTGGAAGAGCAACCAGTGCTCTTACCTGCTGCTGAGCCATTTTGCCACCCCTGCACATCCTAATTTTTATTAGAAAAATAACATGTATATTTAAGACAAAATACTCAGAATTATTATATTTTTTATGTCCCTTAAGCTAGGCATCATTCTTATTTTCCTTTTACAAAATGATGATGAAAGACTTACAGTTATTATATTGGAATTATGTTTCCAGGTTAAATAGATCATTCTGTCATAGAAATTTGGTCATGAGCTTTACATAGATATTTAATACATCACTATATGAATAACATAATAATTAGTTTAATAATTAGCAAAAATATACCAATTAATACAGTAATGATTAATTTAGGTGTATTTCCACATATTTATTCTAAATCTATATGGTAAGAAGTATTTATAAAATATGATACATACAATGTCTATATTACATGTTATTATATAATACATTAATATGTGTTATGGATATTACAACCTTGAATACATACAAGTCTATGAAAATATATATTTTACACATATAATTCCTTAAATTATGAACTGAAATGCATATAAAAAGTCTCTCTAATTTCAAATCCTAGAAGGCAATCACTTTTATTCAGTTTTTTCAGATAATTCTCTTGGAATTTTCTCCCTTCATCTCACAAATGTAATTGTTGTCTATGACTTTTTTATGTAAAATATTTGTGTAGAGCATAATGGCATATGCTTATCATACTAGTACTGAGGATGTGTTGCTGGAGGATTGCCTATTAGAAACTAGCCTATTCTCAAAAAGTCAAAACAAAACAAAATGTAATGTACATTATATTATTAAATTGTTTTGTACTGTGTAATCTCATCATGAATCTGACTTTGGAAATGTGGTTTTCCACTTTCCACTTCATACCGAAGCATGCTCATGTTAAGTGCCAACCATCCCCTTCCTATGGGTATTGAAAACATTGTGAACCATTTTAAAAGGTGTTTATTCTTCTGTGATAAAAAATACCTTCAATGGGAGAGAAAAGTCAGAAGCTTGTCTATGAAGTTAATTCTCTGCTTGGCCTGAAACTCTGGGTTAGAAATTCCAGTCTGACTGAGGAGGCTTCCCCAGTGGGTTTATGCTGAAGCTTTGTAGGCATTGGCAATGTCACCTTTCTGCTGGTATTCAGCTTTTTACTTGGAAACCTCACCAAATGGGTCACTCTGTGCCACCCAGGACTCTCCATGGGGAAATCTAACTGGCCACCTTAATGAGGATTCCATATCCATTTCTGCTGAATGTTTGTAAGCCCTCAGTTTGAATATGTTACCTTTTATTTGCTCCCTGGATCACACGAATTCAGCTGTCTCTGCTGAATTCTGCGAGCTCTGGATTAAAAAATGTTTTCCTATCTATCTGCTGCTTCTGTTTAATACTTGCTGTTTATTCTTTTACAATTGTTTGCTATGTGCTAGATAAACTCATTCAAAACCCAAAACACACTTATCACACTCATTTCCTGGACCATACCAAGAAATGAAGAAAGAAAGAAAGAAAGAAGAGGAAGAAAGAGAGAGAGAGAGAGAGAGAGAGAGAGAGAGAGAGAGAGAGAGAGAAAGAAAGAAAGAAAGAAAGAAAGGGAGAAACCACTCTTTTTTTTGTATGTTGAATTTTATTACCAGAATTTTTTTTTTAGAATTTTTATAAACTATGTTCACATTTGCCATTAGAATCAAACATTTGATCATTTATGACTGAATTAAAACTTAAGTGTCATAAATATAAACTTCTTTGGAACTTGCTATGATTTTTTTTACCTATTGTCTCTCTCTATTAGCATGGTGTATTAATGAGAGTTCTCTATGGGAAGGGAAACCATCAGATGAATATATTTAAAGGAAATTTAGTAGATTGTCTTACACAATACAGCCTGGGTAGTCTACTAATCACTATCTTTACAGAGAAGAAGCTTGGGACTCATTTGCTGCTCAGTCCATATGGTTAGATGGCATCCAAATATGGCAATGGAAGCCTGGTAAATTACTGGAGAGCCACTGATCTTTAGACCATGTTGGAAAGTTAAGGAATCTGGGTTTTGATATCAGCAAAGAAGGGCAGCAGCACTGACAGCAGCAGCCACAGAGTTGATGACTTGCCAGCATGACAGGAAGGCAAGCAGGGAAAAAGTAGAAAGCCTTTCCCCTAAACCTCCTT